>CM052545.1:38781962-38808939 GCA_028533065.1 Trachops cirrhosus | reverse complement strand
AAAAGCTGCAAGAGAAAAGGAGACAGTTACCTACAAAGGAGTTCCTATCAGACTGTCAGCTGATTTCTCAAAAGAGACCTTACAGGCAAGAAGGGGCTGGAAAGAAGTATTCCAAGTCATGAAAGGCAAGAACCTACATCCAAGATTACTCTATCCAGCAAAGCTTTCATTTAGAATGGAAGGGCAGATAAAGTGCTTCTCAGATAAGGTCAAGTTAAAGGAGTTTATCATCACCAAGCCCTTATTATATGAAATGTTAAAGAGATTTATCTAAGAAAAAAGATAAAAAATATGAACAGTAAAATGACAACAAACTCACAGTTATTAACCAAACCTAAAATAAAAACAAACTAAGCAAACAACTAGAACAGGAACAGAACCACAGAAATAGAGATCACATGGAGAGTTATCAGCAGGGGAGTGGGAGGGGGAGAGAGGGGGGAAAAGGTACAGAGAATAAGTAGCATAAATGGTAGGTAGAAAATAGTCAGGGGGAGGTTAAGAATAGTATAGGAAATGTAGAAGCCAAAGAACTTATATGTATGACCCATGGACATGAACTAAAGCGGGGGTGGGGGGGATATGGGTGGGAGGGGCTGTGCAGGGTGGAGGGGAGTGAAGGGGGGAAATGGGACAACTGCAATAGCATAATCAATAAAATATATTATTAAAAAATAAAATAAAAATATAAACAAAGGGAAAGGAAGGAAAGAAGGAAGGCAGGAAGGAAGGAGAAGAAAGAAAAAAATTGATTCTCCAATATTTTTAATATTAATTAATTTTTTTAATTTTGGTTAATCATACATAACAAAGTCTACCATTTCAACCCTTTTTAAGTCCACAACACTGGCATTAAGTGCACTCATGCTGTTGTGCAACCATCACCACCAACCACCTCCAGAACTTTCCCATCTTCCCAAACTGAATCTCTGTCCCAATTAAACACCAATTTCCCATCCCCGACCCCTCCTTAAACCCAGGCTCCCACCATTCACTTTCTGTCTCTTTAAATCTGACTCCTCTAGGGAGCTCCTGCAAGTGGAATGACACAGCATCTGTCTGTCCTTTTGTGCCTGGCTTATTTCACTGAGCATAATGTCTTTAAGGTTTTTCCATGTTGTAACTGGTATCAGAAAATTTCCTTCCTTTTTAAGGCTGAGTAATATTCCATTGTATGTATATGTCATATTTCACTTATCCATTCATCTGTCAATGGACAGTTGAGTTGCTTCTAGATTTTGGCTGCTGTGAATAACTCTGCTCTGGACATTGATGTACAAATATCACTTTGAGTCTCTGCTTTTAATTCTTTTGGGTATAGGCCCAGAGGTGGAACTTCTGAATCATATAATAATTCTATTTTTTAATTTTTTGAGGACTCACCATGCTGTTTTCCATTGTAGCCACACCATTTTACATTCCTAACAGCTCCCCAAGCCTTTTTTACTGTGTATTTTGCAGTGGCTCTGTGCATGCTCTGTGTGTGTGGCTAGGAGATGAGGCTTGTTCACTTTATTGTTGAAATCTGTATCTTTACTTTTTGTCTGCTTAAGCTACCAAGCTCAAGCAGGGGTGCTTTATAATCCCCATCTTTGGCTGTGTAGTTATCTAATGTAAGGTATTTTACATTCTTTTTTTGCCATTCCAGTTCTTCAAATTCTGCATAGCATTTTATGCTAATAGTGTATCTTACCATTTGCATGTTTGAGTAGTTCTGTCATTTTTTGCTTCATTGATTGTGAGACTATGTTTGAAATACACACTTAGGATTGTTATATTTTTATGACAGAGAGTTATCTCTAGTAATGCTTTCTACATTAAAGTCTCTGTTTTCTGATAATAACAAGGTTAAGGCAACTTTTTTGTGGCTATTTACATCCTTCCATTGGCAACTTGTTATATGATTTATATTTAAATGTAAATATATTGCTGGATTTTATTTTTTCTTATCCTCTCTGACAATATTTGTCTTTTCATTTGAGTATTTAGACCAACACAGTCTACAATGTGAGACATCTCTGTAATCTGAAATATTCTAGCCACCACAATCAAGTTTTTTTTAATGGTAAAAGTAACTTTTGCAATATATTTTATCTAACAATATATCCAAAATGTCAGCTCTTCAAAATTCAGTCAAAATAAAAATTTCAGTAAGATATCAGTTCAGAGCATCCACATTTCAAGTACTCCGTGGCGATGTAGGTCCGCGGCCACAGCGTGGAACAGCGTGGGTTTAGACCATCTACGTTAATTTCAATACTGATACGTACGGATTTATTCTTGTGCTTTCTGTTTCTCCTTTTCCACATTTCTTTTTCTCTCCTTCCTTGCCTTGTTTTGGATTACTTTTTTTCTCATTCTAGTATCTTCACCTACTTAGTTCAGAAATTACCCCACTTTATTCCAATCCCTTTGGACACTTCTGGAGATGCTTTAGTTTATAAACTTAATCTATCAAAGTCTAATGCCTTACCGTCTTTTCCGTTTCCAAAGCCTCCCGAACCGTCTTCCTGTATCCACTCTCGCCCCCTAGAGGCCGTTCTCCCACCAGTTGTCAAAGCGAGATTTTGGTACACATTTTTTTTTAACCTGTTATTACACAGACATTTGTTTGACCAAAGAAAATTTTAGAATCAAATATCTTTTCACACTCTTCCAAAAATGAAAATTACTAATCAAAAGGAATGAAAACAACTGAAGTATCATGAGAAGCAAAAAGTTTGAAAGGACTTGTTCAAACTTTTCATTTTATTTAATTCATTTTATTTTTAGTGGTTAAAACATTCTACATTTATTTTTATTGAGGTGTGCTTGACAGGCAAGAAAACTATCCATAACAGCACGGGGAATACAGTCAATAAGATCGTAATTACTATGTATGGTGCAAAGTGGGTACTAGCATTATTGGAGGATCAATTTTTAAATTATATGTCTAACAACTGTGCTGCACACCTAGAACTAATATGAAATAAAAGAGAATGTCAACTGTAATTTTAAATTAAAAAACTGAACATATTCAATGTATATATCTCAATGAGTTTGAAAATAAATAAAGACCTGTAAAACCATCACCATAATCAATGCCATGAGCTTGGTTATCACCACTAAAATTTTCCTTCTTCCTTCCTTTTTGTGTGTAATAAGAACATTTAACCTAAGACTGGCCCTCTTAAAAAATGTAAGTATACAATACGGTTTCGTTAACTATGTGCATTATGCTGTGTAGTAGATCTCTAGGACTCATTTCTCATCCCAAACCAAACCTCTGTCCCCATTAAACACTCACGCCCCTTTCCCCTCCCCCAGCCCCTGGCTCCACCATCTACTTCCTGTCTCTGTGGATCTGACTCCTCTAGGGACCTCATCTGAGTGGGATCACACAGTGTTTGTCCCTTTGTGACTAGCTTATTTCACTGAGTAAAACATCCTCAAGCTTCATCCACATTGTGGCATATGTTAGAATTTCTTCCTTTTCATAGCTGAATAATATCCCATTGCCTGGATATACCACATTTTGTTTATTCATTCATTTGTTGATGGACACTTAGGTTGTTACCATGTGTTTCCTTTTGTAAGTAATGCTTCAATAAACTTGGAAGTACAGATATTTCTTTGAGATCCTGATTTCAATTATTTTGGATTTATACCCAGAAAAAGAATCGATCAATGATAAGGTTTGAGGAATAGCCATATTGTTTTTCATTTCAGCTGCACCATTTTGCATTCCCACCAGGAGTGCACAAGTTTCCATTTCTCCACCTGCTCAACAGTACCTGGGATAACTCACTGTGGCTTTGATTTGCATTTCCCTGGTGGTTAGTGATGTTGCTCAAGTACCTTTTCCTATGCCTGTTGGCCTTGTTATACATTATTGGGTGCTTGCTAATATTTGCATCAGAACTTTTTCATATGAGTTTGTGAAGGAAATTGGTGTATACTTTTAAGTGCCTTTTTGTGATAAAACATGTGCATTTATGTTGGGTATATGGCCAGGAGTGTATTTGCCTATGTTCAATCTTCAAGAAGAACAAAACAGAGTTACTGTTCTAGATACAAAGGCTACAGTAATTTAGACAGTGTGACATTAGTGCAAGAAGGGACTACAACCAAGGTACATGTACACGTAAAATTGAAAGGTCAAACAATAAAGCTTCTAGAGAGTAAGGTATGAGACTATTGATTTATGTTATGTAAGCTAAGATTTTTAAAACACAAAAATACTAAATGTCAAGAAAAATATTAAAACTATTATCAAATAAAGTATTATTGCTAGATTACATTAAAATTAAGATCGTCTGCTTTACAAAAGGCACTAGTACAGAGAACAAAAAGGTAGTCCACAGGGTGAGAGAAGGTATTTTGCAAAAATACAATTGACAAAAGGCTCACTTCCAGAATATACAAAGAATTTCTATAAATCAAAAAGAAAAAGACAATCCCCTTTAAAAATGACCAAAAAGTGGAAACCATTACTTCATGCAAACAGTAAACATGAAAGTGCTCAACTATACTAACCATCAGGGAAATGCAAATTAAAATCACATGGGGATCTCATTATATGACAGCTAAAATGTATGACTGACAACATTAAGTTGCTAAGATAGAGCAACAGGAATTCTCACATTTTGCTTGTGGAGAGAAGATCCTGACCGCTGCTTTGGAAAGCCAGTATTATCTAAGAGATGAGTCAAATGGCCAAAATCAGAAATGAAATTGACATTATCACTGATTTTTCAAAAATAAAAAAAAAGGATTATAAGAGAATACTATTGAGTTCTATGCCAACAAATTAGATAACCTAGAAAAAAGGGACAGATTCTTAGAAATACAAAATCCACCAAAACTAACTCAAGATGGAATAAAAAATTGGAATAGACCTATAACAAGGAAGAAGAATAAACCATTAATCAAAAACCTTCCAAGAAAGAAAAGCCCAAGATGGATGACTTCAATGGTGAATTCTACCAAATATTTAATGGAGAATTAACACCAATCTCTCTCAAACTCTTCCCAAAAAATCTGAAGAGGAAGGAACACTTTTAGTTCATTCTGAGGACAGCACTACCTTGTTACCAAAGTAAGACAATGGCATCACAAGAAAAAAAAACTAGAGATCAATATCCCTTATGAGTATAGATGCAGAAACCTGCCAACAAAAGATTGGGAAAGCCAGTCCAGCAGCTTGTTAGTTAAAGGGTCATACATCCACCAGGACTGCATGGGATTTATTCCCAGAATACAAAGCTGCTTCAACATCCACACATCAACCAATGCAATATACCACATTAAAAAAATGAAGGGCTAAAACACACTGTCGTTCCAATTGGTACAGAAAGAACTTTTGACAAAATTAAAAACTTGACACTCACATGTTAAGTGAAATAAGTCAGAAAAAGACAAATACGTCTGATCCCTTTCCTATGTAGAATCTAAGAAAACAACAATCTGATAGATACAGAAAAAGAGATTGGTAGTTGCAAGAAGCAGAGGATGAGGACATGGTAGAGGAAATGAGTGAGGTGTTGTTTTTTTTTAAATTATTGTAAATTAAAAAAAATTTAATTTCTTATAAAACTAGCTATTCAGTGAGGTCATCAGTGTCTAAATTAAGATGCAGCGGTTTGGTTATTCTTGGCTTACACCAAAGCTGGAAAGGAACTGAAGCTGTAAGCAAATGAAGCAATAAACAGAGCATGCAAAATAAGGAATCACAGTAACTACTCACACCGTGATTAAATGCCAAAGAAACAACTGGCCAAAGGTAGCTAAATGGGAGAAAGTTGCCCTCTTCACACCAGAGTGGGTGCACAGCCAATGCATTGTAGGTGCTCAAGGGTGTTGCCATGGAGATGCCC
This sequence comes from Trachops cirrhosus, assembly GCA_028533065.1. Taxonomy (NCBI): domain Eukaryota; kingdom Metazoa; phylum Chordata; class Mammalia; order Chiroptera; family Phyllostomidae; genus Trachops; species Trachops cirrhosus. Next base: position 38,803,084 of record CM052545.1, on the reverse strand, counting down.
CTGGTGGGCCATGTGCTTGTGCATGGCTGCATCTGAAGACCAGATGCCTTCACTGGAGAACTTTTCATAAAGAGACCTGACATCATATGAAAATGAATAAAGTACTCACACATGTGAGTACAACAAGGTGGGCCTTGGAAACATGAATCTCACTGAAAGAAGCCAGACACAGAAGGCCATCTATTGCATGATTCTATTTGTAGGAAAGGTACAGAATAGGTAAACTCATAGAGACAAAATTATTTAGTGGTTGTTAGCGTTTGGGGATGGGGGGTTTTATGAAGGTTTCATTACATGGGTGTAAACAAGAATATAAATGGAGCCTCTTTTTTAACTTTTTTTTATTGTTGTTCAAGTACAGTTGTCTTCATTTCCCCCCACCACTCCCCCCTTACCTCAGCCATTCCCACTTCCCACCCTTGATCCTACCCCCCTTTGGTTTTGTCCATGTGTCCCTTGTCGATGTTCCTGAAAACTCTTCCCCTTTTTTCCCCCACTATCCCCTCTCACCTCCCCTCTGGTTACTGTCAGTTTGTTCTTAATTTCAATGTCTCTGGTTATATTTCGCTTGCTTGTTTTGTTGATTAGGTTTTATTTATAGGTGAGATCATATGGTATTTGTCCTTCATCACTTGGCTTATTTCACTTGGCATAATGCTCTCCAGTTCCATTCATGCTGTCGAAAAGAGTAGGAGCTCCTTATTTCTTTCTGCTGTATAGTATTCCATCATGTAAATGTACCATAGTTTTCTGATCCATTCATTTACTGATGGGCACTTAGGTTGCTTCCAGAACTTGGCTATTGTAAATTGTGCTGCTATGAACATTGGGGTACATGTGTTCTTTTGGATTGGTGTTTCAGGGTTCTTAGGATATAGTCCCAGCAGTGGAATTGCTGGTCAAAAGGCAGTTCCACATTTAGTTTTCTGAGGAAATTCCATACTGTTTTCCACAGTGGCTGCACCAGTCTGCATTCCCACCAACAATGTACTAGGGTTCCCTTTTCTCTACAAACTCGTCCACACTTGAAGTTTGCTGATTTGTTTATGATGGCCATTCTCAAGAGTGTGAAGTGGTATCACATTGTGGTTTTAATTAGCATCTCTCTGATAGCTAGCAATACTGAACATCTTTTCATGTGTCTCTGAATGCTCTGTATGTCCTCCTTGGAGAAGTGTCTGTTCAAGTCTTTTACCCATTTTTTAATTGGGTTGTTTGTCTTCCTGGAGTGGAGTCATGTGAGTTCTTTATATATTTTGGAGATCAAACCCTTGTCCAAGGTATCATTGGCAAATATGTTTTCCCATACAGTTGGTTCTCTTTTCATTTTAATGCTGTTTTCTTAAGCTGTGAAGAAGCTTTTTATTTTGATGAGATCCCACTTGTTTATTCTTTCCTTTATGTCCCTTGCTTTAGGGGACATATGGGTGAAAATATTGCTGCATGGATTATCTGAGATTTTCCTGCCTATGTTCTCCTCTAGGACTTTTTTGGTGTCAAGACTTATATCTAAGTCTTTTATTCACCTTGAATTTATTTTTGTGCATGGTGTAAGTTGGTGATTGAGTTTCATTTTTTTGCATGTAGCTGTCCCACTCTCCCAACACCATTTGTTGGAGACTATTTTTATTCCATTTTATGCTTCTGCCCCCTTTGTCAAATATTAATTGACCATAGAGATTTGGGCTTATTTCTGAGCTCTGTAATCTGTTCCATTGACCCATGTGTCTGTTCTTTTATTAGTACCAGGCTGTTTTGATTACAGTGACCCTGTAATACAGTTTGATGTCAGGTATTGTGATCCCTCCTACTTTGTTCTTCTTTCTCAAAATTGCTGCAGCTATTCGGGGTTGCTTATGGTTCCATATAAATTTCTGAAATGTTTGTCCTATATCTGTGAAATATGCCATTGGTACTTTAATAGGGATTGTGTTGAATCTATAAATTGCTTTGGGTAGTATGCACATTTTGATGATGTTAATTCTTCCAATCCATGAGCATGGTACATGCTTCCATTTGTTTGTGTCTTCCTTAATTTCTTTCTTCAGTGTTGTGTAATTTTGTAAGTACAGGTCTTTTACCTCCTTGGTTATGTTTATTACTAGGTACTTTATTTTTCTTGTTGCTATGGCAAATGGGATTTTTTTCCTGATTTCTGTTTCTGATATTTCATTGTTGGTATAGAAGAATGCCTTTGGTTTCTGAATATTGACTTTGTATCCCACTGTATAAATGGAGTCTTTTTAAAATGGAGCTGGAGCTGCCATCCCAGATGAACTGCCAGGCCCACCTGGCTTCAACTTTTGGAATGTTATAACAGGGTAAAATAACCTGTGGGCTGGGAGGAAAATAATTTTGTGTCCCAATTGTTTGCAATGATAACAAGAAAACAGATACAATAACTACCAGTTTGAAAATTAAAAAACATTCTTTAGAATTAGCATCACCATGTGACATTATCTGCACCAACAGCAATGCCTTCCTTCTGCTGATGTCATTGTTCCCCTTTCCTTTCTCATAAATACTCCTTGCCTTTGTCTCCTAATTGGGACGCTGGGCTTCACTGGGCTTCTGCCTGAATCAGTGCTTACGGAATAGCTTTTCTTACCTCAAACAAACACTCGTTTGCTTCATACATTAAAAGACCTTTTATTCTGGGGTTGACATAGATATGATTGATTTAGGTCACTGGCCATGCCTCTCTCTCCTCCCTGGAGGTTATGGGGGGAGGGGTGGCTGAAAGTTTCAGCCCTGTAATCAATCACATATTGGTTTTTCTGGGATCCAGCCCCTACCCTGAAGTTACGCAAGAGTAACCTTGATGCATAAACGTAGGTATGTTTGAAAAAGGATTGTTATGAGAAACAAAAGATGCTCCTCTCATCCCCATCATTCAGGAAAATACAAGGGTTTTAGAAGCTCTTGTGCTGGGACCCAGGGGTGAAGACCAAATATACACAAATATCTATTTCTTATTATAGCACAATATCACAGAAGCCCCTGATAGTCTCTGTAGACATGAGACAGGAACCTGAAGATGGTAATGACAGAACAGAACAAAGTTCTGAGGAGCCCTGGTACTCATGAATGTGACCTTGTTTGGAAATAGGGTCTTTGCAGATGTAGTTAAGACAGAACAAAGGATATTGTATCTGAAAAAAGGGGCACATGGTGGTAAGCCCAGGGCCAGCAAGTAAGGGTCCCTGTGACTGAGAGCATGGCTGATGGCTCTCATCTCCATGGACATTCAGTCAATAACTATTTACTAAGCAACTTCTATGTGCCAGGCACTGGAATCAAGGTCCACTCTCACTCCCAGGCAGGGTCCTGGGAATACCTGACCAGCAGGATTTCAGAATTGCTAGTCTTCCTCTTCCCAGATGGAAGTGTGTGCTGTGTGTTCCTGATGAACCACTCCAAGTTGGACATGGCAGGAGGCAGATAACTCAATGCTTTTGTTCTACGGGCTTGCCACTGAGATGCACACAGTACCACTGATGCAGACACAATTCCACCTCACTCAGGTATCCTGACTCTACTGCTTGATGCTGTGACAGGTAGGACTGTGGGGCCACCTCTCTGAGGGACTGATGCCTTGCATAAAGGAAGGAGAATAAGTTGAGTTTTGGGTGACTTGATGGGTGGATTCTGATAGTGATTTGTGTTTTCCACCTAATATTTTCAGCTTTTCTTCTTCCAGGCTTGTGGAAGTGTGCCACTCTCCCATGTCCTCTGAAGTTAGGTGAGTAGCATGACATGCCTTGGCCAATGGAAAGTGAATGATAGTGACATTTCAGCTACCATGAGCAGATTCAAATCCCTCACTGACCTACACCTAGTATGAGCTAGTAATAAACGTTTATTGCATAAAGACATTTAAGGGATGTTATTGTTACAGCATAACCTACCCTAGCCTACTCCAACTGAATCACAAGCTTCAGTGGGAGGAAATTCCTTTGACAATGAAATTTGAGATTTTTTACATCCTATCAAGGCAATAGTCTTGAAAGCTAAGTTTGGCAACAACAAAAAGAGTATTTTATAAATTCTTTAAACTGTAATTATGTATTGAGATTCAGAGCTGAAGTCTCCTATGGTCACTATAGGTCATCCCAGAAAAGAAAAAGCTAAAGGAGTTCATCACCACCAAACCAGTATTACAAGAAATGTTAAAGGTAGTTCTATGGAGAAGAAGAAAAAAAGATAAAAAATATGAATAATACAATGGCAATAACTGCATACCTATCAATAATTACTTTAAATGTAAATGGGTAAATGCTCCAGTCAAAAGACAGGGTAACTGAAGAGAAGAAAATAAGACCTATACATATGCTGCCTATAGGACACCCACTTCATATTGAATAATACACATCTGCTGAAAGTAAAGGGTTGGAAAAAGATATTTCATGCAAATGAAATTTAAAAAAAGCTGGGTTAGCAATACTTGTATCAGACAAAACACTTTAAAACAAAGCCTATAATAAAAAACAAAGTAGTACATTTCATATACAATAACCAAGTTATGGAAACAACCTAAGTATCCATTGATAGATGACTGGATAAGGAAGATGTGGTACATATATATATGGTAAAAAAATTATTTGGCTATAAAAAAAGAGAATGAAATCTTACCATTTGTAACAGTATGGATGGACCTAGAGGGTATCATGCTGAGTGAAATAAGTCAGATAGAGAAAGACAAATACCACATGATTTCACTTATATGTGGAATCTAAAGAACAACATAAACAATCAAAACAGAAACAAACTCATATGTACAGAGAACAAACTGATGCTTGCCCAGTGGAAGGCTGTTGGAAGCTAAGGATTAGAGAGAGGAAGGGATTGAGATGTACAAATTGGTTGTAAAGTACAGCGTGGGAAATATCGTCAATATCATAACTATGTATGCTGACAAACAGGTACTAGACTTATCAGGGCAAATAACTCTGTAAGTTATATAAATGTCCAACCACTATACTACACATCTGAAACTAATATAATATTGAATGTCAGCTGAATTAAAAAATAAAAATAATAAAATTAAATAGAAAAGGTTACTATATGTCAGAGAGCTGAGGTTATGATAATGATAATAAGAACAGAAGTAGTAATAATAATAACAATAGTCACCACCAGTTTCTTACTACATACTAACCCTGTGCTAGATACTTGATGGATATTACACTCTCTTAATCTTTATAACAAGACTATGAAATAGATAACATTATTACCTCCAGGGAACTGAGGCACAGAGAGGTTAAGTAACTCAAGGTTACACATTTGGTTAAGTGATGGAGCCAGAATTCAAATTTTGGCTCCAGGTTCAGGGGTTAGGGTAAGGAAAGCAATGTGAGTCATGCAAGTGCAGGGTCAGGTCCAAACTCTTATTTTAAACATTTTGGGTGAGGGTGGTCAAAAGGCACAAAAGGCACAAAAGATCTTCCAGCACTGGAAGAACTCAAGTTGTAAAATAAATAAATCATGGGATATAATGTACAGCACAGTGACTATAGTTAATAATTCTGTATTGCACATTTGAAAGTTGCTTAAGAGACTAGATCTTAAATGTTCTCATCACAAGAAAAAATTGATAAAAAAGACCCCCCCCCAAAAAAAAATCCCACTTTGACATTTTGTTCATCCTGCACATCTTTGGGCAATAACTTTCTGACTTTTAAAAATATTACACTAGAGCCCTGGCTGGTGTGGCTCAGCTGGTTGGAGTATTTTACTGTAAACCAAAAGACTGCAGGTTTGATTTCTGGTCAGGGCATATACCAAGGCTGCGGGTTCCATCCCTGGTCGGGGCTTATTGAGGGGCAACCAATCAATGTTTCTCTCTCCCTTCCTCTCTCTCTAAAATCAATAAGTGTGTCCTTGGGTGAGGATAATAAACTAAATAAATAAATAAATAAATAAATAAATAAATAAATAAACTTAAAAATTCAAATATAGCCCTGGCTGGTGTGGCTCAGTGGATTGAGTGCTAGCCTGCGAACCAAAGGGTCACCAGTTTGATTCCCAGTCAGGGCACATGCCTGGGTTGCAGGCCAGGTCCCCAGCAACAGGCACATGAGAGGCAACCACACATTGATGTTTCTCGCCCCCTTTCTCCATCTCTTCCCCTCTCTCTAAAAATAAATAAATTAAATCTTTAAAAAATAAATAAAATTAAAAATATTACACAACAATGTTACTTGATCACTGAGTTCTCGGGTGCCCCCTTGCTTTTGCAACTGACTATATCACTCACTTTACCCTGCTAGGCTGGCTGGCTTTAAATCTAATTTTCTAGCCTCTGAATCATACAAGCCCTTACCACAGAGAAATGGGGGAAACCCCAACTTTTCCAGTCCTAGAGAGGGGACAGGGATAGAGTAGGGGAAACTGCTGCTAAGAGAGGGTGTCCTGATGACCCCTCTCCTAGCTGAAACCCAGGAAGTTAAGGGAGAGGAGCTGTAGCCAAGGGGTCTTTGTTTCCTTCCTGTTCAGATCTCCACAAGGGACGACAACAAGGGGCATAGCCCTCTGGCAAGTTGGGAACATCCACAGCAAAGGGACAGTGAAGTTGTGAAACTAGGATGCCCTCACTTCCCAGGGGTGTCGGTGGGTATGGTTGGTTCTGTGTGCCCTGTGGACAGAGCAGAAGGCAGCCAAAATAAGCCCAGTAGGCGTAAGGCTTCCCTTAGGAGGAAGATAATCTTACTTCCTGTTTCCAGATTGCTTCCCAGGGGCTTCTTCCCTCAGTCCCCTCACCTACACTGTGACCAGACTCCCCTGACTTCTCAGAAGTAGCTACTTGCTGGCAAGGGGAGGAAAGCTCCCCAGGTCTCTTCCTTTCAGCCTCTTGCATGAAGGCACAGCCTTCATCAACTAGCTCTGGTTTCAGAAACTCCACCCATAGCAGAACTGCACAGTCTAGAGAACAATCGATCGTTGGAGACCCCCCAGTGACACCAAGCCTACACTCTGAGGCAGTGGGAAAACCCAGGCTCTGGTTAGTGATGTCCATGTGTGAGAAAGGAGACACCTGCTAGGTTTTTAGACAGAGGCTAACGCCTCACTAATAAATGGTTTTTGTGGGTTTTTTCTCTTTGTTATTACAGATCACACTACAGTGAATTCTTATGTGTGTGTGTATCTGTGTTTGTGCCTCATACAAGTGCACTTTACTTATGCAAGTAAAACTTCTAGGTAGAAGAGGATATGAATTTTGGTATCTTGATTGATTTTCCCAAATTGTACTTCCAAATGCTTAGATCCATTTCAAATCCTAGCCTCCAATTCTCTGAATATGAATGAGATGGTGTTCCAATGCATTTATATTGCTTTTAATAACCAGGCTGCCCATATTTGTTCTGTATTCCTAGAGGGCATTAGTCACTTTTTAATGGCTTAACTTCAAAGTTATTTAAATCTTAAGAAAATAAGTCTTGGCTGACAGTGGCTCTTTTTATAGCTTCTGTTGACAGAAGCGATCCTTGGCTTGTAGATGCATCTCTCCAATCTGTAACATGCCCATCTTCTTCTGTCTCAGTGTGTCCTCTCTTTTTCCTATAAGGACACCAGTCTTTGGCTCTGGCCAGTGTGGCTCAGTTGATTGGAGCATCAACCCGTGAAACAATGGGTCAAGGGTTTGATTCCCAGTCAGGGCACATGCCATGCAGGATGCAATTGATCAGTGTTTTGTTCTCTCATGTGGATGTTTCTCCCTCTCTCTCTCTCTCTCTCTCTCTCTCTCTCTCGTTGATGTTTCTCTCTCTCTGTCCCTCTGTTCCTCTCTCACTGGAAAAAAAAAAAAGACACCAGTCATTGGATTAAAGGCCCACCCTAATTCAGTACAACTTCATCTTGGCCTAATTACACCTGCAAAGACCCTATAGCTAAATGAGGTCACACACCAAGATTCTGGGTGGACACAAAATGGGGGGGGACAGTTACTCAACCCACTACAGCCATCAAAAACAGTGGATTTCAATGACCAAGGGGAAGAGAGAACTGAAGGGCAAAGTGGGATGTTTATAAGACCAGGTCAGGAAGGAACAATTAATCTGCTTATACCTCTCTTCCTATTGGACAGGTGAGCCATGTGGTCCCACCAGGTGTGGCCTCACTATATGTCAAGAGGCTGAGAAGATGGACACAGGAGCACGTGGATGTTTGGGGAGACCCTCCACAACCCTCACATACCTGGGTGCTTGCTATGCCCTGGTGCCCAGCATGCAGTCTGGTCTCTAGTAGATGCTCCAGTGAAGGTTTGTTTAGTGGAAAAATGAAAGAATGAAAGAAAGAATGAATGCATGAGTGAGTACTTGAAAAATGAGCATTGGGAATGGAATTGGAAGACTGAGGGACAGGCAACTCCCTGGCCCAAGGGACCTTCAGAAGCTGGCGGGAATTTCCCAGCACTGGAAGAACTCAAGTCCCTCCCCTTTACAGGGGCATCCCCACTGTGGGGCGTGGTGAGTCCTTGGCATGTTGTAGCAGGCCCAGGCAGTTAAGCTGCCAGCGCTGAAGTTCATTTCCTGAGTGAGCTCCGTGCGATTTGCGCTAGTCTGCGAACACACAGCCATGCAGTGCTGGCAGAGGACCACGATGATGAGAGCAGAGGAGGGATCCACCTGCACAGTGTGCCTGCGCTGGGCCCACATTCAGAAAGTTGCTTGGCTGCTTGTTTTCTTGGCCTTGGTGATCTGCTGCATCGTCTGCTGGACGCCCCACACACAGCAGTACCACCTTAAGCCGACTGAGGTAAGTAGAGAATGAAAGAGATGCACACCTGTCACATGCTGGAGGGCTGGGGGGCCTCCGGGTGGGCCCCAGTCTGGAGGGACGCAGAGGGGAGATGGGCACCCAGGAAGAGAATCAGGGCAGAGGGGCCAGATGAAGAGCAGGCTGACAGAAAGGCAGATTGACAACAACAACAAAAAGACAAAACCGGAATGATGTCTGAAAATCAGCCAGAGGGAGATCTGGTTGGGAAGGGACAGCAAGAAATAGAGACTGGAGCAGGAAGGTAAGGCAGCGGCAAGGCTGCCCCAGGGTCTGGGCTCAGGGATAGTCCTGTCAGGAGGTAAATCCCGGGTGGGGATCCCAGGGTGGATGGCTGCATCTGGGAAAGGTGCAACGGATGTGGCACGGACAATGAATGACTCGGCTTTGGTGTTCCCCCAGCACGCTGACTCAGAGGCTGCTGGGGGCTTCACAAAGCTGGGAGAGAGGGCCCAAGGGGCCCTCCAAAGACAGGAGGAACTTCACCTGCTCACGTGAGAGCCCAGGATACCCTCCCCAGCACCAGGGATCGCTTCTGGGGGCTGGGCAGGGGGCTTTGCGGTGGACAGAGGTAGGTGCCAGCACATCCCACCCGCCTCTCTACCTTATGTCCAGGAAAGTTCTTTAAGGTTTTTTCTTACGCACCCGGCTAGCTGAAACATACTTCCTCTTTAAGAGGTTTTTCTTTTTTCTTTTTTAATTCACAAGTCAGCCCCTTAGAATAAAGAGTGGGCAGTGAAAAGAGAGTTCTGATTCCCCTATTTTCTCATTTCTTCCAGCAGGACATAGCCGAGCTTCATCTGAACTACACAGGTGACGTGGGAAATGGGGTAAAGTGTGTGTGTATGTGTGAGAGAGTGTGAAACAGAGAAAAACTGAAAGAGAGAATGAAAAAGAAAGAAAGGTCAAGAGAAAGGGAGAGAGAGAAAATAGGGGAGGGGGAATAGAGAGAGAGAATGAGAAAGAGTGAAAGAGAGAGATGGGCAGTTTTCCTGGGTGTGTGCTACCTTACTCTTTCCCTTAGTCCTTTACATTTTATCTTCTGCCTTGAGAGAGCCAAAAATAACTAAAACCCACTAATAGCAATCACTGATATTCCTTCATTTTTCCCACAAATATTAGTTGAACACCTACTGGGAGTCAGGCACTGTTCTGGGAAGAGAATAGACAAAAGGCCCTGCCTGCGTACTTTTCTTCTTCTGTGGGGACAATATGTAAAGGAACAAGAAAAGTATGTAGCATGCTAAGTAAAGCACATATAGAATGTTTCAGAGAAAAATAAAGTGGGGGGTTGGTATCAGCGTGCCAGTGTTGGGTTTGCTGTTGAAAGTGAGGTCATCCCTGAGAAGGTGAGATCAGAGCAAAGATGTGAGGAGCGGGAGGAAGGAGTCATTCTGGGGGTGTCTCCTCCCACCTTGAGGGTTAGGTTACAACAAATATTTTGGACATTCACTCTACAGCCATCAGTTTTCCTAAACCTGCATCTTTCCACCTGCCAACCCTCTGCCTCCAGGACCGCGGCAGGACCCCAGACTGCTCTGGAAGGGAGACCCAGCACTGGGTCGCTCCTTCCTGCGTGGACCACAGTTGGACAACGGGCAGCTGCGTGTCCAGCATGACGGAATCTATAGATTGCATATCCAGGTGACTCTACAAAACTGTTCCTTCTACTCAAAGAATACTGAGTCCCGAAGAGCCATTCTAGCTGTGGGCATCTGCTCCCCAGCCACCCACAGCATTACCCTGCTACGCCTGAACTTCCACCTCAGTTGCACTGTTGCCTCCCAGCGCCTGACACCCTTGGTTCACGGGGACACTCTCTGCACCAACCTCACTCTGCCGCTGGAGCCATCCCAAAATGCTGATGAGACCTTTTTTGGTGTTCATCGGGTGCACCCCTAATTATTGCACTTTCTAGTCCAGACGTTTTTGGGAGAGGTTTTCTCCTTTTTTTTTCCGTTTTCTTAAGGAATATTATTTCCTTACTACATTGTTAAATAAGATTTATAATAAATAAATATATATATATGTGTGTGTGTGTGTGTATACATATTTGGTTGCATGGCTCGTTCTTTCCTGAGAATGAACTCTACACTGTAAGGCCTCTTCACTATCATTATGCAGATAGGCTGTGCCATCACTCAGGAAACAAGCCCAGACATGTCTGGGCTTTCTTTAGAGTGAGACGTTGGTGGGACTCTCAGACTCAAGTAGAGGCTGAACACACACACACAATACAGGCACACACACTGCTCACATGCACAGAACCCCCATGCACACATGTACCCATTTATAAGGCCCTGGAGGGCTCCAGTCCTATCATGTTGGATGACTGACTAAGGTCAGTTTTTATTGGGTTTTGGGAGGCAATTGGGGAGGGTTGTTTTAAGCAAAAAGCTTATTATTGCAGGAGAACGAGAGTGGTAGCTTCTCCTTGACCACAGGTGGCAGTTTGTTTCTTAAATGGGCTATGAGAGAATGGTCTCTTCCTGCTATGCAAATTGAGATAAGTGTTGTTTTCACATTTCCCCCTTCCTATCAAGAGCTTTCTCTGAAAATATCACTGATCAGTGTTTGGTTATTTATGTACTTAGCAATTTTTCTTTCATTCTTTCTCTTTCTTTCTTTTTCTTTCTTTCAATTTACTTTTATTTTTTCTGGTCTTTCTCCCTCAAAACCAGGAAGGACCTTTTCCAAGAATCATGTCCCACAGGAAAAGGGCAGGGGGTGATTGGAAACCATAAAGGCCACATGTGAGCAACAGGAAGGTAGAAGAAGGGGTTCTCATGCATTTTCTAGTCTGAGTTTACATTTTGTCTAGATTTAAGCATTGGAAATAATCTCAAAGCCCTGGGCTATCATCACTCTATTTTTGTATCATATCTTTGGAGCCTAAACAGGTAAGAAGACAAAATGTTTTAATAATTATGCAAAATAAAATTAAAAGAAATATGATAAATCCAGTTTGCATGATGATTCTAAACCAAGATTTAAAGGTCGCCAAATCAACAAATCAAACGACTATGGAGAGTCAGGTGAAATTTGTTGTAACTGTCCACTGATAAACAGAATTGACTACATATTCCATCACCAAAAAGAATTCATTGAGAGAATGTTGTGATCTAGTGTGTACAGCCATGGTGAGCCATGGGCAGCACACACTGAACTGGTCAAAGATGAGAGATACTTGGAGTAAGGAAAAGGAAGTTCAGTCACAACCACAGAGCTCTGTTGTGAGCACAGAGTTCTTCCTGGAGAATTGTCTCCATAACACAGAGTGGGAGAACTCCTCCCCTAAACCCTAGCACCTCCCACAGACCCTCCTGGTTGACGATGTCCAACTTCAAGTCTCTGTCATAATTTTTATCATAACCAATGGGTTTGTCTTCAGTTTTATGTAGCTGAGTTTCTACTTCCCCAGAGGACTTTATCCAAGTGCAACACATAGTGTTTGCGTATACCCCCTTGTTCAGCAAGCAAATAACCAAGAGCTATTCTGCTGTCTAAACACACTTTGGCTAAGGAATCAAGTGATCTTTATTGGGCAACCATTGCCTTGGCAGTGGAATCAGCAAAGTCTCCTAATGTCAGAGAGAGAAATCTGGGCATACGTTCATTGGTACAGGGTGGAACAATACCCTTCTCAGAGAAAAAGAGACAGAATCAGGTTTTTCCTGAGAGTTCTCTTTTGCAACTATGAAGGTTTAGTGGTGAGGATCAATGGGAGGCCTTGGATGCGTTAATGAAGAGCATATAAAACATTAAATACAGAAGGTCACATTGTCCTTTTGTTGTCAGTGAAAGTGGGGCTCTTTCACAGGGTCACAAGAAAAACATTTCAGGAGACCATGTGTGAGAGGTTGAGGTTTCATAGTAAAATTCACTGTAGAAGAAAACTCCAAGGACTTCCCTGGGGTTTCCAGTGTCCCATCTCCATTCATCCTGCCATGGAAAAAATCTAGCCTTCATCAAGCCCAATACAAAGGCCAAGGTCCAAAAGTTCTGTGCCATTAGCCCAGTCCAGTTCAGTCCCTGTCATTATCTGGCTAGCTTAGTCTGTGTTCCTGGCTGCACTCTAGCTAGCTGTCCCCAGGCCTGCACTTGGAGCCTACAAGCCCAGGCCACAGGCCACAGGTGGTTGGTAGGGCCACAAGGCTGCTCCCGAGAGAAAATGCATGAGTGAAAGGGGTGAGCGTGAGTTACCAAGTGAAAGAAAGAGAGAGAAAGAAAGCTTTGTTACGCTTGGGTTATATTATCTTGAGCTTGGGAAGGACCAGGCACTTCTTCAAACTAACCAATTTTCCAGTCTTTTGCAGGTTCATGTTGGGTCCATCCTCCAAACAATCTGTTTCATAGATCTTTCAGGATACTGTGCCCCTTTTCCAATTCAATTCTTTACCAAGGCTAGACTGACAGGCCTCAATGGTCTCCATCTTAGTTCTTACTGAACCTGCCTCATAGTAAAAGCACCTCCCCTAGCGTCATTTTGACTTCTACTGGGCATGCGCCCATCAGAGGAATGCCCCCTTTATTGTTCTATCTTGCCCTGCTACCTGCCCTAGTAATCTGTGGGAAACACACAGGTGGTTCGCTGGGGAGTGTGTGAAGTTTTAACTCCTAGTGAAGCAGGCTCCATATTGGATTCAGCTTCCCAGTTTATTAGGCTTCTTAATATCTGATCCCTTTTGTTCCTTCCTTTATTAATATTTACCTACCCATGCTAACATATTTCCCCCAAAGAATCTAGGGTCTTGCAATCTTACAAGGCTAAATGGACAAAGGTCTCATCTTCTGTAGATTTTTCTTGCTGTCAAGGAACATAGTTCTGCCTTTTCTCAGGCCCAGACATTTTTCCTATCTGCCAAAGGAAGAAAAAGAGTGAGAGGGAAGGGACTCTTCACTCAAGGAAGAGGAATTTTGCAAAGTCTACATCAGTCTGGTGCTGTCCTTGGGAGACAGCATATGCAATATCTAGAGGATGACATTGCTGGACAACCTGCCATCCTTGTTGTATTCTAGAGGTGACAAATTTGACAAGAAGGTTAAAAATGCATAGTCCAAAAATGAGGAGAATTATAGCAACTAAAGGACTGGTCAGAGGCAAGTATAAGGTGATCGAAGGAGGGACTAACTTTGTAGTGTCCCTGATTAGGCTGGAGGAGGGTATTCACTGGAGGAAGGCATATCATATCTGTCTGAAGCCCTGTTGTTTACCATACTTAATTCATATTAGGCTGATGGAACACTCTAAGATTTCCTCTCTGAAGAACGTTGGGTCTTTTCTGTCTGAGCCATGTGAGTAGAAAAGCAAAAGCAGTCTCAAATGAAGTTCATAGACCTCTCCATACTTTGCCAACTTAACCATCTACCTAGTCCTGACAACAAGTCAACCCAGCCAGATCACTGAGCCTCATTTTCAAAGGCAGTGGTGCAGATGGGCTTCTAAAGGGAAACCAAACTGTGTAAACAAGCAATCCGGTAAATAAGGTCATAGGCATACATTCTATGCAAACAGAAGCAAGAAAAAATACAAAGGTTAATAAACAGAGCAAATAAAAAACCAGTTTCTGAGTCTGTAAGACTATCAATTGAGAAGACTTCCATATGTAAGGCTTTTGCTGAAATAAAAGCAGACAATGCCCGTCTGATAGATTCTCTTTGCCTGCAGTTTGACATCTCTGGTGATGTCATCAGGTGCTGAAGTGAATTCTGCATGGTGTACACAGACACTGCCTTAAGAAAAAAGTTTTAGTTATAAATAATTCCTAGTCCAAAGGTGGGAGGGGAAAATGAAACATTAGTTTGGAGCTTTGAGGAAAACTAGAATTTAGGAACCAGTTCAATTCCTAGTCAGGGCACATGCCTGGGTTTCAGGCCAGCTCGCTCCTCCGTAAGGAGTACATGAGAGGCAACCACACGTTGATATTTCTCTCCCTCTCTTTCTCCCTCCCTTCCCCTCTGTCTAAAAATAAAATAAAATCTTGGGGCTGGGGGGAGTGGTGGGGAGAATATGCAGACAACTGTAATTGAACAATAAAGTAATTTATGAAGAAGTTAAAAAAAATCTTAAAAAGAAATGAAAAGAAGGATGCCCAAGGATCTTAGGGGAAGAATGGATGATATCAGTGAAAACTTAAATAGATAGTAAATATTAAAAAGGACATAGAAACCATAAAAAAAGAAATGAATACAATATCTGACATAAAGAATATATTAGAAGGAAGCAAAAGCAGGTTAGATGAAGCAGAGGATTGAATCACCAATATAGAAGAAAAAATAACAGTAAACACTCAAGCAGAGCACTAAAAAGAAAACTGAATATTTAAAAATGAGGAAAGTCTAAGGGACTTCTGGGACAACATCAAGAGTAATAACATTTGCTTCATATGGGTACCAGAAGGAGAAGAGAATGAGCAAGGGATAGAGAACTGTTTGAGAAATAATGGCTGCACCCTGGCTGGTATGACTCAGTGTGTTGAATGCCAGCTTGTGAACTGAATGGTTGCTGGGTTTGATTCCTGGTCGGGGCACATACCTGGGTAGCAGGCCAGGTCTCCCACTGAAGGCATGTGAGAGGCAACTAATCAATGTACATCAATGTTTCTCTCCCTCTCTTTCTTCCTCCCTTCCCATCTCTCTAAAATAAATAAATAAAATCTTAGGAAGAAACTGAAGGAGGGAGGGAGGAAGGAAGGAAGGAAGGAAGGAAGGAAGGCAGGCAAGGAAGATTGAAAACTTCCTAACTTGGTGAAAAAAAAATTACATAAGTTCCAGAAGCACAGAGAGTACCAATCAAGATGAACCCAAGAAGACTCACATGAAGACATCATAATTAAAATGGCAAAGGTTAAAGACAAAGAGAATCTTAAAATCAAGAGAGAGACAGTTTGTCACCTACAAGAGACTTCCTATAAGGCTGACACCTGATTTAGCAACAGTAACACTTCAGGCCAGAAGGGATTGGCATGAAATATTTAAAGTAATGGAAACCAAGGGCCTTCAACCAAGACAATTCTATCCAGTAAGGCTATCATTTAAAATTGAAGGTGAAGTAAAGAGTTTCCCAGACAAATAAAGACTAAAGGAGTTTACTACCACCAAACCAGTATTGTAAGAAAAGAGGACTACTTTGAGAAGAAGAAATAAAGAGACAGAGGAGCACAAATATGAAGAAAAATGGCAATAAATAAATACCTATCAATAATAACCTTAAGTGTAAATGGATTAAATGCTCCAATCAAAAGACAAGGTAGCTGAATGGATAAGAAAATATGACCCATATGTATGCTGTCTGGAAGAGACCCAGATCAGAACAAAAGATATCCATATATATATTGTCTACAAGAGACCCACATCAGAACAAAAGACTGAAAGTGAAGGGTTGTAAAAAATATTCTATGCAAGTAAAATGAGAGAAAAAGCTGGGGGAGCAATACTTACATCAGACAAAATAGCCTTCAAAACGAAGGTCAAACAAGAGACAAAAAAGTTCACTAGAATATACTAAAGGAATCAATTCAACAAGAGAATACAACCCTTGTAAGTATATATGCACCCTGGCTGGTGTGGTTGTTTGGTTGGAGCATCATCCCAAGCACCAAAAGGTTGTGGTTTCCATTCCTGGTTGGAGCACATGCCTAGGTTATGGGTTCAATGCTTTAGTTTGGGAGTATGCAGGAGGCAACCAATTGAGGTTCCTCTCTCACATCAATGCCTGTTTTTCTAAAAGCAATAAAAAAATGTCCTTGAGTGAGGATAAAAAGAAAAACATACATGCACCCAACATAGGAGCATCTAAAATATAAAGAAACTCTTGATGGACTTCAAGGGAGAAATTGACAGCAATACAGTCATAGTAGGAAATTTTGACACCTTACTTTCATCAATGAATAGATCTCCCAGAAAAAAAAGTCAATAAGGTAACAGTGACATTCTGTGACACACTGGATCAAATGGATTTAACAGATATTTGCAGAACATTTCATCCCAAAGCAGTAGGATATACATTCTTCTCAAGTGCACATGGAACATGTTGGGAAACAAAACAAGTCTTAACAAATTCAAGAAAATTAAAATCATATCAAGCATTTTCTCTAACCATATGGTATGAAACTACAACAAAGAAACTGAAAAACATTCACACCCTGGCTGGTGTGACTCAGTCGGTTGAGTGTTGGCCTGATAAACAAAGGGTCTCTGGTTTGATCCCCAGTCAGGGCACATGCCTGGGTTGTGAGCCTAGTCCCCAGTAAGGGTGCATGAGAGGTAACCACACATTGATGTTTCTCTCCCTCTCTTTCTCCTTTCCTTCCCCTCTCTAAAAATAAATAAATAAAATCTTTTTTAAAAAGAAACAAAAGCATTCAAACACATGGAGGAGATAAATAGCATGCTATTAAACAATGTATGCATTAACAATGAAATCAAGGAAGAAATAAATAATTACCTAGGAACAGAGAAAATAAACACACAACAATTCCATATCTATGGGACACAGCGAAATCAGTACTGAGAGGGAAGTTCATAGCATTACAGGCCTGTCTCAAGAAGCAAAAAAAAATCTCAAATAAACAATTTAATACTACACCTAAAATAAATATTAAAAGAACAACAAACAAAGTCCAGAGTAAGATGAAAGAAGGAAATATTAAAGATTAATATATATATTAATCTTTATATATATATATAAAACATCAGTGAAACCAAGAGCTGGTTCTTTGAAAAGATAAACAAGATTGACAAACCTTTAACCAGACTCATCAAGAAAAACAGAAAGAAAACCCAAATAAATAAAATCAGAAATGAAAGAAGAGAAGTAACAACAAACATTACAGAAATCCAAAAGATTGTAAGGAAATACTATGAATAACTGTATGTCAATAAATTGAAAAACCTGGGCAAAATGGATAAATTCCTAGAAACATATAATTCTTCCAAAACTGAATTAGGAAGAATCAGAAACCCTGAGCAGACTGATTATAACTAATAAAATTGAAGCAGTAATCAAAAAACTCCTAGCAAACAGAAGTCCTGGATGAGGTGGCTTAACATGTGATTTTTACCATTCAAAGAAGAACAACACCTCTCCTTCTCAAACTATTCCAAAAAATTCAAGAGGAGGAAAGACTTCCAAGATCTTTTTACAAGGCTAGCATTATCCTAATTCCAAAGCCAGATAAAGACATTACAAAGAAAAAAATATATTGGCCAGATCCCTGATGAACATACATGCTAAAGTCTTCAACAAAATATTAGCAAACCACACCCAGCAATACATTAAAAATATCATATATTGTGATCAAGTAGGATTTATTCTAGGGATGCAAAGTTGGTACAACAGTCACAAATCAGTAAATGTGACACATCACATAAACAAAATGAAAGATAAAAATTACATGATCATATTAATAGGTGCAGAAAAAGCATTTTGATAAAATATAGCACCATTTGTGATAAAAACTCACAGCAAAGTGGGAATAGAGGTGTCATACCTCAAAATAATAAAGGCCATATGTGCCAAAACCTATAGCCAACATCATACTCAATGGGCAAAAACTGAAAGTGTTTCTCTTAAGATCAGGAGCAAGACAGGGATGTCCATTTTCACCACTCTTATTCAACATAGTACTGAAAGTCCTAGCCACAGCAATCAGACAAGAAGAAAAAATATGCATCCAAAATGGAAAGGAGGAAGTAAAACTCATTATTCTCAGATGACATGATATTGTACATAGAAAACCCTACCAAAAAACTACTAGATCTAATAAATGAATTTAGGAAAGTAGCAGGATACAAAATTAATATTAAGAAATCAGTGGCACTTTTCTATCCAATAATGAACTGTCAGGAAGGGAAACTAAGAAAACAATCCCATTTACTATGGTAACAAAAATAATAAGGTACCAATGAAGAAATTTGACCAAGGAGGTAAAAGACCTATACTCAGAAAACTGTGGTGAGTCTTTTCCCTGACCTGCTGGTCTTGGTATTTGTGTCTCAGAGCCACTGATAGCAAGATGTCTTCAGGGAATGCTAAAATTGGGGACCCTGTCCCCCAACTTCAAAGCTTCAGCTGTTATGCCAGATGGTTAGTTCAAAGATATCACCTATCTGACTACAGAGGAAAATATGTGGTGTTCTTCTTTTACCCTCTTGATTTTACCTTTGTGTGCCCCGTGGAGATCATTGCTTTCAGTGATAAGTCTGAAGAATTTAGAAACTCAACTGTTAAGTGATTTTTAAAACATACAATATTTGACTATTCGGCCAGGGGCACTGACCTCTTTTCCCTTAGATTGTCAAATAAAAGAATGACAATAGCCACCATGGCTGGTGTAGCTCAGTGGATTGAACACTGGCCTGTGAACCAATGGGTCACCAGTTCAATTTCAGTAAGGGCACATGCCTGGGCTGTGGGCCAGGTCCTTGGAGGTGTGTGAGAGGCAACCACACATTGATGTTTCTCTCCCTCTCTTCCTTCCTCCCTTCCCCTCTGTCTAAAAATAAATAAATAAAATCTTAAAAAAAAAACGAACACTTTTTTGTTAAAAAAAAAAAAAGAAAGAAAGAAAGAATGACAATAGCCAACACAACAGTAGCCATCTGGTGTGAATGCACCAAAATTATACCTATCTCTTGTCAGATTGGCAAAAAATATATTTTTTGGTGAGCCGCAGAATTTTAGTAATTAGTTTATGTGTGCCATGAGATGAAAAAGGCTGAAAATCACTGCCATAGGGCAAAGGAAACAAATGAAAAAAATAAACAAATGGGACTACATCAAATTAAAAGCTTCTGGACTACCGGTCAAGATGGAGGTGTAGGTAGATATACTTTGCCTCCTCACACAACCAAAAGAAGGACAACAACAAATTTTAAAACAAAAAACAACCAGAACTGACAGAAAGTTGAACTGTATGGAAGTCCGACAACCAAGGAGTTAAAGAAGAAACACTTGCCCAGACTGGTAGGGGGTGCGGAGATGGGCAGCTGGGCAGAGAGGACTCGCCTCAAGGCAGCAGCTGGAGGACTGGTGTGGGACAGGCCACAGCTTAGAGACTGGGCAGTCCCACATTTGTGTGCAGATAAACCAGGATGAACAACTGGGGAGCAAGACAGACCACAAAATCCCAAGGGTTCTAGTGCCCAGGAGTAAAGCCTCAAATCCTCTGGCTGTAGAAATCTGTGGGAGTTTAGGCAACAGCAGGAGAAACTCCCAGCCTCACAGGAGAGTTTGTTGGAGAGACCCACAGGGTCCTAGAATGTACACAAGCTTACCCACTCGGGAATCAGCACCCCAAAGCCCCACTTTGATTGTGGCTACTGGGGGAAGTGACAAAACCAGCAGAGAGCAGAGTAAGCAGCACTGCTCCCTCTCTCAGATCCCCCCCACACATACAGCATCACAACACATTGATGTGTGTTGCCCCGCCCTGGTGAACACATAAAGCTCCACCCCCTACTATGTAACAGGCATGCCGAGACAAAAAAAAAATGGCCCAAATGAAAGAACAGATCAAAGCTCCACAAAAAATGCAACTAAGCAATGAAGAGATAGCCAACCTATCAGATGCACAGTTCAAAACACTGGTAATCAGGATGCTCACAGAACTGACTGAGCTCAGTTGCAAAATGAAGGAACAAATGAAAGCTACCCAAAATGAAACAAAGCAAAATATACAGGGAACCAACAGTGATGGGAAGGAAACCAGGACTCGAATCAACAGCTTGGGGCAGAAGGAAGAAAGAAACATTCAATCAGAACAGAATGAAGAAACAAGAATTCAAAAAAAAATGAGGAGAGGCTTAGGAACCTCCAGGACATCTTTAAACGTTCCAACATCTGAATCATAGGGATGCCAGAAGGAGAAGAGGAAGAGCAAGAAATTGAAAACTTGTTTGAAAAAATAATGAAGGAGAACTTCCCCATTCTGGCAAAGGAAAGAGACTTCCAGGAAGTCCAGGAAGCTCAGAGAGTCCCAAAGAAGTTGGACCCAAGGAGGAACACACCAAGGCACATCATCATTACATTAGCCAAGATGAAAGATAAGAAGAGAATCTTAAAACCAGCAAGAGAAAAGGAGACAGTTACCTACAAAGGAGTTCCCATAAGACTGTCAACTGATTTCTACAAAGAAACCCTGCCGGCAAGAAGGGGCTGGAAAGAAATATTCAAAGTCATGAAAGACAAGGACCTACATCCAAGATTACTCTATCCAGCAAAGCTTTCATTTAGAATGGAAGGGCAGATAAAGTGCTTCTCAGATAAGGTCAAGTTAAAGGAGTTTATCATCACCAAGCCCTTATTATATGAAATGTTAAAGGGACTTAGCTAAAAAAAAAAAGAA
>CM052545.1:38727651-38781462 GCA_028533065.1 Trachops cirrhosus | reverse complement strand
TTATATGAAATGTTAAAGGGACTTAGCTAAAAAAAAAAAGAAGGTGAAAAATATGAACAGTAAAATGACAACAAACTCACAGTTATTAACAACCGAACCTAAAACAAAAACAAACTAAGCAAACAACTAGAACAGGAACAGAATCACAGAAATGGAGATCACATGGAGGGTTATCAGTGGGGGAGTGGGAGGGGGAGAGAGCAGCAGAAAGTACAGAGAATAAGTAGCATAAATGGTAGGTAGAAAATAGACAGGGGGAGGTTAAGAATAGTATAGGAAATGTAGAAGCCAAAGAACTTACATTTATAACCCATGGACTTGAATTAAAGAGGGGAATGCAGGTGGGAGGGGTTGTGCAGGGCAGAGGGGAATAAAGGGGGGAAATGGGACAACTGTAATAGCATAATCAATAAAATATATGTTAAAATAAATAAATAAATAATTAAAAAAATAAAAGCTTCTGCTTAGCAAAAGAAACCATCAATGAAATGAAACGGGAGCCCACCATACAGGAGAGCATATTTATCAATAATACATCTGATAAAGAGTTAATTTCCAAAATATACAAAGAACTTCTACAACTCAACACCAGGAAGACAAATGATCCAATTTAAAAATGGGCCTTGGTAGGTGTGGCTCAGTGGGTTGAGCACTGGCCTGTGAACCAAAGGGTCATTGGTTCAATTCCCAGTCAAATCACATGCCTCGGTTGTGGGCCAGGTCCAAAGTAGGGGTGTGCAAGAGGCAACCACACATTGATGCTTCTCTCCTTCTCTTTCTCCCTCCCTTCCCCTCTGTCTAAAAATAAATAAATGAAAAGTCTTTAAAAAATAAAAATGGGCAAAGGACCTGAATAGATACTTCTTTAAGGAGGACATACAGATGGCCAATAAACTATAAAAAATATGCTCAACGTCACCAATTATCAGAGAGATGCAAATTAAAACCACAGTGAGATATCACCTCACACCTGCCAGAATGGCTAGCATCAATAAATCAACAAACAGCAGGGGCTGGTGAGGATTTGAAGAAGAGGGAACCCTTGTACACTGGTGGTGGGAATGCAAACTGGTGCAGCCACTGTGGAAAACAATGTGGAGTTGCCTCAAAAAGTTAAAAATTGAACTGCCTTTTGACTGAGCAACCCCACTTCTGGGAATATAGCCTAAGAATCCTGGAACATTAATTCAAAAGACTATATCCATTCCTATGTTCATTGTGGCATTATTTACAATAGACAAGATCTGGAAACAGCCCAACAACCTATCAGTAGATGAGTGGATAAAAAAGCTGTGGTACATTTTCACAATGGAATACTACACAGACAAAAAAAAGAGAAGGTAATCTTACCTTTTGCAACAGCATGGCTGGACCCGAAGATTATTGTGCTAAGTGATATAAGCCAGTCACACAAACACCATATATTCTCACTTATATGTGGAATCTAATGAACAAAATAAACTGACAAACAAAATAGAAACAGAGGCATGGATACATGGAACAGACTGACAGCTATCTGAGGGGTTGGGGAAGACTCCACGAAAGGAGGTGAAGGGATTAGCCAAAGAACGTGTATGCATGACACATTGACTTGGTCAACAGTGTGGAGATAGCCAGAGAGAAGGAGGGTAGGGGCTTGGAGGAGGTGGGCAAAGGAGGAGGGGGGTATGGAAATAGGGTCATCTGTAACAGTGTCAACAATAAAAATAAAGTTAAAAAAAGAAACACAATTTCTCTTCCCAAAATTACTCTTATTTT
The DNA here is from genome assembly GCA_028533065.1 of Trachops cirrhosus. Taxonomy (NCBI): domain Eukaryota; kingdom Metazoa; phylum Chordata; class Mammalia; order Chiroptera; family Phyllostomidae; genus Trachops; species Trachops cirrhosus. Next base: position 38,779,704 of record CM052545.1, on the reverse strand, counting down.
TTTCAAAGAGACTGCATTAACTCCAGTTTCGATTTGGCCTGATTATTTGCATAAACACAAGAAGAATAGCAACTGATCATATAGGCTCTTTTAAATCTGATTTGCTGGAATCTCATAAGAAATCTTCAGATTGAGCTTTAATCAGCCCCTCAGGGTGAAGAAGCCTGTTATTAGGCTTTGTCTGCAATACCTATAGGTAAATTCATCAAGTTCTTGAGGTCCCCAAAATGTCGAGATTCTTTCCTTGCCATCTCTCAGAAAAGCAACCTTTGTTTCTCACCTGGAAAGACTGCTGTGGACCATGTAAACAAGCAAGATACCAGGCCATTTCTCCAATTGGATTTTATTAGCTTTGAAAGTCCATCTTCATTCCTTAAAGTTCTCTGGTGACATCCAGAGTCCAGACATATCTCTCAGACATGACATTCCAGTCAGAATCTTGGTTAATAAAACCACAATTGGAAACTTGTTCTTATTGGATCCATGCAAACAAATGTATTGCTATGACTCACTCATTAAGAATTACCAAATTGTAGAGAAATTCGGTAGGGAGAAAAGTATAAAGCAAAAGGAAAATTTTTGTCCTTTTAACATGGTGAAAATGACTAAATTCCAACTTTGTATTAGACAGCTAAAAAGTTAGCAATTACCATTCCTTAGATTGGCAAACACATTTCATAACTTCTAGAAACATAAGCTTCTCGACTGGCAAACATGACTCACACTCTTAAGAGACAGACTTTCGTGAGATAGCTATTATAAAACAAAAATCACTGGTATAGAAAGGAACAGTTGAAATAAGTTAATTAATTTGCTCAGATGGCTAAGCTTTTTCTCTCTTGATAAGATTTACCTCCCAGAAATTTGCATTTTAAAAGATGGAGATAAGAGTTCTTGGAGACCAGGTATTTGTATTTCAAATGTATAGACCTTGGTTTAATAAAGTCAATTATCTATAAGCCCTTTCCTTGAGAAACTCAGAGTTAAATTTTTGCCAGTTGGTGAGTATGCACCCAAAAAAAGGTTTCTCGAGGCACTGTGGATGAAGGCAGTATTGCCTATTGTCTTTGAAGAGAAAAAACTTTCTTGCCCTGGCTGGTGTGGCTCAGTGGGTTGAGCACCGGCCTATGAACCAAGAGGTGGCCAGGTTTGATTCCCAGTCAGGGCATGTGCTTAGGTTGCAAGCCAGGTCCCCAGTAATGGATGTGAGAGAGGCGACCAATCAATATTTCTCTCCCTCTCTTCCTCTCTCTCTATAAAATAAATAAAATATTTTTAAAGTTATTTAGAAATAATAAATTTTTTAAAAAGAAAAGAAAACTTTCTTCCTCATAGATGAGGGAGAAATTGGGTACTTAGGTAGGCATGAAGTGTCCTCAATGCCTCCTAGCACTGATCACAGACCAAAACCCGGGATGATGCGTGACCCCTTTTTTCTGGCCATTGGCATCTGAAGGATCATGCCTTGCCCCTCCCCCAATGGGGCAGAGATCTTCCCCCATAGATTTCCAGGTGTGGAGTTTTACCAACAGTTAGTGGTGATCAGCCACTGCTAGTCAGGTTTATTTAACTCCACATGGGCTATTCAGATGGCCTCTGGCCTTAACTAGCAGTATGGGGGTTCCCACTCTTGTGCCTGTCTGTATGAGGAGTACCTAGTACCTCCACTACCTCGGGTGCAAAACATCATCCTATAACTCCGGCCTTTAATAGTTGAGCTGGTAACCTGTTTCCCTGACCTTCATATTCTTAGAAGCTGCAGTCCTTCAAGAGGCCCAGTTAGGTGAGGGCAACCTTCCCTAGGAGGGGAGGAACTGTCCTTGTTAAACTATCCTAAGAATTAGCTGGGCCAGCCAGAGATAGCACCCGTGGGGACAAATCCTGTCAGCCTTCTCTAGGGAGATCATAAATACTGGGACTCCTGGGTATGAGAGGGTGCAAAAGCTGTGCGAGAGATTAACAAACATTCAGTCAGTCACCAGATTAGTTTTCTCTTGTGGAGGTTCTTTTAAAACCATTACTTCCCAGAGGGAAGGTGGGAGGGGGCAGTGGGGAGAACGGTTTTCTGGAACTACTATAAAGGAACATGAACAAAACCAAGGGGAAGGGTGGAAGCAAGGGAGGGAAGTGGGTTTGGATGAGGTGGGGAAGAGGGATGGGGAGAAAATGCAGACAGGTGTAATTGAAAAACAATAAAATAATTTAAAAAATAAAATAGAATAAAACCATTACTTCCCAATTAGTTTACTAGAAACCTTCCCATTTCTGTACCTGCGTCTGAGGCTTTCTACTTATTGTACAAGTGACCTTTTCAATAACTATTGTTTTATAAGATGCCTACTTCAAAATATAATAGTTTCAGATTAAAAATAGAGCTGCCATATGATCCAGCAATCCCACTTCTGAATATTTATCAGAAGAAAATAAAAACCAATTTGAAAAAATATTCATTCTTATGATTATTGCAGCACTACTTACAATAGCCAAGATATGGAAGCAATCTAGATATTCATCCATAAATGATAGGATAAAGTAGATATGGTGCATATATACAATGGAATTTTACTCAGCCATAAAAAAAGGAATGAAATTTTGCCATTTGCAACAACATGGATAGACCTACTCAGTATTATGCTAAGTGAAATAAGTCAGAGAAAAGCAAATACCATATAATTTCGCTTGCATGTAGAATCTACAAAAAAAATTAACAAAAAAACAGAAACAGACCCATAAATACAGAGAACAGAGAGTGTTGGGGGATAAAAAAGAAAAAATAAATAAATAAACTCTAAAAATAAAATAAAATAGTTTTTAAATCCTTGAAACATTAAAGTTTTACTAGGTTAAATGATAGATATTCATTGACTATCTGGATCATTTCCAAATAAGATAATATACTGAAACCTTAATTACTAAACATTAGCCTAAGTTTACCTGTGCCTGTCTTCTTATTTGAACTGAAGATTTGGTGCCTGTCAGTGTATGTCTTGTACCACACTGAAAACTTAGGAACTATTGCAAAGGAAGAATACTCTGCCCAAAGTTCTCCAAGCATCTCAAGAGTTAGGCAAAAAGGTTTCCTTTTACAGAAAGGCTTAAACAATGCTAGAAAGAACTAGAACTGGAGAGGTGGAATGAAAGGACAGCTTGGTAGGACAGGAGATCAGAGGATGTTCACCCTGGGGCCGTGTGTCCTCAGAAGGGGCTGTGTGCTGACTGGGGAGACAGAGAGCTAAGTTCGGGGGCCTGTAGGAAGGAGGGGAATTTAACCAAAGCTCAGTCAACAAGCATTTTGTTCTGATTGATCAGTGGGGACAAGCAGTTCAGTTCATCATGAATGAGGCAAAGAATGGGATTTGCCCCCAAATGTCACAGATAAATGAGGATATCTGTCTTACCTACATCATATGGCAAAAATGATTCCTTGCAGTAAACAGTTTGCCATTAACACAAATGGTAAGAGAATTTCTTAACCATGAGGTAAAATTCAAGCTCACCAACTCAGCAGCAGATGGGGAAAAAAGCCTTCAAGAACCTGCTAATTGAGGGCTTTGTGTGCTCTTTGATTTATTCATTCTACAATCATGTAGTGAGAACCTGCTACGCACTACTGTGTCTGCTAGGTCTGTAGTGTGAATTTGAAAGTTCCCTGCAGTTCCCCTGTAGTGTCAGTCAGGTCCAGACAGGAAACAAACAGCACCTCCACCACGTTTGGACTAGGCAATGCGTTCCGCAGTGCAGACGGGTTGTGCTAACTGTGAGGGGAGGAAACAGCTACCAGGCCCCAGTTTTTTTGCTCTGGTTGTAGCAAAGGGGTATAGGAGAAGACCTGTGGCCTTCAGTGAAGTGTTCAAGTACAATTTTCAAGAAGTAAAAACCACAAAGGTCATAATATTACAAAATTAGCCTGTGTCAAAGATTTTATTTCATTCATTCATGAAGGAAGGAACTTGTAAGGTGGTAAAGGTAGGTTCCAATGCAAGGTGCACAATTTACATGGTCAAAGAAACCCTAAAATAAATTTGCTAATATATACAAAACTGATTCGTGCTTATACATGAATATTTATAGCAGTATTATTTGTAATAGCCAAAAAGTGGAAACAACCTAAATCTCCATTAACTGATGAATGGAGAAAGAAACTGTGCTGCATTCATACAACAGAATATTATTCAGGCATCAGAAGGAAGGAAGCACTGACACAGGCTCCAGCATAAATGAACCTTGAAAACGTAAGGCTCAGTGAGAGAAGCCAGACACACAAGACCACACATGGTATGATTCCGTCTAAATGAGATATCCGAAATATACAAATCTGTGGGGGCAAAAAGCAGATTACCAGAAGCAGATTACCAGAAAGTGGTACCAGGGGCTGGGAGCAAGAGAGAATGAGGATGTTGACAGCTGAAGGACATGGGGTATTTTTGGAGAGGTGTGACTGTTCTAAAATTGATTGTGGTTGTCTACCTTTGGGAATGCAGTAAAGCCACTGAGTTGTACAATTTAAGTAGCTTGTGAGTGTGAAGTATGCCCCAGCCAAACTGTTACCCCCAAAAAAGCTAGTTTAAGAAAAAAGATCACCCCATAACCTTTGTCTTTTCTCCTGGAAAGAATCTACATGTTCGCATGTAATTTTGCAATGTCTGGACTCTAATAAAATTGAAAGTAGCTAGTTCAAACACAGGTGCATTTTCTGCTTATACACCATTACATGCGTGGTGCCAGATGGAGACCAGACCTATTGGGGGACAACTTCATAAATTACGTAAATGTCTAACCACTCTGCTGTATACCTGAAACTGATATAATATTGAATGTCAACTGTAATTGAAAATTTAGAAAAGATGTAAGTTGTTCTTAACCAGAATGAAGCTTTTACTGGGGAAAGTCAGCCTCACTCCTCAGCACTCACAGCACCTAGTCCAGGTCCCTCCTGAACAAAGCAGACCAGCCTACCCTGACTCTCCAGCAAGTTGGAATAATATGTTAGCATCTCTTAAAAGACTACGGAGATAAAATTCAAGAGGAATATCAACAAATCCTTCATACCAAATCAGCAGAACAATAGGAATCTTCTGTGAAATTCACTTATGGGACAAGGCCCACAGGCTGCACGACCTGAAGCTTTCTTGCATATCTGGGTACCTGGTTTGACCTCACGAAATGGCTGCTGAACACTTTTTGTATCTGGTTTGCTATCACAGTTTAGCTCCGCTTTTCATCCTGAGAACACTTAAATGTGTCGGCAGGTCCATTTCATGTAATTTGAAAGACCTTAAACTTTCTGGTTGCCACAAACATGTCTTTCTTGTCTGCTCACCCAGTAAAGAGCTATGCCCCACTTGAAAGATTTTCCAAGCAAAACACTTGGGGCAGTAGCTTCACAAAATACGCCCTCAGTGGTGTTTCCCCAAGCACAGCTCTGTAAGAAGAGTGTGTGAGAGTGTGTGAGAGTGTGTGCATGTCTGTGTTTTAAGTCATGTGTCTTACACAATTTCTTTTTTTTTATCTTGGGGATTTTGGCTGTGAATTTGATGCATGACAAATATGGTTCCTACATTTGCTTGGTCTACAGACGATCATTAATGTTTTGAGACCACATCCATTTTGAGAGTGGGTTGTTTCATGTGCAGATATTATTGCTAAATATGGTCACTGTTTCCAGGCACAGAATATGAATCATACATTAAGATGGATATTAGGTATGATGAAGATGACATAGCAGAGGTCTGTGGTCCTAGGTCTACAGATAAGGAATTGAAACAGATCAGAGATGGTCCGTGGGACACATGGCCTCGGCCGTGGGACACATGGCCTCTGCCGTGGGAGAAAAATACTTTGGCTCTAAGCCGTAAAGTGCCCACATGGAGTCTGTGCTCACCTCAGTCACACAAAGAACTCACTGGACACTGAACCTCTGGAGAGAAAAGGGCTCCCATGGAGCAGGCGCACAAGGGTTTGCTCAGGAACATGGACAGGTGGGCTCGGGGCTGGGCCAGGCCACGTGGGAGGAGGTTCCTCTGTATTCAAGACAAGTTTCAATCATTTGGTCTGGTTCCCAGACATTCTTTTAAGAAGTCTCCCTGTCCAACTGCTTGAGCTTTGCTTATCAACCCCCTGCCCAAAGTGGCTCACAGACTGTCCTTCACCTTCTTTCCAAAGCTGAGGAACAGAAAGTACCTCTGTTTTGAAGAGGTGGACGTTAAGTACATGCTTATTTTTTTCAAAGATTTTTATTTATTTTATTTTTAGAGAGAGAGGAAGGGAAGGAGAAAGAGAGGGAGAGAAACATCAATGTGTGATTGCTTCCCACTGGGGACCTGGCCCACAACCCAGGCATGTGCCCTGACTGGGAATTGAACAGGTGACCCTTTGATTCACACTCAGGTGCTCAATCCACTCAGTCACACCAACCAGGGTAGTCTTATTTTTTACACTCTTGTTTGGGACCACATTTTACAAAATGTCTCATGTCATTTACTATTTTTTCTGGAAAGGAAAGTTCTACTAAATGGTTTAGTTTGAATATCAACTAGTATTTTTTTTAATTAGAGTTTATTTTGAAAACCCTAATTCTGAGTTTCATTCAAATGTATGCCCATAGCTTCCAAAGTAAGGTAATATTCAGAGACAATTCTGACCAGGTGGCTTAGAAAAATTCCTGGAACATTCACATTTGAAGAGTTCTTATTAAGGAATATCTTTGCCTTAAATCTAACCTAAAAAACTTAAGCTTTTTGTTTAAAAAAAAAACAACACTGTGGGCAAGGGAAGAATGAGTAGGTGGAGCACAGAGGATTTGGGGATAGTAAAACTACCTTTGTGATTCTATAAAGTTGGGTACCTGTCATTACACTTTTGTCCAACACTGAGAGAGAACCCTGATATGAACCCTAGACTCCACATGATAGTGATGAGTCAGTGCAGGTTCATCAGTTATAGGGGTGTAGACAGTGGAGAGAGGGCAGAGAATACATGGGAACTCTATGCTTTCTGCTCAATTTTGCTGTGAACCTATAATTGCTCTAAAAAATCAAGTCTATTTTAAAAGAAACTGTGCACCTAGAAAATGGTGAAAGAAAAATTCACCATTTCTGAATTTTACTGCATGTAAATTAAAGCTCAGTTCTTGACTGTTAAACGAGATACCTTCTTCAAACTGATTAAATAAATTTTGAATAAGCCTGGCGAGATGCACCACTCAGATCTCGCCAAAGAAAGAACGTGCTGCCTTGGCCTTGTGGCTAAGTTGGTTGGAGTGTCGTCCCGTACACCAGAAGTCGTGGGTTTGATTTTCGGTCAGAGCACATAGGTAGGTTGCAGGTTTGATCCCTGGTTGGGGCACATATGGGAGGAAACTGATCGATGTTTCTCTCTCTCATCAATGTTTCTCTCCTCTCCCCCCACCCTTTCCTTTCTCTCTGAGATCAATAAACATATCCTCAGATGAGGATTTTTTTAAGAAAGAAAAAGGCTGCTATTTTGCTGGAAGAAATGCAGTCGCCTGAGTGCTCTGCCCAGATCTGGCTCCCACCCCCCTCGCCCAGCATCCCAGCCATAGTGAACCACAGCAAGGGTCCTAGGGCTCTGCCCAGTGTGGGATTCCTTTGTGAATCAGCTTCACTACGGATTTCCCCATTGGATTGTCTGGATTGTAGTCTTTCTACCCAGTCATTTCCACCCTTCCTTCCCATTTCCATTTGTGAGTCATTCTCTCTCAATTACTTTATTATACTTCTCAGCATCCACTTCCTAGACAACCAAAGTGACACCATATTAAGCAATGATACTTAAAGGATATCAGACCATTTTTCTGCTGCTTCCCAAGTTGGAGATAATTTCTTTCTTAACATCAGGTGACTTGGCAGAGAGGGAGCTAGGGGGATAAGAACCCAGGCTTCTACATACCCTTTCAGGGCCTCCCATGAACTAAATCCAACTGAGAGCCAAGGGTGGGAAGGGACCAGCATGCCATCAGTAAAGGTCTTCTTCCCAGGAAGAGAAGAGTGGGCAGTTCATCTGAAGAAACAAACAAAATATCTGAACGCTCAATGAGGCAAACACCAGCCTAAGAGACAGAGTGTATTAACATAACTCTAGCTGTTGTAACAGATAAACCCCAAAGTCCCAGTGACTTAACACAATGGAAGTTTACCTCTTGCCCACATAAAGTGTAAAATAGATGTCTCCTGCTTGTCAGGAAGCTCTCCCCCAAGCAGTGACTTGGGGATGCAAGCTTATTTCATGCTGTGGTTCAACCATTCATCAATGGGCTCACCCACAGAAAGGTAATAAAGGGTCATTTTTAGGAATTTTTATGGGTCAGCTATGGAAGTGCAGCACATTACTTCCTCTCAGAGCTCATTTACTAGAACTCAATCAACCTACAACAAACACAGGAAAACACAGCCTAATAGCTGTGTGTGTCCGAGAGGAAAAGGGAGCAGTTTTGGTGAACCACTAGCCAGTCTCTGGGAGGGCAGCAAACAAATTATTACCAAACATAAATGTTCTAAAAAGTAGTTTTGATAAGATTTATAAAGGCATAAGCTCAGGGAGTTATAAGATCATATAACAGAGAAAGCTTACTTAATTTGGAGCAGGGGTTACGGAAGGGGTCCCTTAGGAAATGACACTTAAGGCAAACCCTAAGTATGAGCAGGAGTTGAAATTGGCTAGGAGGAAGGGGAAGAGGTTCAGGGGACTGAGGATGAGAGTTCCTGACTGCAGACTCAGCAGTGGACACTAGCTGAGAACCAGGAAAAAGAAGCCAGTTGAGCTGCTGCTGGGTCCCCATTTTTGTAGTTTTGCCTACCCTTCTGAAGGAAAAGATATGGTGTAATTGGTTCTCAAAGCACCATCTAAACAAATATGTTGAATGACATCAACCTCATCTCTTATTTCTGGGTAAGGATACATCACTCCATTCCATACCAATCAAAGCAAGCCTGTATATATTTTTTTTAGTATTATAAAAAGAAAGCTTATCTTGAAAGGATAAATTATTTTATCTTAAGAATAAAACATTTCTAAAATGTCTGTACTATCCAAAGCAATCTATAGATTAAATGCAACCCCTATCAATGGCATTTTTCACAGAACCAGAACAAATAATTCTAAAATTTGTATGAAACCACAAAACACCCTGAATAGTCACTCTTTCACATAAGCAATCTTGAGAAAGAAGAATAAAGTTGGAGGTATCATGCTACCTGATATCAAACAATACTACAAGGCTACTGTAATCAAAAGAATGTGGCACTGGCATAAAAACAGACACACAGATCAATGGAACAAAATAGAGAGCCAAGAAATAAACCTACACCTATACGGTCAATCTATGACAAAGGAGGCAAGAATATACAATGTGGTAAAGACAGTCAATTCAATAAATGGCTTTGAAAAAATTGAACAGATACATGTAAAAAATGAAACTAGACCACTTTCTTACACCATATACAGGAATAAATTCAAAATGAATTAAAGACTTAAATATAAAACCTGAAACCATAACACTCCTGGAAGAAAAGAGAGTCAGTAAACTCTCTTACATTGCTCTTAGTAATATTTTTTCTGATATATCTCCTTGGGAAAGAAAAACATGGAAAGAAAAGAAAAGAAAGAGGGAGGGAGGGAGAGAGGGAGGGAGGGAGGAAGGAAGGAAGGAAGGAAGGAAGGAAGGAAGGAAGGAAGGAAGAAAAAGGAAGAAAGAAAAGGGTCTACATCAAACTAAAAGTTTTGGCATAGTGAATGAAATCATCAATAAAACAAAAAGACTGAAGGGAAAAGAAATTCACCAATGATGCATCCAATAAGGGATTAATATCCAACATTTATAAAGAACTCATACAACTTAACACCAAAAAAATTAAACAATCCAACTAAAAAATGGACAGAGGACCTAAATAGACATTTTCCCAAAGAGAACATACAGATGGCCAACAGACATATGAAAAGATGCTCAACTAATCCTCAGAGAAATGAAAATTAAAACCACAATGAGATATAACCTCACACCTGTCAGAATGGCTATCATCCATAAATCAACACACAACAAGTGTTGGTAAGGTTGTGGAGAAAAGAGAACCCTAGTTCATTGTTGATGAGATTGCAAATGGGTGCAGCCACTATGGAGAACAGTATGGAGTTTCTTCAAAAAATTTAAAATAGCCCTGGCCAGTGTAGTTCAGTTGGTTGGAGCATCATCCCACAACTGAAAGCTTGAGAGTTTCATTCCTGGTCAGGGCACATGCCTAGGTTTTGGGTTTGATGCCTGGTCTGGGCACAAACGGGAGGCAGCCAATTGATGTTTCTCTTTCACATCGACATTCCTCTCTCCCTTCCTGTTTCTCTAAAAAGTAATGAAAAAATAGTGTCCTCAAATAAGAATAAACAAATTAAATTAAAACTAGAACTGCTTTATTACTCAGCAATTCCAGTTCTCAGTATATATTTGAAGAAATCCAAAACACTAATTTGAAGATATATGAATTCCTGTGTTCATCGCAGCATTATTTACAATAGCCAAGATATGGAAGCAACCTAAAGGCCCATCAATAAATTATTAGATAGACCTGACTGGTATGGCTCAGTGGCTTGTATGCTGGCCTGTGAATCAAAGGCTCACTGGTTCAATTTCCAGTCTAGGACACATGCCTGGGTTGTAGACCACATCCCCAGTAGGGGGCGTGGGAGAGGCAACCATACATTAATGTTTCCATCTCTTTCTCCCATCCTTCCCCTCTGTCTAAAAATAAAATCTTTTTTAGAAAAAAAGAAATACAAATTGGTAGTTACAAAATAGTCATAGGGATATAAAGTATAATATAGGAAATATAATCAACACTACTGTAAAATTATGTATGGTGGCAGGTAGGTTGTATAATTATCAGGGTGATCACTTTGTAAGTTATAGAAAAGTCTAACCACTTTGTCGAACTAATATTGAATGTCAACTGTAACTAGAAAATAAAAAATAAAGCAAAAAAAGAAGAAATCATACATTATATTAGAAGTCAAAATATTTACCTAGGTAGAAAATGTTGACCAGAACAACATTTTCTCCAACAGCCAGCAAGCAATTCCTCCTCCTTCTGACGGGTGAAATTGGAGGCAGGTGGGGGTGGAAGTGCTAGTACAATAAAAACCTTCAACAAATCTTTGTTGAATAAATAAATAAATAAGTGAATTTTTAAAAGTATTCTCTAATCTCACCCTGGTAAGTCAATTCCTTTGTACCTTCAAGTCTTTGAATATTAATGAGCAATAGTATTTAATCTTTAAACTTTCATATCTCTACAAAGTTTGATAATGAAGGGTTTCACCCAACTCTAAGTGTCTTTAGACTCTATGATTGGGGTACTTAAATATTATTTCATCTAAAATAAAATCTTTCTAGGAAAAGGACTTAAACTTGTTCCAAAGTCTTTTGTTCTGTTAACTCTGCTTCTGTTTTTCTGCTATTGTGGAGTTCATAGTATGGAGTTTGTAGGGTTGATTTTGCTCACATGATTGTGATGCTTATTTGCCTGCTCATCTTTGTGTTTGAAAATACCAGCTCTCCTGCCCATTCTATTTGCTAGAATTTGACTCAGGAAAGGAATGCTGGCAACTGGACTTTTTATATCCACTGATTTAGTCTCAGGGCAAATTATACCCCTGGATCTGCTTAATATGAGGGTCAGAAGAAAGAGTAAACCTAACCTAGCCAGGCCCCATGTTTCTTTCTAAGTAATCACCTTGATAAATGCCCCAAAACTTCCATTTTTCTGAATCTACACATACTACATTTGGAATTTCCTAGAACTGCCCAGCTTCGAGTTAATGGTTTCCTCTCGTTTTATCTCTCAATAATCCTGATCTTGTCTGACTCACCTGAAAGAAATACTTCCAATTTATATTTGCAACACAGTGGCAGAAGGAACTAGAGAGAGCAATAATGAATCAAATGGGGTAAAGTAAAGCAGTAACAGTCAATGAATCTGGGTGAAGATTATACCGTGTTTTTTATACTCTTTCTATTCACGGAATTTTTCTTTAAATTTGAAAATTATGTCCCAATACCAACTTGTTTCTAAAAAGCTGTCTATAGAACCCATGTCAAGGTCTTCACTTGTCCCCAATTTCTCAGGCCTTACTAATTTTGCTATCTATTCACACCCCTGCATGTGGGCTTTGTAAAACTACCTCTGAGTCTGATGATTCAAAATCCAGTAAATATTTTCACTTCTCATCTAAGCTAACTCTCAGCAGTGTCAGACACCACAGGCCACTACTTCCTTCTTGAAACAGATTCCTGTCCAGCTGTTCCTGCTCAGGCTTTTGTGCAACCTGACCTCCCACCCAATCATTATTATTGGAATCCCTCAGCACTTTATCTTAGACCCTCTTCTCTGCTGTCTCGGTACTTGTTCTTCTAAGAGACCTCATCCTTGCTCAAAATGTACATTATATAAATACACCAACAACTCTCAGATTTCCATTCCCAGCCAAAAAGTTTGCATAGCCACAGAATCAATTGAGTATTCCCACTGGCCCCTTCAGAAGCACCTGGAGCCCTGACTGGTGTGGCTCTGTTGGTTGGGCATCATTCTGTGAAGCAAAAAGCCGGTCAGGACACATGCCTGTGCAGGCTTGGTCCCCACATGGATGCGGATGAGACGCAACCAATTGTTTCACTTTCACATCAATGTTTTTCTCCCTCCTCTTCCCTCTCTCTAAAAATAAATAAATGAAATATTTTTTTTAAAAAAGCATCTGGAAATCCACTTATCCCAAAGTGACCTGTGATCTTTAGGGTCCCCCAAATCCATACATGCTTCTACCATTCATCCAATTGCATGAACCAAAAGTCTTGCCTTCTCCATCTCAACCATATTCAAAGCCTTGCCAAGTCCTATTCTTTATATAATGTATCCCTTGTATGAATTTATTGTCTCTCCATCTTCAAAAGCCAGAATTCCATCCCAGACCTTCCACTATCTCTTACTAGGGTAATTCCATGGGCCTTCTTGTCTCTACTCTTTGTTTCCCATACAAACCTACATCCCTGCCAGAAATATGATTCTAACAAACTAATCTGACTGCTTTCTCCTTAATAGTCTATTGCCCTCAGGATAAAGCTTTGGGTTGGCATCCATCAGCTTGCATGGTCTGACCCTCTCATCCCCATCTGTACTACTCCAGCCACTCTCCTCCTTCTGGCTCTCTGTATATGCTGCCCTCCCCACCTGCAACTCCCTTCCCAAGTCCTCTCTTTACTGGACAGACTACAGACCTTAACTGCTATCTGTCTATGATCTAACTGATGTAAGAATAACTTCTTCCACATATTAAATCAAGTGTCAGCACACACACACTGTGCTATTAAACTCATTAGCTGACTTAATACTCCTTAAGCTCAAAAGCTACAAGGTTTCTTTCAGTTTTATAACGGAAGACACTCATCCTAGAGATGTGAAGGCACTTGCCCAAGGATGCACAGCTTAGCTAGAAATGGCAGGACTGGGGTTGGCACTCAGCTCAGGGGGGACTCTAAATTGTTTGTTCTGTGTGAGCTAGCAAGCCCACTTCTGAGAGTATATCCCAAATAATTGACATGGGGTCCCAGAAAGATATCTGCGTTCCCATGTGCGCTGGAGCATTATTCACAATAGCCAAGATCTGGAAACAACCTAAATGTCCATCAGTGGATGAGTGGATAAAGAAATAAAAAGAAATGTGGTCCATCCACACAGTGGAATGTTATTCAGCCTTTAAAAAGAAGGAAACTGTGACATATACACTAACATGGATGGACCTTGAGGACATTATGCTCAGTGAAATAAACCAGTCACACTCAGAAGGACAAATATTGTAGGGTTCCACTTACATGAGCATCTAAAGTAGCCAAGTTCTTAGAAGTAGGGAGTAGAATGTTGGCTGCCAAAGGCTGGAGGAGGGGGAAGAGTTGTTACAAGGTACAGTTTCCGTTAGGCAAGATGAGTAAGTTCTAGAGATCTGTGTACAGCATTGTGCCTACAATTAATGCTTCATTGAACACTGAAATTTTTGTTAAGATAGATCTCACATTAAGTGTCCTTAACACAATTTTGAAAAAAATTCTCCACCAAGAACATACTTACTGATTTTAGAGAGAAAGGAACGGAGAGAGGAAAAGACAGAGAGAGAAACATCGAAGTGACAGAGAAACATCAGTCAGTTGTCTCTCATACATGCCCTGACCAGGGACTGAACATGCAACCTAGGTATGTGCCCTGACAGGATATCAAACCCACATTTGGGTGTATGAAAGGATGCTTGGACCAACTGAACCACCTCGCCAGGGTTTAACACAATTATTTTTTCAAGATACTCTGCACTTTTCTCCACTCTTTCCTCACTGGACTGCTACCAACACACACATACTCCCATGAGAAGCTGTGTCTTGATTCACATCCCTCATATAATTCCACAGTCCCTAATCCCAAGCCTTAGAAGCCAGACATGTTTTGGAATCCAGAACTTGCAATGTAATGTATATAGCATATTGTGAAATAGAATATACATGCTGGTCTCTGTGCCCAGTTCCTGATACAGGGCTCCCAAACCCTTGTGAATGCCTCAGGAATAAGAACACAAAGAACATCAGTTGGCCTAATGAGGCAACTCTGGGATGACTCCTGGATGGCGGCTGTCACCAGAAAGACCAAGCCATGATCAGAAGCTGGGAATTTTCAGCTTCGAACCCCACCCTCCAGAGAGGGGTGAGGGTTGGAAATGGAGTTAATAATTGGTCATGCCTACATGAGGAAGCCTCCATAAAATATTGATAGTAGGGGCTCAGGGGACATTCCAGGTTGGTGAACACATCCACACAAGGAAGATGATGCCCCGCAACTCCACAGGAACAGAAGCTCCTGCACTCAGGACCCTCCCAGACCTCTTCGTCTGGCTCTTCAGCTGTATTCTTTTTCACACCCTGTAATACACTGGTAAATGTAAGCCAGAGTTTCCCTGTGTTCTGTGAGCTGCTCCAGCAAATTAATTGAACTCAAGGGAGGGGTCATTGGAACCTTTAATCTACAGCCAGTTGATCAGAAACACAGGTTATATATAACCTGGGCTTTCGACTGGCCTCTGAAGAAGGTGGGGCAGGGCAGGAGCAGTCTTGTGGGACCCAGCCCTGAACCCGTGGGATCTAATGCTACCACCAGGAAATGGTGTGAAGATTAGTTGAATTCTCGGACACCCAGATGGTGTCTAAGAATTGTCTATTGGCGTGGGAGATAAACATCTACATATTTGGTATGAGAATTGTCAGAAGCAAAATGTTTTGTGTGGGTAGTAAAGGAGACTCATAGGAGAGAAACACACACGAAGGAAGAACTGGGTTTTTCCCTAATAGCAAGGAAAAAATTGAGGGTTTTAACTTTACACATATATTACCCCACCCGGGGCTTCTCGGACAACCCTGATAATCAAGCACACTAACGTCCCTGCTTTATGAGTACTCCAGCTAAGGAATAATAAAGACCATAAATACATCCACGTGGGTTCAGTCAATTTGGGCTATTAGAGGAGATGGAGATGGAGGTGTTGGCAGGGTTGGTTCCTTCTGAGGGATCTGAGGGAAGGATCTGTTCCAGGCCTGACTCCTTGGCTGTCTACAAGGCTGTCTCCTTGGCTTGTAGACAGCCAAGGAGTCGTTTACATGACTTTCTGCCCATGTGTGTGGGGGGTGCATGTTTTTGTGTGTGTGTCTCCAAGTTTCCCTCTTTTACAAGGACACCAGTCATATTGTATTAGGACCAAGCCCAGTGATGTTGTTTTAATTTAATTACCTCTGTAAAGACCCTGTCTCCAAATACAGTTACATTCTGAAGTCCTGGAGTTAGAAGTTCAACATATGAATTGCAGGGAGGGCATGATGATTCAACCCAAACTTCTGTGTATACTATGAGGTCAATGGGGAGTGACCAGCATTCTAGGAAGCCTGGCTCTAGAGCTCGTACTGTCAACCTCACTACCTGTTACTGGACGTGTGGGCTGGGTTGACCTCCCTGGGTTTCCTTGCCTGTAAAATTGGAATAAAAATAAGCTAGTACCTTCCTGATGGAGTCCTTGCAAAGCAGTTAGTGTCTGTGCCCAGTAAACATTAGTAAATGTCAACCGTGGGTATTGTTGCTATTGTAGAATTCCATCTGCACACCTTTGGTCTTGGTAACACCCTACAGGTCCTTGGGACCCAGGCATCCTTGTGGTGGAATACTTCCAGACACCACATAACCCAGAAAGTAAGACAATCTCTCAGATCCCAAAGTCACCAGGAAAGACACCAACAACCTCGAGTATCTACATTCTTGGGACACTATATTAAAGGTCATTTCTCAGCATGGAACACAGCCTACTCAGATGGAAAATCAAAGGAGGAAACTCATGTTTCTCATGGCCCCCAAGGGGAGAGACTAGATGTACTGGGTTGAACAGTGCCCCACCCCCACGGTTCATATTCTCCCTGGAACCTCAGATTATTACTTTATTTGGAAAGAAGGTCTTTGCAAATGTAATTAAATAAAGATGTGGGCCCTACATCCGATGTGACTTATCCTTATAGGAAGAGAAGAGAAACAAAGACAGAGACACACAGAGGGAAGAGGCCATATGAAGATGGAGCAGAGGTTGGAATAGCACAGTTGTAAAGCAAGGAGTACCAAGGACTGTGGGCGACCACTGGAAGCTGTTAGAGGCAGGGAAGGATTCTTCCTTAGAGCCTTTGGAGGGAGCATGGCCTTGCCGACACCTTGATGCTGGACTCTGGCCTCCAAAACTGGGAGATAACACGTGTCTGCTGTTTTAAGCCACCCAGTTTGTGGCACTTTGTTAGGGCAGCCCTAGGAAACTACGGGAGGGACAAAAGCAGGTTAACAGTTGTTCATGTGGAAAATAATCCAATGATTAATAAATAACAATACAAGAACAAATGTGTTTTACGTACTCACAACTGTTAACCCACTTTGGCCCCACCCTGTAATAGGTATAGGGTATCCCATGCCACCAGAAGGAGGCAAGTAGGAAACCTAGGTCTTTCCTCTGTTTCTCTAGGGTTCTGTGGTCTCACCTATAAAATCCTGTGCATCTTCATCTCCTCTCTCTCTGCATATAAGCCTTTTCATGTCTCTGTCTCCTATAGGGGATGGTGTTCCTGACTAATAGGGTCTGTGAGGTCAGGCCCGCCCACTCTCTATGGAGATTGGCCCAGCTTGAATCACATGTCCACCCTGGCCCAATCAGCTGTGCTGAGGGGAGGCATCACCTGCTACCAAGGGAATTATTCAGTAAGCAACAGCCAGTGTAGCCAGATGCTGACCAATTAGATTTGACACTGGTCCTCAACCAAGAATTCTGGGAACTACCCGTCTCCCACAAACTCCAAGGATGCACCAAGGGTTAAGGTTTTGGATGCTTTGTCACAGGGGCCATCTTAGGTGTCCAGAGGAAATATCCAGGAATAGGGACTGGGATTAACATGTACTTGCCAACTAGTATAGAACTAGTTTAATAATTTAATGACTTGTATGGCAAAAAAAAAATGACTTGTATGGCCATATTCAGCTTTAGTTCTGCCCATTCAGGAAGGACAAACCCCTTGAGTAGAGATGGGACAAGAAAATGCAATTCACCTCCACTTCCATGTCTTCTCTGTTCACCCATACCCTCCTGTCTGGCCACTGCAGGCCAAACTCTCCCACGTCTTCCTTGCTCACCCCCATTCCTCTTCTTAAGACCCATCAGAGTCTGCTCTCTGCAGACTTCTCTGTCCATGCAGCCCCTTTTGTCCTAGATCTGTAAGGAGAGCCAGGGTCCAGCCAGTTCATATGGGTCAGTAGGTGTAAGTTCTGCATGGTGACAAAAAGTATGGGGTTAGGGGAACCGGCCAGGTCTAGAGAGAGGGACAGTGTGCTGCTGTGTGTTTAATAAGCAGCTCTTCAGAGGGGGGAAATGAAATCGTGTGCTTATTATAAATTTTACATAAATGATTGTGTAGCACACCACTGACAGATAAAATAAAAAATATTCTTTATTGCAAATTCTATATAGTCAGTTGGTTCTTACAGAAGACCCTAATTTTTATCACTCTTGTACATGTAGCCAACCCTAGGTACAAGTGACAAACAAGGAGATATAGACAGTACTGTCCTTTAAAGACTAAGATAAAATGGACCAAAGCTGTATGTCCACACTTCACTTGCTCGTGCATGACATGCGCAGCCTCTTCACAGGACCAGATAATGGTCGGAAAACACCAGATGAGAAGACTCCCTTGATTTAATGTGTGTGTGTGTGTGTTATTCACAATGTAACCAGTAGAGACAAGACCCAGTTTTAAGTCTAGTCTATGTGTTTAAAATCACTTCCTCCATCATTCGAGTCTAGATGACCAACAGACGATAAATCAAGCCCTGACTTGCAGCATCTGCTGATTCCATGGCTGATATTAAGTTACTGGTGTGATGTCACGGAACGGAGCTGACAAATGATGTCCTACAGAACTGCATTCTGCGGTATTTCCACTGTGCACTTACAATAGAGGAAAATAACCTCAAGAGCCCATATAACAGTACAATGGAAATAATAAAATCCTTAAAGCATAGGGTGGTTATGAGTCTCAAATAACACTATCTGGTGCACAGTAAATGGCCCATACATAGTTGTCGTTAAGTTTCCATTTTATTACCCAGTGCCACACAC
This sequence comes from Trachops cirrhosus, assembly GCA_028533065.1. Classification (NCBI taxonomy): domain Eukaryota; kingdom Metazoa; phylum Chordata; class Mammalia; order Chiroptera; family Phyllostomidae; genus Trachops; species Trachops cirrhosus. The sequence continues at coordinate 38,760,975 of CM052545.1, read as the reverse complement.
CATCTCTTGGTGTCCCACTGGCCCAGCCACACCAAGTCTCACACAATCAGTCACAGAGTCAGCCCAGCCCAATAGATGTCAGCTTGGTGAAAGCTGGGATTTTGGTCTGTCTTGTTCACATCTGTGTCCTCAACACCCAAAACAGTGTCTGATGCACAGTAGATGCTCAAAATGCAAGTCACATAAATGAATGAAACTCACACAACAAAGAATTCTGTGAATCCCCAAAAGACAGACCACAAATCCCAGAGGGAGGCTAGAAGTGAGTCTTTATTTCTTACATATTAACATAAATAAGGATTTTGGGGGGTCTATTTTGTTGGCTGGTGTTTCTCCAGCCCTACACAGTACCTGCCATGTAGTAGGTGATCAATAAATATAAGTTCAATATATTAATATAAAGTCTACTGTCTGAGCTCAGGCTCATAATAAATACCAAGAGTTCAACTTGGGGCAGGAGTGATAGAGGAACCAGAAGAGTCCTTGAGAAAAGGGTCAGCAGCCAGAACCCCTGCCCAGCTTGGTGAGGTAGAGAGGCCAGAGCCCATCACCAGAGGCCCCAAGAAAGCAAGGCAGGCTTCAGCCTCCCTGCATGGGGTGGCAACCCTGCCTGCTTCATGAAGTCTGTCCTGCCTCATGAAGGCTGTCAGGAGTGGAGTCCAGCGGGGACCTTGGTGGACACTCGGTAGAGGCCCAAGACCGTGGCACCTTGTGCAAGCTGCCAGGCGGGGTGCACCCCGGCTGCAGCCTTGAGGTAGACACCCAGGCGCTGGCCAGCACTGAGGTGCAGCAGGCCACCCCGGAAACCAGCTGCTGAGTCCTGGGCTTCAGAGGATGGAGATGGCAGGTCCAAAGTCAGGGCCAGAGCTGTAGCCCCTGCAGCCCCTGCACCCAGCGGCTGCATGTGCAGGGCAACGGAGACGGAGCCAGAGCCAGCGCTGGCCACCACACGTTGCAGTTCCAGGTGCAAGAAGACATAGTAGATACCAGCCTCAGCCACCACCAGCTCCTGCGTGTGCTCATCATAGCTCAGGCCAGGTGCCAAGAACACACCTTTCAAGCCAGGGTCACTGTACCAGTGCAGGAGTCCATCAGTCAGCAGAGCTGCAGGAGGAGTAAGAAGGGGAAGAGCTGAGCAAGGCTGTGGACAGGTACACAGCCCTGGGGAGGGAGTGCTGGGGCTCTGAGGGGGAAAGAGGTTCCCAGAGAGAGGTAGGGCTAGGGGATGGAAGGGAGGAAGGGAATCGAGGGAGGCTGTCAGGAAGAGGGAGGGGGAAAGAGGACTCTGAGAGGTGCTTCCAGGAACAGACACATGCTGGAGAAGGAGGTGTAATGCAAAAGGGGAGGGGTTAGGCCGCAGACTGCGGAATGGAAAAAAGGGGTTCAGAAAGGTAGGTGAGGGAAATTGGTGGTGGGGGGCAGATAGAATGAAGGAGGGGACTCAGAAGGAGGAAGCGGAAGGGAGAGTGGAGAGGTCTCTGTCAGAGTGAAGAGAAGAGAGGGTTGGGGAGGAGATTCGAAAAGGGGAAGGGGAGAGGGTCTCTGGGAGGAAGGAGGAAAAGCAAGTGGGAAAGAGAGTGTGGAACTTCCAGAGCCAGCCTGAGAGACCAGACCAGGCTGGAATTTGGGGACCCAGACCCAGGGCTGAGAGGGTTTTAGGTGGGCAGATGGGTATCAGCTGAGGAACAGAGGGAACCCAAAGGTCAGAAAGAAAGACGGATGAGGGTTGAAGAGGTGAGAAGACAGCTTTCAGAGAAGAAAGGGGCCGAGGGTCAGATTGAGTCAGAGGGAGGACTCCTCAGAGTCCTCCTCCCCAGGGGGACAGGGATGGTACAGGACACTCACCACCACCGGCCACCAGCTGCGCGAACACTCCCTCGCCCTGGGGAGGGAAGGCAGAAAGTGGATGGAGGGTCCCCCAACCGTTCCCACAGCCCACTGAAAAGCGCCGCCGCCACCACCACCCCCACCCCCGGAACTGCGCAGGCCTTGAGCCTCCGCTGTCCTTTCCCTTGCACACCAACACACACCCACCCCCGAAGTTGAGGCTCAATCTGCCCCAACCCGTAGGGTCTGCAAAGACAGCACACGCCAGGATTTCTCGAGGGCCTCCCTCCAGGTGGCCTTGGAACAGGGAGGTCTTGAGAGGAAAGGGGGGACATCCCAGGAGTCCGGGAGAAAACATAGATTCTCCGGGAGTTAGGGGAGAAAGTGGGTCCCCTCAACGGTTAGAAGCGCCCCTCAGGATCCACCATGGGGAAAAGGTCCCGCGCGAGGGTGCGGTATGCAGATTGGGGTCTCGAAGGGATACAAGATGAGAGCGGGTGGCACCCGAAGTCCTGAATAAAGAAGGATGCTCTCAGGGGCCCGAAGGGGACGGACCGTCGGCCCGGCGTGCAGAAGAAGGGGGTGACCCCGGGGGTGAGGGATGGAGAAGGGGTCCCAAGTAGGGGAGCATCTCACCTGCGTGGAGTCGGGGAGGCGGGCGCGGGCGTCGGGAAGGAACTCGGGGACCTCCGGGAGTCCCGAGTCCGGCGTGGGGCTGGGGTCGAGGCCGAGCGAAGCGGAGCCTCGGGGCACCACCCAGGTGCGGACGATGTAGGCGGCGCCGGCGGCGGCAAGCAGCACCAGCGCTATACTCAGGGCCCAGGGCAGCGGGACACAGCCGTGGCGGCGGTGCGCAAGCGGCCGCGGGGCCTCGGGGTCCGGGACGGCGTCGGAGTTGGAGCTCATGGCCTGCGGCAGGCGGCTGCAGCCGGGGCCCCGGGCTCCGCGCTTTATAGAGTGCCGAAGCCCCGCTTTCCGGGGCGGAGACCTTGGGGATCCCAGCGCCCGCCCCCTCCGGCCGAGCTTTCCCGTTATAACTTTCTCTTCTCTGGATCTCCATCTCTCGTCCCCTTTCTCTCTCTCACTCTCCAGTCTCTGCCCCACCTTTTCTTCTTTCTCCCGAGCTCTCTCTCTGCCTCTCTAGTGCCTCTTCGTTACTTCTGTGTCTCTCCTTTTATCTATGCATCTCCCACAATTTGTCCCTGTCTCTGGTGACTCTATCACTGTCTGTTGACTGTGTCTCCGCCTTAGGTCCGGTGGCTTTTACCCCCTGTGCCTCTCTCTGGCTCTCACTCTCCATCTCAGTCTCTGTGCCTCTCCCTTCTCTCTCTCTTACCCCCAGTCTCTTACCCTCCCATTCTTTTTGAGTCTCTACATTGATTTGTCTCTTTTCCCTCCTTCTTGTCACTCCCACCCAGGCTCCCCCAGGAACCCCCTTAATCCAGCATTTCTGCAGAAGGGTCAGGGGACAGCCAGGCCTCAGGTGCCTTCTGCTCTGGAGCATAATGGCCCCAGTGGACCCCTGAGGACCATATTCAGCTCTCCTCACAGCCTCTCCTACCTTCTCCAGGACCCCAGGCCCTTCCCAGGCCTGCCCCCTAGGGCAGCTTCCCCACCCACCCATGTAGGCTGCTTCCTGTCAGGAGACCCCTGTGGACCCTAGAAGGGGAAGGCTGGAGAGTCCAAGTAGAGAATTTCCCCGATAGGAAAAGGACACTTGAGTGAGGCAGAGGAAACTCAAATTTCCCTTTCTCTCAGGCGGGGGCGGGAGGAGGAGCAGAGAAACAGCCAAACTCAACCCAAAACAGGAAGCAACCCTGGATTGAGAGATGGGAAGAAAGTCCTGGGCTCCTATAGAAGCCCTGCTCCGCCCAGAACGGCCAGGTGGACACTGGCCAACTCCCTGACCGGCTACAGGCCTCACTCTGCCCTAGTGAAATGGGAAGTCGGACCTGGCAATTGGTCCTAGGCCTCTGCCAACAAGCCAGGAAACACGGCGGGGGGTGGGGGGAATTTTGGTATCGGATGCCACCCTAAACTTGAAGTTCTTACACTGGGGAATTACAGAAAAAACACCTGACACCGGCTCACATCGATGTGCAGGTGCCTAATGCTTCCGTTCTGTGAGTGGTTGATGAAGTGTGATGTCCAAACCAACAAACCGACATGGCAGTGTCACCTAGGGAGTTGTTAGCTATGCAAATTATAGCACCTCAACCTATTACCATTCTGGAACGGAAAAAGCCCAGTGGTTGGTGTTTAAATGAGGCCTCAAAGAAGATTCTGACACTCGCCCAAGTTGTTCCTCCATGCCTGCAGTCCCTCTGACTGGAATGTTCTTTCCCCAGATGGGCGGCCAGCCTTGGTTCCAGCTGTCCTGGGTATGGTGATGCATGGAGCCTCTATTTTCACTCCCTTCTGAAACCCCACTACAGTGACAGTTCAGTGACTGTTTTAAAACCTGAAACAAAATTGTAAGCCAGCAAGGTGGTAAATACTATTTCTCTCTCTTGGAATTTTACCACCACCACCACCCAAAGTTCAGTCGTTGGCAACTCCCACCGACTCCAAAGGAAAGTGTGATGAGTGGCAGCTAAAATAGAAGAGTTTGCTGAAAGTAAATTCCCAAAAGAGACATCAGCTTTTCTCCTGTTAACCAAAAAAGAAAAAGAAAAAAAAAAAGGCCTTTCCAAGGAAGAGGCAACAAGCATTTATTTGAAATAAAAAAGAAGAGCTATCCAGGACGCACTGATTCAGGCAGAATTCCAAACAGTGTTCTGATTAGGAGACACAGGCAAGGGGTATTTATGGAAAGGGAAAGGGGAGCAATTACATCAACAGACAGAAGGCATTTCTATTGGTGTAGATGACATAGCGATGTTAATGCTAACCAGTGTTTTCAATTTTCAGTCCAATAGTCATTAGTCCAGGAGTCATCATACCTGGTTTCTTTACAAGCAGTTTTTTGGGGGAAACAAGGTTGCTTAAGTTCAGCCCAAAGGTTATTTTGCCCTGTTTTACATTCCAAAGGTTTGAGGCTGAAGATGTGTGAGGTGGTTCCTCTGGCAGCTGTGGTTCCATTTGAAAGTGGATCCACTTTTGTTCTTTTTCTTTTCTTTTTTTTACACTTCCCATCAAGGTGGGAAAGTGTTTGCATGTTTTGTTTTTTGTTTTTCTTGCTCCAGAGAGTGGAAATGCAGCATTTCTGGTCAGAAGAATAGCAGTGAACAATAGAAGAATCACCCTGCACACAAGAATCTTACGCAAACCTGGGAACTTGAATGCAGGAGCTAAACTTCCCCACTTCAACCCTCACTGCACACACCGTGGAGACCCAGGAGATGGGATGGTGAAAGACCCATCTCCGAGGGACCTGACCAACCAGGAAGAAAGGTTTAAAGATACTGAGGCCAAAGGGCCCTCCCCTCCATATTGATGCCCTGCCAAGAAGCCAATCTGTTTATCATTAAGCCCTCTCCCACCGCAGGCCACAGCCAAAGATTGCCCGAACTGACCAAAAAGAACAAAAAGGAGGAACTCAGAGAATGCCAAAGGTCAACATCTCAAACAACCCAAATGTAAGGTCCCCTCCCTCGGCCCTGTTACGTCACCCATCAAATTTCCTTTCTAGCCGTTTCTGCCATCTGGAATATCCTTGTTTGTTTACTTGCTTACACTTATTTCTCCCACAAAGTGTTATCTCCCGAAGAGGAGCATCTTCATCTGCCTTGTTTCCATTCTACTTCCAGTGCATAGAAAATGGCAGGCCTCGATACTATTTATTGAATGCATGGGCTGTAGAGATCAGCAAACTACATACAGTCCAAAAGCTGTGAACTTTTTTTTTAATCGTTTTTGGTTTTAAGTGGCTGGAAAAAGTCAAAAGAAGATTTCCTGCCATACAAATTATATGAAATTTAAGTTTCACTGTCCACAAATAAATTTTATTGGTACATAGCCATGCTCCTTCATTTACATATTTCCTTAGCTTTTGCAATTCTAAAGCAGAGCCAAGAAGTGACAGAAATTGGCCCACAAAGCCCCAAATATTTAATCTTTCTGGACCATTTCAGAAAAAAATTGCTGCCTCAGCTCTCAAATTTCTGGCTGTGGGCAAGCAGCTTCACCTCTCTGAGCCTCATTTTTTACAGCTGTTAAATGGGGGTAATAGTAGATCTCAAAGGGCAGTTGAGAGGTTGCTGTGAGCAGTGACAGGCACATTGTGAGTGCTCAGAAAAGGTGAGCTGTCGTGGTTACTGAACATTTTCTGCCACTCCGGTCCGCCATCAACCCCAGTACGTGGGTGTAGAAACTGACTCCACAAGTTGAAGCCACTTAGCCAAGGAATCACAGTGGATGTTCTGAACTCCTCTCCACACCAAGGGGTTTGTCGTAGTTCTGCACACACCCTCCAAGGAGGGGAAACAAAGCCTGGAAGCCTGGGGAAGGCTCAGGCCACAGCCAGGGAGCACCGTGACGCACTGTTGTGGTTGGGACATCTGAGCCAGGCAGCCCCGCCTACTGTGGAGCTGTCAGCATTACCTCCTAGCACCTCTGTGCTCAGCTGTCTCCCTGAGGTCAGCGTGGGCCCATTTTCCTCATCTCTAGGGGTAGGGCCTGAATCCTCATGCTCACCATAAAGGGTTCAAGGGAGGGACTGGGCAGGAAGCAGTTGAAGGGGGAAGCACCCATCTTCCACCTCTGAGGCCCAATGAACAGGTATCCAGGCTCCAGAAGGGGTGCCTTGATTTTTCCTACAAAACCTCATCTCCTTTTCTCCGGTTTCCCCACTGCCCCCATGACCTGCATGTGGCCTCCCTCAGTGTCAACCCAACTGGCCCAGGTCCTCTGTCTCCCCAGGGGCAAAGCCTAACAGAGAATGTTAGTGGTGTTGCTGAGCAAGAGCACAAGCAAGCAAGCAAATGACCAAACTGGGGCAGGGGAGAGGATGGGGGATGTGAATTGAGAAAAAGAGAGAAAGGGGAAGGAACGAGTCCAATGAGGTCTGAGGAAGGATGAGGCACGTAGAGGGGATCGTGTTATCTACGTTGTCTACGTTAGTTGGGTCTCTGGAAATCTGGGTCCTAGATAAGCCAGAAAAACACACACCTGGCACATGTGCACACCGTGGTATTGTGTAAATGCTGCAAGGCATGGTGGTACAAAACACTGAAGCTTTGTAGAATCGGGGGTGCACCCCTGACTCTGGTCTTGTGTGTTTCCAATGTGATGTTGGGTGTTCAGGGATGAGAAAATGGGAGCCTGTGCATTCATGGGTGTTTCCAGTGGTGAAACAGCAAACAGAGCAAGAGGCTTCAAACCCCAGCTCTGCCTGTTGCTGGCTGTATGATTCTGAGCAAATTCTTTCACTTCTATGTTCCTTGCTTTTCCCATCTGGGAAATGTGGCTAACACCAGTGGCCACCTCATAGGATTATCGCCAGGAATAGGGAACCACATAAGCATTCGGCATACATTAGGTGCTCTGTTGGGTCAGCTATCATGGCTGCCAATGGCACTGACCATCTAGTGGCTCCGTGTGATTACATACAGGGGTTGATCTTATGAATGAACAGCCAGGATCCAAAAACTACTGTGGACATCTATGGCAAAAATGTTAGAATGAAAATAGCCAAAACAGTCTTTGAAAGCAAAATTGTCAGGTTGTTGTCTGAAAATCGGTTCAGTAATCACAGGTGTGAGGGTTGAGTCATCTCTTTCGGGCTTAATAGAAATTTCTAAGGGTTAAGAAAACCTAGCGCTACCTATAGACTGTGGGGTTTGTTTCAGAACAGAGAGACATTATGTAGTGCATTTCTGGAAGGCATATAAGAAATGGGGGATTTGGGCTTAAGTGCACACACACGAATAAAGAAACCAGTGGCCTGAGCTGTTTGTAAGGGGAAAATTTAGCACCAGTGACATCAAAGACAGGAAATTGTGTTTCCCTGATAAGGAGAGTTAAGTAATACAAAGACGGGGAACACCCCGGCAGACCAGGGCAGGGCCCTGAGGACCCTTCGAAGGGCCCCTCAGGAGAAGCCAACTCATTCTGCTGGGAAGTAAGCCAGCTTGCCGTAGGAAGGAAGCCTCAGCAGGGCTACCACCTGGAAGGGACTCTCCAACCCGCCCAGAGGCAGTCGCCACGCAGACAGTTATAAGACCCCCCTATTAGGCCACACAAGTATATAAACCAAAACAGACACACCACACAGACATGCACACACTCACACACGCTCTCTCTCTCTCACAGACACATATCAGAACACATAATTATAGATACACAGGAGCAGCCACCAAAGCTAGCCAACAAGCACACACAAGGACACACGGAGAGACACAAAAGATATGTATTTCAGGGCACATATCATCAAGCACATGGAGAACAGAACAGTTGCACACATACTGAAACAGACTGGGTGACGACACAACACAGGCATATGCACAGTAACACACTGAGACAGACGCCAGGGAAACAATAGCAGATAAAAAGATCAGTCATCAAAGCTAGCCACCAGCAGACACAAGGACACAGCCATGGCCACAGTCACACAGTCTCAAAGCACTCTGGGGTGGATAACCAGAGACAGCAGGAAGACCTGGAGAGACCAGCTAGAGCCTTGAAATAAAGACACAAAATACAAGGGAACATAACCTAAGGAACACAGGCCTCTTCCCCAGTGGAGACCCAGGCTCAGCCTTCAAATCGCCTAAGACCACCACCTCCTAGAGGGGACCCAGGCTCTTCTGGGAGTCTGACCCTCCCTCCCTTAAGGAACCTCTGGGTCCCTTTTCTTGAAAGCAGCACCCAGTGTAGGCCGTGAGCGCCCTCTGGTGAACGAGGGACGTCAGCCCAGAGACGGACAGAGTTGGTGAGAAGAGGTCTAGGCTGAAGGAGAAAAAGTTGCTCTCGGCCTTCCGCCTAAAATGCAAAGCCCGCAGAGCAAGAAGAATGCGGATGGGGGAGTGGAGGGACGGTCGGCCAGAGCCCGATCAGACAAGGCTTTGGGCGCGGAAACTGAGCCAGGTTTTGCCAAGAGTAGGAAGGAAGACCCTCACCCGCCCTACTCCAGGCAGTTCCCGGTCAGAGCCTGGCGGATGCTGCTGCTGGGACCCGAGAAGCTGAAGTGAGACCAAAGACGTGTTCGCATTGGTCCGCGCCCGACCAATAAAGTGTGGCGAGGGCACCCAGCTAGGTTAGGCAGGGCGCCGTTGACTCAAAGGAAAGGATTCCTGCCAGCCCAGCGCTGGCTTTCAGCCAGAAAATGACCACCATGGAATCGTCCAAGATGTGGAATGCCCAACAAGGAGTTATCACCAGCTACGACACGACTTTGACTTCGGAATTTCGGAACCCTGAAAAAGGTGGGACCGCCCTTTCCAGGGATGATCCAGGTTTCTCAAGTCCCGCCCACTTCTCCATCATTATCTCTAAGCCCCGCCCAATTTCCCAGCCATCAGCCTCCCAGTCCCTCCCACTTTTTTGTGTTTCTCCCTAGGTCCACCCACTTTCTAGCAACGAGCCTCTCAAGCCCCCCCCACTCCCAGTCTCTTCCACTTTCCAGTCATTGTGTCTAAGCGCCGCTCACTTCCCCATCATTAGCTTTTCAGGCCTGCCCACTCCCCAGTCCTGCCCACTTCCCCGTCATTCTCCCTAGGCCCTGCCCACCTCCCCAGCCTAGGGCTTCTCAGATCTTACTCATTCTCCTGTCCCACCCACTTTTCTACTTTTCTTGGGTTAACACCACCTTCTCTCTCCCCTGGCTCCGCCCTTTTATTGTCTCCAATTTAAAATCCTCTCTCCTTTTTGGGTTCCTTCTTTCTAGAGCCCTGTGCCTTCTTCCCAGTCCAATCCCTCAATCCATTCCCATCCCTAGTTTAACTTCCTCTGGACTTTGCGGCCTGCAGGTCTGACCATTTTGTCTTATTCCTTTAGGCCCCTCTCCTTTTGTTCCACCCTACCTTCTTCCAGGCCCCACCCACACTATAAAGACCCTACCCCAACATCATGAAGTTCCTGGCCCACCTTTTTCCATCATCCAGTCTCCTAGAGAAAGAGAGGTTTCAGTTTCCCCTGACCTGACCTTCCACATCAAGGCCCCTCCCTCTTAGCTAAGTACCTACAATGCCCTGTCTCTGCCCAGGGTGGTCTTCACCACCCCAGCCCACCTCTTCCTGCTGTGGTCCTGTGGGTTTCCAGAGCTCTAATACCAGTCAGGGTGGGTGCGCCCACCTTGACACCCACACCCCAATCTGTAAATTTACTGCATACGGTGCTGACCTTGCTTGAGATAGTGATCGGGTTACCACACTTGTACCCCATCCATTGCCACACTTCTGCCCCACCAAGATGTTGGTGGCTTTGCACAAGTTATGTCTGCTGCTGGGTAAGCCCCTTCCCACCAGCTTTGAGACCCATCTAACACCCATGAGGCTGTGGAGGGGTCTCCCTGTATGTCTTTATCCAAGGCTAGACTGAAGAATTGGCTTCACATCTGTGTGTTCATTAGCTTATTTCTGGGGTGCCTGAGTCAATGTGTTTGTGTGAATGAGAGAGAAAGGGATTCTCCATAAAAGTGACTTTTGGGTGTCTGTTTACCTGTCTTCCTGAGTCTGGATGCTGGAGTCAGCATCTGGCTATGCAATTTTTCTTTTTTTTCTTTCTTTTTTTAGTCTTTCATGACTTTGTCTTCTCCCTTCAACCTTTTTTTTCCTTTCATACAATTTTGTTTGCTGTATGTCTTTCTTAATTGAATTTATTGGGGCAACATTGGTTAATACAATTATGTTGTTTTCAAGTGTACAGTTCCATAATACAGTACATCTGCTGTATGTCTTTTTGAGTTGTGTATCTGGGTCTGAGTGTCTGGGGTTGGTCTGTGTTGTATTTGTATCCATGTGAATGTATAATTCCATGTTTGTGCTTATGCACAAGTATTTCTGTGTGTGCATACATCTAGGTCTGGCTGTGCCTGTACTAGAGTCTGGGCATAGAGTGTATCTGTGACTCTGTGAGTGTGTGTCTTTGGGTCTCTGAATTGCGTGTTGTATCGTATTGGCTTTGAGGAAGTGTGTTTATTGTGGGTGTCTCCTATGCATGCGCTTGGTCTGTGGGAGCTTGTGAGCATGCACCTGGGTAGGGGGTGGATCCCATGGTATTTGTGTAGCTGGGTATGTGTCTGGGTCAATATGGGCCTATGTGTATTGTGAGCATGTTGTTGCATTGTGTCTATGTGTGTATATCAGAATCTGTACATCTCAGTCAGACTGTGTGGTTGTATTGTGTATGTCAGATTCTGTGTGTGCATGTATCCGTGCGGCCTGAACTTGCCTGGGGTCTAGATGTGTGGCATATGCTAGCCACCCTCCAACTCCCCAGTGGGCAAATAGTGACGAAAGTCCTCTTACAGGGGAGGGGAGTCCAGGCTGGGACACTAACTTTGCCCTCCAAGCCCAGGAAGGGAGTTGGGGGATGTGAGAGACTGGGGTCCAACTGTCTAGCTCCACTAAACTTCAGTGGGTAACAGAATGACAGGATCCAGAGGGTGGGCCTGGAGGCAGGCTCTTAGGGTGGATGGGCCTGACAGAGAGCCTGGCACCTGCTGGAGACAGACCTCCCTGCTCTTCCTGACTTCAGGACGGCAGAATCAAGGGCCCGGGACCCTGCTCACACACATTTCCACCAGTATCTCCCAGGTCAACCACCTATAGAGCAACAGGTACAAACATGAGCATGCACACAGACCCCAAACACAACCACTCACACACCAGCACAACCCACACACCCATCAACACATGTGCATAATCTCACACACACACAGATCACAGAAAAGAGCCCATGCACTCACACCACGTGACTAGGTGCACCACAAACACCTATTCACATAACACACACACATGAGGCATGATGTGCACACACCACAACACTTGCATCTGCATTCATGTAGATCCTCAAGCACATGGGTGCACATACCTGGACACACCACATACACACACTTCCAAAAACACATGGTCACATACATGCAAAGGCATAGAGACTCATACACACCAAAAAAGACACAAGAGGAGATTCACACCAACTCACAGCTACATAGACATACACCAAGAAACATTCATCTACATACATTCATACAGCCGCACTAGAAAACATACATGCTCAGAGACATACTCATGTAGCAGGTTACATAGACATAGAGATCCATAAGCACCTCCACATGTACACATTCGCAGATGCAAACACATACACACATAGCCACAATCATATACACACATGCATACATCAGGACGCACACATACAGAAAAAGTGAGTCCTTCCACACTTGTCTCCTCATTATCCTAACCCCTTACCTACCTCATTCACAAGACTCCACCCATGAAAGTGTCTGTCCCTGGGACTCTGTCCTCCTCTGGTTTTCTGGCCCGACCATTCTCCCGGCACAAACATCCCACACTCCTACCACAACCAGGTGTGAAGACACAGGGAGGACAAACTGCCCAGGATGCCGAAGGAGAGTAAGCCTTAGGTGAGCAGTCTGTAAGTAGGGTCTTCTCTGCCCCCTGCATTCAGCATCCCACCATGCCCTGTGAGAGCAGTTTGTTAGTGCCCCACATCCCAGGCGTCTTTTGTGATGCCACCACCATCGAATACTCCCTGGTGGCTCATTACATTGTTGCCGACTCAGCACTCATCACTAAGGCCTTCTTAATCTCCATTTTCATGGTAAGGGGCTGGTCACTTTCACCCCATGCAGTGGTGATGTGCCACAGGCAAGCACTTTTTTCTGGCAAAGTGGGAAACCCTACCCATTACAGGCCTAAGGCAGGAGGAAGTGCCACCTCTTTTCCTAAACGAAATTGGAAATCTTGCTGCTCATTGGCATAGAAGAAATTTTTTCCTTTACAAAAAGGTAAGGTTCACCCCTTGGTGACATAGAAAAGAGGAAACGCCAGCCTCTCTGCCTTAGGAATGGAACAAGAAGAGTTCATCTCCATCCCCCAATGAACAGAGAAGCCCCATCCTTTATATGCACAAAGCAGGGAGCAGTCCTGCTCCTTTATGAAGAGTTGGGAAAGACTCCCCTTTCAAACACAGAGGGAGCATCCTGCCTCTTTCTTCTGGTAAAAACGGAAGTCCCACCATTTTCAGGCATTCGGGAAGAAGTCTATCCTTTTCTCCTTGGATAACAGGAAGTCCCACCCCCTTTAGATACGTGACAGGAAATCCTGCCTCTGTCTGACATAAACTAGGGGGATGCCCCACCCCTTTTCCCGGTGAAATGGGAAGCCATGCCCCTTGCCTCAGTAAAGTAGGAAATCTTGCTCATTTCAGGCACAGGGGTGACAGAAGGCCCCACTGTGCGCTGTGTGTGTGTGTGTGTGTGTGTGTGTGTGTGTGTGTGTGATGAGATGAGAAGTCCCACACTTTTGCCAGGTTTAGTGGGAAACCACACCCTCCTTTCATATGAAGTGGAAAGTACAACCTATCTGAGAAAAAGGGTTGGATATTTTCTACTCTTATTGCCCCCCCACCCCACCCCCCACCTCAGCAGTGATCCCACCCCACTCTACGCTGGCCCTGCACATCAGCCTGGGAGAGATGATATGAGTCCAGGGCCTGCGGCTGAGCTTGCCAGCCCTCATGAGCAGTGTCCACATGGCCATGATCTACAAGCAACTGGGTGCCTTTGTGTTTGGTGGCATGGCCAGCTGCTCCCTGACCAACATCGCCAAGATGCCCACAGGTAACCTGAGGCCCCACTTCCTGGCTGTGTGCCTGCCTAACCGGGCCTCCTTCAACACAAGAGCAGCTACATCACCAGCTACACCTGCACCAGACACCCTGAAGACATTCTCAATGCCAGGCAAGTGGGCAGGGCAGCTGGGGAGGAGAACCCAGGAAGCGTCCCCTCCTCACCCCAGCTGCAGCGATGTCAGCCCTCCCTCTGCCCATCTCCCAAGTAACCTTTCTGAGCATGCCTCTTTCAGGGTGTAGCCATAGTGTGTCTGATGGTGAGTGTTGGTGGGAGGCAGGCCACACACCCGGCAAGGTCAGAGAATGCTCCATTGTCCCCCCCATCCCCCCACGCCATGCTTGGTGCCAGCAGTGCCGGGCTCGGCTTCCATAGAGCTTGTGTGGGTGCCCCCTGGAGTTGGGATGGCAAGCATGGGGAGGGCCTATCTTCTCTTAAGGCTCATTCAGTGTCCCTGTCCTACAATGGTAACTTCCAGAACCCCGTCTCCTCCTCCCTGCAGCTGGAGACGGCCCGTGCCAGGCCAGGTCCGCTGCCAGGGCTGCTTCTGCCAGGAGCAGGGGGCAGGGAAACCAGGTCCAGCTGAGTGGTAGGTCTGAAGTCTGGGTAGCCAGGTGGCAGGAGAAGTTGGGGAGAAGGAAACCCTCTGGGAAGGAGCCGATGACCCACGGGCCTAGTGGACAAAGAGCATAGATCCCAGTGGTAGAATCGGATCACACAAGGGAGCCAGCTCTGAGCACCCAGGTACCATGGTGAACAGATACAGTGACACAGACAGAGGCTCAGGCCATGGAGCATGTGACAGTCACATGGATGTTTTCACACCAGCAACCCAGCAACTCTTCTTCCTGAAAGACAACCCTTTCAACTGACAAGTGGCAAAGTAACTTTTTTTCAAAGACCAACTAACAAAGTAACTAGAGCTTCTGCTGTGATAGAAAAGCAGGGTCTCTGAAGCTGGAATGCAAGGTCTCTGTACAGCCTCAACTGGGCTGACACTGTGTGACACTGGGTGAGATAATCTGACCCCTCCTCGGGCCTTCATTTTTGCATCTGTAAAATGGGCACACAAACAGCACCTGCTTCCTAGGGTTGTGGTTTCATAAGTTAAAACATAAACAAGCTGATACACTCAAAGCACTTAGAACAGTATCCGGCCTAAATGTGACTATTATCTTTAACAACAGGCAAAACAGACACCTTCTGACCCCAGGGTGGATTGGTGGCTGGGGTGTATGTCAGCAATGTCTCGAGATACACAGGTCGGGTGGCAGTGTGGCCGCCTATGTGGCAGACAGGAGGCAGGCTTTTCTCTGGGTTTGCGGACCTCGTGAAGAAAGGGCAGTCAATTTCGTGAACAGAATGTTCTGGGTCTCCCTGAATTCCTCAAGTGTTCTCCAGGTCCCCATACCTAATTTCTCCCAGAAACACACAACAGCCACATTCTCATTCTTCCTGCTAGTTTCAAGGAAGTAAAATTAATGTGTTATTTTAAAATGGGGTTTTTTTACAGATGATGTATTATAGAACCGTACACTTGGAACCCATATAATTTTGTTAACCAATGTAACCTCAATAAATTGACTTTAAAAATTTTTTTTCCTGTTTTCCATTTCAAAATCAGAAGCCCAACCCCTGCTCTTCGAGGGGTCCCTGCTGAGCCCGACCTAGCTCGATTGCAGATCTGGTGCAGGCAGGCGGTAGGAATTCCGGGCCACGACAGGAGCCTACCCACAGGGTCTCACCTGACTGCTTCGGAAATCATCCAACATAAAGCTCTCTTACAATTTTCGTGTCAGGGGCCACGGCCAATGCCCTCTTTAGATGCTGAAATCCATTTCCATACAAAATTGGCAAGAAGAATGTCCTGCCTCTCGCCACGGCCACCCAGGATCAGATAGGCAGATTGGCATAAAGACGCAGCCCCAAGTGGATGGGTGTCCACTTCTGGGGCTTCAGGGTGCCCGCCTGCTTCCCCGGCTCTAGGTGCAGGCTGGCTCCTGTGGATGGAAAACCTGGCTCTTATGGCCCACCATCCGGCTCCTTTTTTTTCCCAGGCTCTGTTCCCTGGCTACAGCTGGATCTTGGACTATTGGCGCCACCCAAATGATACGGTCTTCAGGTTCCTGCAAGGAGCCTTGATGGCTTTCTGGGTGGTAGGCAATGCCATGGGAAGCCCGGGTACCAGGGAGGGTCTGCTTGCTGGGAACCATGGATACTTGGCACTCTTCACCTCCCAGAATGGGGGTCCAGGAGAGGCCAACCTGGGGTGGTGGCAGCCATGGGGTGCAGGTAATGTCAGCCCACCCTCAACCCCTCCCCATGTTGTCCCTGCAGGTTTTCTAATACTCTGGTCTTTTCACATCTCCAATGATGCCGGGTCCCAGCAGGTGGCTAGAAAGCCATCTGTCCCCTGCTCGTCATTCTCTTCCCCTCTTCCCCTCCCTCTGGATCCCCCACCTGCCACTGAGGCCATCAGGGAGCCCAAGTTGTGCCTCGGTGCAGAGACAGGTAGAGGGCACCCACTGCAGGGCCTGTACTCTCCAGGGAGCTGTCCCTTGCCAGGTGAGCTAATGCAGGAAGCTCCGTCTCTCTGGAGGTCAGACCATACCCCAAATTACTGCTGCCCTGATGGGGAGACACAGGAAACCTGTTTTTATGGCTCATAATGTATTAAAAAATTAAGAAATGCCAACACAGCATCTATGAATTTTTGATGTATATTAACATGGATTGGTAGACCTCCTATTTCAGTCCGGGTGCCATGTCTCAGGGATCAATTCTAACAATTACATTGGGTGACAACCTCAAAAGTCCACCTAAATCAGGATTTCCCTATGTCAGCACCAATGACATTGGCATGGGGGATTGGATAATTCTTGGCTGCAGGAGCCATCCCGTGCACTGTAGGTTGTTGAGCAGCATCCCTGCCCTCCACCCACCAGAGGCCAGTAGCAACTCCAAGCGGCAATGGCCCAAAATGTCTCCAGAGGGACATCCCCTAGGGACATCTTGCATCCGTAAAATGAGCATGCAAACAGAGCCTGCCTCCTAGGGTTGTGGTTTCACAACCGCAGCTGAGAATTCCTAGGTTAGAGGGTTCCACTGACCACCCCCTCCACACCCCACCCCCCAGGGAATTCTGCATTCCATAACCACGTGAGGACTGTGGTCCTAGTGTGACCAGAAAGGGACTGGGCCTACAGCAGGTTTGCCTCAGGCCAGCCTGTAGTGTGTGGGTTCCTGACTTGTGTAGGGAAGATTTCACATCACAAGTCCAAGTGATTTTGAAAGTTATTTATTAAAGCTGGGCACAGTGAAACAAAGGAAGGGCTTAAGGTAGAAGAAGTAATGGAAGAGTGCCTGGGCTCTGCTTTGGCTCTCTAGAAGTGTTACAGCAAAGAAGTGAGGTCACTGGAAAGTCAGAGAAAAACAGGGACCTTGGAGACAGGTGCGGGGCGTCGGTCTGGGATGAGCTGCCGCTGCCCATTGCTCCCCTGGCTGCAAGTCTCATGGGGACCCTTAGCCTTTAGGAGATGCATGCCTGTGGGGAAGGAAGGCATGGGCATGTTCCAGAGCCTGCCCTGGGTCTTTGTCTTGAGGGTTCTTATGTTTTCCAAAGGTGCAAATTTTAAGGGGAGGTTTTAGGGGAGAATCTCAATAGAATACTCATCAGCTTTACACTGATGCACCACAGGAGATTCAGTCCCCTGACCTTGTCCGTCCTTGGGTGTGTTGGCACAAATGGCACTAAGTGGGTTTTAAGCTGTTTACCCTCTGGTTGGGGAGAAGTGTAAAACATTTTTTCTTTTTCATTGAGTTTATTGGGAATGACATTGTTTAATAAAGTTTCTAGTTTTCAGGCGTACAGTTCTGTAATACATCACCTATATATTGTACTGTGTGGCCACCACCCCATGTCAAGTCTCCTTCCATCACCGTTTATCCCCCCTTTACCCTCTCCTACCTCCCCCTTCCCTCTGATAATCACCATGCTGTTGTCTGTGTCTATGAGTGGTTTTTTTTTGTTTTGTTTTGCTTAATGATTTACCTGTAAGTGTCCTTGGTTAGAGAAGCTGAGATTTTGCGATTTACTAGCTGGCTGTAAACTGCTTGGCCATTTAACAGTCTGTCTCCCTGATTGACTTGTCCTGGCTAACTAGCCCGTCTCACTAGGACGCTGCTCATATTTAAATGAATGGAGAGAGACAGCAACTCACAGATGCTGGGGGTCACCCTGGCTCATACCGCCTGATCTATCAGGAGTTTTTTCTGGAGTCCAGTGTAAGCTAGTGGTTTAACAGCTCTTTTCCCCAGTTAATTAACACAGGGACTCTCAGCACTATCAACATTTGGGGCCAATAAGTCCTTGGTGAGGTGAGGAGAAGGGCTGTCCTGGGCACTGTGGTTGTTTCGCACCATCCACCCAGCAGCACACACACAACCACCCAACCACCGGGCATGACTGCCGAAAGTGTCTCCAGATACTGCCACGTCCCCTGGAGGGCAGCACTGCCCCCAGTTGAGAACCACTGGTTCAAACTAGAGGCCACTGGTGCACTTGAGGTACCAGCGGTACAGCAGAAGTCACTGACTCAGCTGCCACCCCCCAATCCCTGGAAGCCCCGGGAGGTGAGGAGACTCCTGACGGCAGAGCTGGAAGCTGCCGTCAGAAAAGGGTCCGGCCCTCACTCGGGCAGCACGGGAAGTTTTGTCCAGCCCTTGATAATAACTGTAATACTAATAGCTACAATTTATTGTTTACTCGGTGTGAGGGGAAACTGGGGCCATCTTGCTGGCTGGGTCATCTCATCCGACCTTCCCAACCCTACTGGGGGCTGGGCACTCCTGACGGCCTGTCATACAGATGAGAAAGTTCAGCCACAGGGAGTCAAACCTGCCCAGAGGGCAGAGGGCCAACAGGAAGTGTGAAAGGTAGGGTGATAGCTTGCAATAAATTATGACACTGGAGCAGAAGGGTGCCAATCCGAGTAAAGTAAGGCAGTCCCCGGAAGCTCGAAGCTCGCTACCCCTTGCCCCAACGCGAAATCCAGCTGTAAGACTTGCTCTTTGATGTTCCCCACCAGGCGGGGCTGGGGTGGCCCCGACTTCGGCAAACCAAAGCCCGATGGAAGTGTCGGGGGTGGCGGGGAGTGCATGGACCCCTCAACCCTCCATCAGCGTCCACAAGCAACCCCAGCAAAAAGTGGAAGGAAAATCGCGGTTTTCCTGACTCCGCAGCTTTAAGACAAGTCCTCCTGGGGCCGACCGCTTCCCACCCCAAAACAATCGCAGCTCTGGAGCCCCAGCTCGACCCCACCAAGAGCCCTCCCCGTGATACAAGGGTTCTGGGTAATGGTACGTAATTGGGATGGCGGGGGAAGGGCTGCGGACAGAGAAACTGAGGCAGGGCCTTCCGGGCTGGAGTGGGGTGTGGTGGTGGAAAGCGGGATCTGACGGCTGCTTGTTTACCCAGCGTCTCCCTTCCACAGCCCGATCTCTGCAAAATCCCAGTCGCTGGCCCTGGCTGGGGCAGACAGGGGTGGGAGCACCTAGTACTGGTAGCGCCTGACGGTCTCCCACCAACGCCCGGAGTGGGTCGCTGAAGAGGAAGCATCCTCCACCCCCGCCCCCACCACCCTGGGCGGGACCAGGGGGCGGAGCGGACTGGTGACAGGCCGTGACGCTAGCCGGTCTTCTCTTATAGAGGCACCCGGGGGGCGCGCAGGGACGGTGCTTCGTTGCCGCCGCCGCCACTGCCACCGCCACCGCGTCCACCTCCCGCTTCCCACCACAGCTCCTAGCATAGCCGCCACCGCCGCCTCATCCACAACCAGAGCCACCGCCATGCGCGAGATCGTGCACCTGCAGGCCGGCCAGTGCGGCAATCAGATCGGGGCCAAGGTGCGCGAGGGACCGGGTCCCCGCTAGGCGGCCGGGAAGAGCAGAGCGAGGTCCTTGCGCTCCGCGGAGCTCCCTTGCTTTGGGCCTTTTGGCAGACGGAGTCCCCAGGAGACTAGCACCCCAAGGACAATGGGGGAGGGGACGCAGGGGCAGGGCCAGGCTGGGAACAAAGAGGCCGATATGGGGTGGGGCCCAGCCTTCTGTCTACTGGGCACAGCTGGCTTCACAGCTGGCCCACTGTCCCCTGCACACGCACAAAGAGTCGCAGTCTCGCCGGCGGCTGCAGCCAGGGCGCACTGACACCGGCAGTCTTGGCTGGAGTGGTGCCTCTGCTTCACCCCACCCCCACCTCTCCCTTCTTGCTGTTTCATCCGTGCCTCCCCACCAGCCTCTAGGTACCCCATTCACCTTGCTGGGAGACAGGTGGCAGCCAGGGAGGTGGTTGGGGGTCCTGAGCTGGGAAGATAGAAGTCAGGGCAGGCTTGGATCCCCTCTCCTGCTCCATGGGTTCTTACCACCGCCACTACCCTTTTAGTTCTGGGAGGTGATCAGTGATGAGCATGGCATCGACCCCACGGGCACATATCACGGAGACAGTGACCTGCAGCTGGAGAGAATCAACGTATACTACAATGAGGCCACAGGTAGGGTGGAAGGGCACTCTGGGGAGCAGTGGTGGGGAGGAGTTGGGAGGGGACTGCATGCTGGTTCCTGGCACTCACCCCAGCTGACCTCCATCTGCTTCCCTGCAGGAGGAAATTATGTACCCAGAGCCGTGCTGGTGGACCTGGAGCCAGGCACCATGGACTCGGTTCGCTCTGGCCCCTTTGGCCAAATTTTTCGGCCTGACAACTTTGTATTTGGTGAGTCCTGGGCATGGAGCACAGACAGGGAAACCCCCCTTTTCCTTTCACTTCCAAATGCTTGAGGAAAATTATCCACCGTGGGCCCCCCAGCCCAGGGAGGGAGGTGGCCAGGGCAGCCAGGGCTGTGAGGGCAACATGCAGGGCCACCGTGGGACCCGGGGGGAGGCGTCCAATACAGGCCTGTGCACAGATCCCAGCTCTGCCACTTCATGCATTCTACAAATAATTATTGAACACCTACTGCATGCCCAGGTCCTACCGTATCCCCCGGCAATACAGCTGAGATAAAAACAGACCAAGCTCTCTTTCCCCCCTGGAGCGATGTCCTGGTGGAGGGAGGTGAGAGGACCATATAAATAAGTAAAGTTCAGGCACTGACTCCGTCAGCTGGGCCACGTTGGGCTGGCTCCTCAGCCTCTCTGTGCCTTCATCTTTAAAATAAGGATTATTTAAAAAATCTATCTCACAGGGTTGTGAGGCTTAAAGCCATTGATATGTGTAAAGAATTTAGAACAATGCCAAGCACAGAGGAAAAGGTAAATAAGCATTTTTTGTTGTTTTCATTATCATCATTATTAATGCCAGCAACCTAAAAGGTGATTAGGGCATTGAAGGCAGGAAAAATATACAAGGCAGAGAAAATAGCTGAAGGGGGACAAGGACACAAGCAGAGAGGACAATTAATAATAACAACATAATTACAATAATTTATGTCTTATATAATAATCTCATTATTATTTAACCACCAGGATGGCTGGAGGTGGGGCCGCACGGGCTCTTCCTTAACGGCCTGCGTGTCCCCTTCCCTTCCCCCTTCAGGGCAGTCTGGAGCTGGCAACAACTGGGCCAAGGGCCACTACACAGAGGGTGCGGAGCTGGTGGACGCCGTCCTGGATGTGGTGCGGAAGGAGGCCGAGAGCTGCGACTGCCTGCAGGGCTTCCAGCTGACGCACTCGCTGGGCGGAGGCACGGGGTCCGGAATGGGCACGCTGCTCATCAGCAAGATCCGGGAGGAGTTTCCCGACAGGATCATGAACACCTTCAGTGTGGTGCCATCGCCCAAGGTGTCGGACACGGTGGTGGAGCCGTACAACGCCACGCTGTCCGTGCACCAGCTGGTGGAGAACACGGATGAGACCTACTGCATCGACAACGAGGCGCTCTACGACATCTGCTTCCGCACGCTCAAGCTCACCACGCCCACCTACGGGGACCTCAACCACCTGGTGTCCGCCACCATGAGCGGGGTCACCACCTGCCTGCGTTTCCCGGGCCAGCTCAACGCTGACCTGCGCAAGCTGGCGGTGAACATGGTGCCCTTCCCGCGCCTGCACTTCTTCATGCCCGGCTTCGCCCCGCTGACCAGCCGGGGCAGCCAGCAGTACCGGGCCCTCACGGTGCCCGAGCTCACCCAGCAGATGTTCGACGCCAAGAACATGATGGCCGCCTGCGACCCTCGCCACGGCCGCTACCTGACGGTGGCCGCCGTGTTCCGCGGCCGCATGTCCATGAAGGAGGTGGACGAGCAGATGCTGAGCGTGCAGAGCAAGAACAGCAGCTACTTCGTGGAGTGGATCCCCAACAACGTGAAGACAGCCGTGTGCGACATCCCGCCCCGGGGCCTGAAGATGGCCGCCACCTTCATCGGCAACAGCACGGCCATCCAGGAGCTGTTCAAGCGCATCTCGGAGCAGTTCACGGCCATGTTCCGGCGCAAGGCCTTCCTGCACTGGTACACGGGCGAGGGCATGGACGAGATGGAGTTCACGGAGGCCGAGAGCAACATGAACGACCTGGTGTCCGAGTACCAGCAGTACCAGGACGCCACGGCCGAGGAGGGCGAGTTCGAGGAAGAGGCCGAGGAGGAGGTGGCCTAGGGCCGCCCCGCCCCCGGTAGGCCGCTTCCTTTTGACCCCCTAGAGCCCCTCTTGGGGCCTGAGAACCCTGCTTCACCTCTAAGCCTGACTCACTTTGCACCCTCTGACCCTACCACGTTCACTTCACCCCTGACTTCAGCTGACCTTTGACCCTTGAGCTCCACTTTGCCCCACATTTAACTCCATGAACCCTGTTTCACCCCAGCCTCCCTTTCATTTTTGACCTTCCCCAGGAATCCAACACACCCCCAGACCAAGAGGCCCCAGTTTACTTTTGACACCCCTCTCACTGAGCATCTCTTCACCTCTGACCTTGCCTCACCTTTGACCCCACAAGCCCACCTGCCCTCTGACCTTGCCTTCTCTCTGACTCCTATAAGCCCCCTGTTTCATCCCTGAACTCAGTCCCCTCGGCTCCAACTGACCTTGGCTTTCCAGGGGTCGTGAGGAGCCACTGTGGAGGGAGAAGAAGCCCTGGATCATGTGGACAAGAGAGGCTGTGCCCCCAAACCTCCCCACTCCTCCCATCTGCCTCACCCTTAAATAATAAATTAATTATTGTCCTGCCATGCTTCTACTGAGTGCATTTTCCATTTCTACATGGGAAGGCCAACAAGCAAGGGTGCCCCCTTCCTACAGGATAGAGGTGGGCTCTGAAGGGACATCTGGTCAGGGGTAGTAGGGTAGGAGGTACAAATTCTGGAGTCGAACAGACCAGGCTATGCCACTAACTGTATGGTGTTAAGTAAGTCATTTGCCCTCTCTGATTCTTGATTTGCTCACCTGTAAAATGGGATCATATATTTCCCCCCATGATCCCTATACACTCACCCCAGGAATGTTTGTGAGGATTTGAGATCTTGTGGGTACGTTGCCTGGCACAGGGAGTGCTTGATGATGGAGCTGCTACCATTCTCTGTGGGGCATCTAGGAAGTACGGAAAGCAAAGGGCAAGGTCTCTAGGGAAGGGCTCTGGGGAGGTAGCAGTCTGGAGCTAGCATCCAAGGGACAGTCCGTCAAATAACAGTCACTAACATGGATGGAGTGCTCCGGCATCCTGCTACATGCCTCATCGCATGTAACCCTCACACCAACCATGTCTGAGCTTTTATCTTTTTTCAGCTGAGGTTTAGAGATGAAGTGTAGCAGTTCATGTTGCCAATGTAACTACCCCCAAAAGTTAGGGGCTTTAAACAACAACAGTTATTAATTTTGTGCCCAGGTCTGTAATTTGGGCAAGACTCGGCAGGGCAACCTGTCTCTGCTCTGGGATTAATATTCAAGGTGGCTCATTCACGTGGCTGCCAATTTGATGCCTACTGTTGTCCAGGGACATGGCAGGGGCAGAGACAAGGAGGGCGTCAGTACCTCTCTAGAGTCTGCTTGGGCTTCCTCACAGCATGGTGGTCGAGTTCTGCAAAAGCAAATATCCCAGGAGATCAAGCAAAATGCATTGCATTTTTCTGACCTAGCTTCAAAGGCATCCTAACTTTAGAGGACTTGGCGTCCTCTAGACTCCTGATCAAGGCCATCACAAAGTCACATCCAGACTCAAGTGGAGTGTAGAGAGTGTAGAGAGGCAAGATTCCATACGAGCATGTGGGGTGGGAGATAGCGCTGTGGCCATCTTTGGAAATTACACTTCGGTCCCATGACTATGAAGCAGTGAGCTGGGGTTCAAAGCCTGGCAGTTTAGGTCTAGAACTCTGATTCCACTTTATCACCTAGAGTTTAGTGTAGGACCATCCGAGGCATGTAAAGCAGAAAGGGATTTAATACAAAGATTTAGAGACTTACAACACCATTGGAGGGGCTGAGAGAGTGGGCTGTAAGCAAATGCCTCTTAAACTTCAGTGTGCAAAAGAATCACAGGGAACACATTGCTAGCACATAGCTTCCTAGGCTCCACCCTAGAGTTTCTGATTCAACAGGTCTGGGGGATGGACCCAAGACCTTGCATTTTTAACAAGTTCCCAGGTGATACTGATGAATGTGCCTATGAGACCACATTTTGAGTAGCCCTGGAACAGGCTGGAACAGCACAAAGCTGACCACCAAAGAGCTGCTCCCTCTGCTTAGTCAGAAAGGTGGAGAGTCAGCAGGCTGCCATCAGAACTATCAAGTTCAAGAACACCTCCCAAGACCGACAGAGATGAACAAAAATTAACTAAAATGAATAGAAAATAAAATTAATTAAAATAAATATCCAGCAGGATTCATACACACACACACACAGGAAGAGGGTCTGCCACGCTTCTACCTTCCAAACCTCTCAAGCATTTCTAATTGGTAGGATGAGTTCTGCATCCAAAACCAGAGCTGCAAAGCAATCTAGGAAATGTAGTTTTTCCCAACTTCTGCAGTAGAAAGGAAGGCAAACCAGGAGGGAGAGAAAGAAGAGCCAATCGACTATTCTCTCTACACTCTATGCTGGACTGTTGGACCCACACTGAGGCCCCAGCCCATTCACTGGGTCCTACCGCTGTCAGAAGGTAGGAGAAGTGTGAGAAAGGCAGCCCAGATATCCAGCCCACAGCGACCCGAATGTGAGCAGGCCCAGCACAGAACTGGGTGGTAGAGCAGATGATAAACTAGGCATTGAACTTGCTGCCTTTGTCATCTCAAACCTAATGGGCCCCAAAAGAGCTCCCTAAAACATCCCCTATTCCGCCCCTAAAACATCCCCTTTCTCAATAAGTGGTACCATCCCGTCGCTAAACCCCAAATCTAGGAGTCAGCCTTGATTCACTGTTTCCAACACCCAGCAAGCTCTTCCTATCTTCTGTTGAATGCAGTTGTCTCTGCCTCCAAAATGTATCCTGAACCTGACCTCTTCTCCCCACCTGTCAATATTGTGCTCTGATATTCTGCTCTAAGTCACTGTCATTGTTCACTCCGACAACCCATCCAGTCACTTCCCTGAGCCCCCTGCTGCCACACCCGCCCCCTGTAGTGTGTCCTCCTTCCACAACAGCCAGAGATGAGCCTTTATATGCAAATAACAATATGTCCCTCCCCTGCTCAAAACTGCCTCATGACTCACTCAGACTGAAACCCAAATTTGCACCTTGGTCTTCACCCCCTGCTGACTACACCCCCATCACCCTCCCTCTCACTCATTAAACTGAAACTACAGCGGCCTTTGTCATGTGCTCAATCATATCAAGCTCGACTCAACCTCAGGGCCTTTACAAATGCTGTTTCTTTTCCCCAAAGGTATGAATAGCTAGCGCCTTTTCACCCACAGGTTTCAGCTCAAATGATGCCTCCTGTGAGCAGCCTCCCTGCAACTCTAAATTAGCACCCAGGAGCTCTCCATCACTTACCTAGCTATACACTTGTTTCTTTTGTCTGTCTCCTCACCTCCCCACTGGAATGTAAGGTTCAGGAAGACAGGCATCTTTTCTACCTCAGTCACCATGTGCCTAGAACAGCTTGATGCAACACAGGCCTTCAGCAATTATTTGGTGAATGGATGGGCAAGTGAATGAATGACCTCATGCCACACTGAAAGGTGAGAGTTTTGTTTTCTTCACATTAACGTGGAAAAACGAAGACACAGAGGGTGTGGGGCAGCTTCCAAAATGGCCCCAATGACCCCCATTTCCCCCGTTCATGCCCTTGTGTGTTCTCTCCTTGAGTGTCAGCTGAATCTGGCAATGAATTCTAACCACCAAGTTATGGCAAAGGTGATACAATGCCATTTCTGAGATTGGATTACAAAAGACTGTGACTTCTGTCTTAAGAAACTCCATTGCCATCTCAGCCTGCTGAAGCTGGCAAAGCAAGCAACACATTAGGAAGGTTTACATGGCCAAAAACGGAGGGCAGCCTCTGGCCAGCAGCCAGCAAGGGATGGAAGCCCTCTGTGCAACAATGCAAACAAACTAAATCCAGCCAGCAGTCCCCCAGTGAGCTTAGAAGAGCTCCTTCTCCAATCGAGCCTTCATACGAGGCCACAGCCCGCCAGACACACCTGGTTATGGCTGAGACACCCTGTAGTAGAGGGCCAGCTAAGCTGTGCCCAGAGTCCTGGGCCCCCACAGAAACTGTCAGATCGTAAATATGTGTTCTTTTAAGCTACTAACTCCAGGACATTTGATACACAGCAATAGTAACTAATACAGAGAGATCAAATGACTTACCTAAGGTCACACAGACACTAAAGAACTGAATCAGATCTTGAACCCAGATCTCTCTGGTGCCAAAATCATTCTCTTAACCACTTACTTGACCTATCTTTCATAATAACGAAACTTACCCAAAGCTTGATTCACGTCTGCAAGTGTGTCTATGGATCCTTGTATTTCAACATGACATCTGCATGCCTGTGTGTCTGTCTCTTTCCAAGTCTGCAGCTCTGCTTGGGTGCATCCGACTGTGTCTCTTTCCAGGCATGTAGCTGTGTCTGGCCATGAACCGGACTTGTGGCTGAGCCTTGACTCTGTCTGTCGGCCCGTTACTGCTCCAGCTATGCCTGTGCTCTATGCATTTCTGCCTGTCGTCTGGGTCAATTTCTCTGTCATCTTGTTTGTATTGACAGTTGTGATCTCTGCACACATGTCTGTCTGTCTGTAGTTTCCGTCTGGAAGGGTTTGCAGCTGAGTCTGTGTCTCACCTGTCTGCATCTACCACCTGGCTGGGTGAGGACTGATCCTTGTGCATGCTGTCCCTCTCTGCTTGTCAGTTTGTGTCCATGGCTGTATCCTGCCTGTATGACTTGGTATCTCTGTGTCTGTCTACTGTCTGCGACTGTTTTGGCCTGTTTGTCTATGACAGTCACTTCCCAGCTGTGTGTGTGTGTGTGTGTGTATGTGTGTGTCTATCTGTGCCCGTGTTCTAACTACTATTGGCTGCCGGTCTCCCCAGTGCCGTGCGTCCAGTCTCTAGTCCAGCTCCCTCTGGTGGCCCAATAAGGAATATCTGGTGCAGATAGACCAAAGGAAAGAGGAGTTGAGGGAAGAGGAAGCATTTTAGGCAAATTGTGAATCCTGGGCTGTACAGAGAGGGGAAGGCTTGGGTGTGACAGCAGGGACCAGACCTGATCTGGCCTGGCCTGGCCTGGCAAGATGGGACTGAAGTCCTGCCTCTGAGCCACCCATTGCCACCCATACTGGGGAAGGAGACAGGATGCCTGGTTTTCTCACAGTAGGTGGGGGCAGGGGCCTCCCTCCGGGGACGTCACCCATTAAACTTCCTCTCTCAGCCACACAGGAAGCTGAGCCTGCTCAGGGCCCAGCCCTGAGCAAGCACAGGCCCCAGGACCCCTGGGGAAAGGGCCTCACTGACCAGCCCTGCAGGGACCATGGAATCCAGAGCTGAGTAAGAGCATCCTTCCCCTACCCTCTGGACCAAGATTCCCAGACCAGGCTCGGGCTAGAGCCAAGGGGAGAGGGGCTGGGTAAGGCTGGGGAGGAACCCAGGGCCACAGAGCAGATGGCCAGAATCACGGCAGGACTCAGCTGGCTTAGAATATGGACTCCACTCTCAGACACACTCAGGCCACTCGAAGCCCCTTTCCCCTTCTTTCTCCTCTCCCTTTCTCTCCCTTTCTCCCCTCCCACTCTTATGTGACTAAGTTTGTAGCTCTGAGTGTGCACCTCACCTCTTGGTGTATCTAAGTGACAGGGAACATGGTTTCTGGGGGCCAGCGGGGTGAGGGAGGACTCTGTGTCCCTGTGTGTGAGTACTTGTGTGGGACTTTATCAACATGAGGGCTAAGTGACAGGGGTCTCCAGGTGAAGGACAGTATGTCTGCCATCAGTCCCCATCCATTTCCTCTGCTGCCCTCCAGGTATCTCTCTATCTCTCTCCTCGCTATCTCCCTCCCTGAGTGCAGTCTCGGAATGCTCTGTGTCATGGGCAGGAGGGGGGAAAAAGAGGAAGGCAGAGACCCCAGGGCTCACAGAAGTATTAGGGCATGCTGCCCTCCTTTCTCTGGTGAGGAATTTGGGGTCAGCCCCTGGGGTCTCATGGAGTCTCATACAGAGATGCAAAGGCAGGCCTCTTGCTCTTAAGACCTCCGAGATGCCTGCACATTTACCCAATCACACAGCCACACAAGAAAACATGGACTTTTCATTATGTTTTGTCTTGGCCAACACTCTCACAATCCTACCTGACACATATGCTGGACAGCCTCATCCTTTCGGGTGACATAGGATTGAATCACACATGCACACACACCTGCATGCTCACACAAGTTATACACACAGACACGTGCTTATACAAGTCTTGCCCCTGCACACACAGTCACACTCCCTTACTCTGCTTCATACTCTCATTCACACAATCATCACCATTGCATGCACACCCTCACACAACCTACACAATCACTGCCACAGACCCTTGGGGATAATGCACACAGCTGCACAAGTCACACAGGCACACACAATCACATACATGTGCAGACACCGCAGACACAACCACACACACAGAAGCAAGTTCATGAACCCATTAAGCCCTTTCTTGTCCCACAGAGGGAGTCCTCCTGCCATGTTTGATTGGTTCTTCGAAGCAGCCTGCCCTGCCTCTCTACAGGAGGGTGAGTGGTGGAGGGCATCAGGTGAGGGCGGTGGAGATGGAAAGTGGGCCTGGGACCCTGAACTTAGAGGCCTACTTTCCCTGCAGATCCCCCCATCCTGCGGCAGTTCCCCCCAGACTTCAGGGACCAGGTATGCATGCTGGGTCCTTGCTCCTCTTCGGCCAGGGTCAGTCTCCCTGGGGGTGAGTGTGGGGCCCAAAGGGAGTGGCCAAGTAGTGTGTGCTTTTCTCTGCCCCCAGGAAGCTATGCATATGGTGCCTAAATTCTGCTTCCCTTTTGATGTGGAAAGGTACGTAAGAAAGCAGACATCCAGAGACCTAGGGACCCAAGGAGTCAAGGATTCAGACACCCAGGGACCAAGGGAATCAGGGACCCTAACAACTGGGGACCTATACACCCAGGATGCTAGAATGGTGATTGAGCAACATTACTAGGAGCATTGTTGGGGGTGTCAGGGAACTGGGGCTCCCAAGGTCTCTGAGAGCATTTTCTACCTCTAGGGAACCTCCCAGCCATGCCGTACAGCATTTCACCTTCGCCCTCACGGACTTGACTGGCACCCGTAGATTTGGTTTCTGTCGCCTACGTGCTGGTGCCCACAGTTGTCTTTGCATCCTCAGGTGTGAAATATGGATGCGAGGGGTGGGTCTCGACCTAGGGGCACTTCATGGAACCGATGTCCTCTCTCTACAGTCACCTGCCCTGGTTTGAGGTGTTTTACAAGCTGCTGAACACAGTGGGGGATCTCCTGGCCCAGGACCAAGTGAGGCCAACCTCTGTCCCCCTCACTCCGTTCCCCAGCCCAGCAAGCCCCCAGCCCTGCTCAGAACTCTCAGGCCAGACCTGAGCCCCTTGCCTCTTCTCAGAACGCCCAGCTTGAGCCAAGGTCTTCAGAATCCCCAATGCACATTTTGACCAGACACCTCACCCCTACCCAGGTCTCAGAGGTCAAGGAACTTCTAAGTCGGCTGCAGCAGACCCTGCCAGAGACCCAGACCTCTGTGGAGCTGGTGAGTAGACCTGAACTCCTGGGTATCAGACTCAGGATGTGGATGGGGAGGCAGCTCCCCAGCCCGGAGGACCATACAGCTACACCTCTCCCCCAGGGCAGCGGAGTGATGATCTCCAGTACGCCCAGCATCCTGCCCCCTGCCCCCGGGAACATTAGGCCGGTGAGCAGGGCTAGGGATGGAAGGTTGGGATCCCATGTGAATCCAACCCCTGACTGATAGGTTCCCCCACCCCGCCAATCCCTCCCACACCAGCTTTCCTGTTTCGTGGCCCCTGACTCCGGCCGCCTGCCATCCATTCCTGAGAACGTGAGTGGACACCTGGGAGGGGGCTGTGGGTGCAGAAGGAGGCCTCGAAACCTGCAGGGGCTGTCAGATCCTATGAACCCTCGGGCCTAGCGCTGCTCTTTGTCCCTCAGAGGAACCTAACAGAGCTGGTGGTGGCAGTGACCGACGAGAACATTGTGGGGCTGTTCGCCGCGCTCCTGGCCGAGCGAAGAGTCATGCTCACAGCCAGCAAGCTGAGCACGGTGAGACAGATAGGGCCAGCCAGGCTGGGAAGGGCCGAAGCCTGGCTTCACCCCTGGGGGCAGGATGATGGGGCAGATTCCTACTCTAAACTCATTGGACAACACCTACAGGCAAAATCCTGGCTCTGCCCCTTTGAAGGTCAGGGTCAAGTTGAACCCTGGCTCTGATCTTGTAGGGGGAATCAGTAGCGCTGTAGACCCAATTTGTGAGCTACTCTTTGGGAGCAGAGTTCAGACTCCACCCACTGTGGCCATAATAAGACTGGCCGTGCCCCTTGCAGGGGTGAGAGTAGGGAGTGTCAAATTCTAGCTCCGCCCCTGGGGAGAAGACAAGGATGGTAGGGGGTAGGGGCTGAATGTTGACTCCACTCCTAGGGCAGGACCAAGGAAGATGAATTCTAGCTCCAGCTCTTTAGGAGTAGGGTCAGTGGAGCTGAGTCATGGGGGGACTAGGGCGGGCTCAGTGACAGCTCTGCCTCATTGGGGTGGAGCCAGTGGGCTGAATCCATGCTCTATTCCTAAGAAGAGGAATCCTGGAGGGTTGCTTATTAGCTCCAAAGCCTAGAGGGTGGGACTAGGACATGCTGAGTCCTGGCTCCACCTGATCCAAGCACTGTAAGTTGCCAGATTCTAGGTCTCCACGTGAATTCTAAAGGGGTGTGAATTTTCACCTCTTACCCAGTAGTGTGTGGGTAAGGTGAGGTGGGTGGGAAACGGAGCTGGGAGAGCCACCATCCCAGAGAGGGTTCTTGAAGCTGGGGGTCCAGGCCCTGAATCCTCGGTACCCATCCATCCTCAGCTGACCTCATGTGTCCACGCATCCTGTGCCCTGCTATACCCCATGCGATGGGAGCATGTGCTGATCCCCACACTGCCACCGCACCTGCTGGACTACTGCTGGTGAGGGGCGGTGTGTGGGAGTGGACAGGACCTGGGGTCCTGGGGACCAGGGGACGGCTCCCGCATCACCCTGCTCCGCCTGTCCTCCCTAGCGCTCCCATGCCCTACCTCATCGGAGTCCACTCCAGTCTCACTGAGGTGAGTGGGGCTGGCCAGGGACTGCAGGGATGGGCGGAGTTCCCCCCTCTCTGCACCCCCAGATGCCCTCCCTGCCAGGGATCCTCAGGCTCAGAGCGTGGTACCCCCTACCATCCTCCATCACAGAGAGTGCTGGAGAAAGGCCTAGAGGACGTCGTGATGATGAACGTGGACTCCAATATCTTAGAGACGCCCTTCGACGATGTGCAGGCGCTGCCCCCAGACGTGGTCAGTGTCACCCCTCTCCCCCACCCTCCTGCCGTAGCCAGGAGGCAGAGGGCCCAAACCCACCAGCTCAGTGCTGCTCCCTTGTCCTCCAGGTGTCCCTGCTGAGGCTGCGGCTAAGGAAGGTCGCGCTGGCCCCAGGAGAAGGGGTGTCCCATCTTTTCCTCAAAGCCCAGGCGCTACTCTTTGGGGGGTACCGTGATGCTCTGGTCTGCAGCCCGGTGAGCAGCTGGGACACTGAGGGAGCGGCCTCGTGGGCCCTGACAGATTCAGAATAATGTTGATACCTATTGTTTATAGAGTGCTTACTCTGTGCCTCCGTTTGCCCATCTGTAAAATGAAATCCAGATGGTACCCCCCAAAAGGATGGCATGAGTCAATAAATGGGCATATGCAAAATGCTTGGATAGTGCCTGGAACATCATGAGTACTCAAATGCTAGGTTCTACTATCTCGTCTAATGCTCACGACAGTATTATGAGATAGATGCCATTATGGTCCCATTTCACATATGAGGAAACCGAGGCTTGGAGAAGTTCTACAGTGGGCGAGTGTTAAAGCCAGGACTTTGATCTGCTGACTTTCAAACCCCTTCCACTCAGTTTTTCACTATTCTATAAAAACTTGAGGGTGGGGAGATTTATCATTTAGGCATCTGATGTTCCTGTCAGCTTTGCCTTTACGACTCATCCAGAATCCGTCCATTTCTCCCCCTCTTCTGTCTTCACCCTGGTCTGGTACCCATTATTGCTCATCTGGATCAATGTGTTTGCCTCCCCAATGAGTCCCCTCTCCTGGGCTTCCACCATCATACCCCACAGTCTTGCTTTCCCCAAAGCAGTCAGAGGTCACCTGTGAGCACTGATGTCACTTCTCCTCCTGCTTCTGCCCCAGCCCTCCAGACCTCCCACCTTCCTCTGGGTAAAAGCTCAAGTCCTCTCCGTGGCTCATGAGCCCCTGCACAAAATCAGGCATACAGCAGGCGCTCAGTTACCATTTGCTACTTAGATATACGGTAGAGAGGGAGATAGCTTGTGTCCAGGAGAGCCTCAAGGAGCTCAGGATGTGTGTGGGTCCTTCTTCCAGGGTGAGCCTGTGACCTTCAGTGAAGAAGCATTCTTAGCCCAGAAGCCTGGATCTCCCCTGCAAGCCTTCCACCAGCGGGCTGTGCACCTGCAGCTGTTCAAACAGGTGCACGAGAGCCCTAAGGGCGGGGCTGGAGCTGGAGGGGTGAGATTAGGGACACAGACGCCTGGGGCGTGTGGGCTAGAGTCGGTCTGGCCGGATCTCCCACTCCAGGTTGGGGAGGCAGGACTGAACTCGGTTTCTAAAAGACGAGAGCCCGGGTCCTCACTTCCTAAGGGACAAAAATCTACTCCTCGGTCCCCGGGGAGATGAGTCTTGGACCAAATTCCTGGCTCTGGGGTGGGAGTCTCTGCTGGACTTCAGGGCGTGCCCTGAGAGGTACCTCTTTCGGCTTGGAAGGAGGAGGCGGGGCCCGGACTCCTGGGTCCTAGGCACTTGGGAGGGGACTGAAGCTGGGTCAGACTCCTGGGTTCTTGGAAGAAGGTGGATGGACTCCAGGATCTTTCAGTGCGGGCGTGGGTTCTAGGGTCCCTGAAGGTGGGGTCGACCCCTTCCAGGGTCACTGAGAGGTGTGTAGGCTGGAGTGGCAGAACCCGACTTCCGGGTGCCTGTGAGGGGCGGGGTCTGGTCCCTGACCGCAGGTCCTGACGGGGGGGGGGGGGGGGGGG
>CM052545.1:38680410-38727151 GCA_028533065.1 Trachops cirrhosus | reverse complement strand
GAAGGTGGGGTCGACCCCTTCCAGGGTCACTGAGAGGTGTGTAGGCTGGAGTGGCAGAACCCGACTTCCGGGTGCCTGTGAGGGGCGGGGTCTGGTCCCTGACCGCAGGTCCTGACGGGGGGGGGGGGGGGGGGGGCCGGGGACCGGGCGGGGAGAGGGTTGGACTTCTGGTTTCCAGAGGAGGCTCCAGACCTCCTGGGTCCTGGGGGTGGGACGCTAAAGGAGTCAGGAATGGCTTTTACGTCTTGAGGGCGAGAGGACTCTAGTCCTCGCATTCAGATGTATTGGCGGCCCTGCGTCTGACTCTCTGACCCTTTCCCCCACCCTCAGTTCATTGAAGGCCGGCTGCAGAAGCTTAACACAGGAGAGGGCTTCTCAGATCTCTTTGAGCAGGAGATTACCTGCAGCGGGGTCTCCTCAGGTGAGCCCAGCACCTAGCCCGGAGTCCCCACCCCACCAGCAGCACCCCAACCTGAGCCTGCCTGCCATGACCACGCTCTTTCCTCACTCCAGGCACCCTTCGCTCCTACCAGCTCTGGGCAGACAACCTAAAGGTATTAACACTGAACACTTGTTTAGTTTATTATTGGATTAATTTAATCCCATAACAGTCCCCAAATAGGGTCATCGTTTGCTCACTTATAGAGGTGAAGAAATTAAGGCACAGAGAGGGAGAAGGGCTGGTCCATCGTCACACACCCTGGGGTGAAGTGCCATCTGGGGTAACCCCAGATGCCCAAGCCTCTCTTGACGTTCTCTTCCCAGAAAGGTGGTGGTGCCCTCCTGCATTCCGTCAAGGCCAAGACCCAACCAGCTGTCAGAAACATGTATCGCTCGGTAATATTGGGCTAGACAGGCCATTTACTGGGGTGACAGAGGACATTTTAACCCCATATTTAAAGTGCAAACATTTTTATCAACTAAACCAGTAGTTAAACCATTAACAATTTTTCCCATTTTAGTTTCTATTCACCATTCTCATTTCTGCTGGGATAATCTCTTTGCTACCTAAAACTGATGGCCAAGATTCATCGGGGGTTTTTGGTCCCTCTCAAACACTGCAAACCCCGCTTCCACCCTTGTGGGTTTTTCTCCCAAGCCCAGGTTTCCTGGGGCCAGCTTTTGCAGCATCAAATTGTCTGTTCAATTTTATCCTCCGCTTGGCTTTTGAACACAAACACATTTTTACGATGTTCTGCTTTTGCCACTCCCCATTTCATTTGGGCGTTATTGTCCCAGGAATATTCCTTCTGTATTTATAAAAGGGGCAAGAGCTTGTATTGACTCCTTAGGTTGTGTATGGTGAATTGTGAATACCGTATTTGCCATGTATAATGCATACTTTTTTGGCCCAAATTTTTTAGGGAAAAATAAGAATGCACATTATACATGGGTAGTGCCAATTCCATGTCTATATAAATGTTTTTAATTCTTTTATTTATGGTTATGTATTAAAAGTGTAACTCCAGAAAGAAGTAATGATATCCATATGCAAAATAACACCCTGGAATACAACAATCGGTTTTGTTTCTAAGTATAAATACATTAAAAATTGAAATAAAAAATTAAAAGATTTTTTTCCTGAAAGTTTGGGTCAGAAACATGGGTGTGCATTATACACAGGAGCACATTATACACAGCAAAATATGGGTGTATGTGTGAGACAGACATGACCAGATGGCAAGACGCAGCTGTCTGAGGGAACAGAGGGCTGAGTTCCTGAATGCCCAGTGTCAAAGCACCTCGAATCTAATCTCTTTTGGCTCCACCATAGGCCAAGAGTGGCTTGAAGGGAGTGCAGAGCCTCCTGATGTACAAGGTAAGGCTTGTGGCCAATGTCCCGGGGCGGGGGGGATGGGGAAACAGTCTCCCAGCTCACCCACCATCTCCCTAGGATAAGGATTCTGGCCTGCAGAGGGGAGGTTCCATGAGGGCTCTGTCCCTCACCAGCCGCTCAGATCACCTGCAGCAGCGCCTGCCAATAACCCAGCACTTTGGACAGGTAAGATGCCTCACCCCCGCCTGACACACACACTTAGAATTATCACCAAGTCATCCTCCCATTCTCAATCTCCATCTAGACAGCTCGCCTCCCTCCTCCTGTACCCCAGTATCTGCTGACTACTTCATACTCACCCTCCTTTACACAGTCCCCTGACTCTGTAGCTCCTGGGGCCCCACCCCTCCAAACCTATCCTTCGCAGAACCGGCCCCTTCGCCCCATCAGGAGACTCCGGCTGGAAGAGAGATCTTCTGAGTCCCTGAGGGAAAGGTAAGGCTCAAAGGCAGGGAAGAGGGCAATGCTGGAAGTGGGAGGCCAGGACTAATGGGGAAGATGGTCCCCAAATTTCCAAACAGCTGGGGATCTTGGGCAGATATCTGAAACTGCCCATCCTCACCCAGGACACCCCCACTGAGCCCTGAGAATGCCCAGGACTCATGGGCAGAGGAAGCTCTGGACAGCAGCTTCCTGGGGTCCGGGGAAGAACTGGATCTGCTGGGTGAGATTCTGGACAGTCTGAGCATGGGACCCACCAGGACAAGCAGCCTGCGGCCCAGCCAGAGCCTAGACTGCTGTCACAGAGGGGACCTGGACAGCTGCCTCAGTCTGGTGAGCCCTCCAGCCTGCCCTACCTGCCCATCCAAATTGCCACCCTTCCCCCACCCAAAGTCTGACAACTTGCTAATCTCCCCACCCCCATCCAGCCCAATTTACCAGAAAGACCACGATGGCAGCCAGATGAGGACACCCCAGAGCCCCAGCCCCAGTCCCTGCCTGCCCACCTGCCCTCTCTGCAACACCCCCGACCTCCGGATACCACGAGCTCCTCGGAGAACCTCGCTCCCCAGCCACTCTCAGAGGCCAGCCAAGAAATCACATCTTCATCCCAGTCTTTAACAGCTTCTGCAGACTCAAGCAGCAGAGAGGACCTCAAGCCCTCCCTCACAGAGCCTCATCATCAAATCCCACATCTCTCCCCTCTCCACAAGGCAGCCAGAGACCCCAGAGCTGAGGAGAGCCCCTGCTCCCAGCTCCACACAGCACCCACCCAGCCCAGCCCTCGAGAGAGCCCCCAACCTCTGGTCCCCACTAAGTACAACTCAGATATCACCTGGACATCTCAACCCCTTGACTCTTCCTCGGATCCCGGGTCCCCAGAAAACCCCAGAGCCCAGCTTTCCGAGGGTCTGCAAGCAGAGTATTCTCACCTTCAGCCCCCCAAGGAGCCAAGAGCTCCCACACCCTGTGACAGCAACTGGCAGGAGCCCCAGGCCAGAAGCAGGCCCAGAGTTTCTGAGCTTAAAAAGTGTTTTGAAGGTTAAGGATCAGGCACCTGGAGGAGACACCATTCTCTCAATAAAGTCTCAAGAGGGCAAAGCTGGTTTTTTTCCTGGTGAGTTTACCTGAGGGGCTATCTCTGCTCAGAAACCCACCCCATCCACCACCTTCCCTATTGATGCAGCCTACAGCTGGCTCCTAGGGGGAGCAAAAACCCCTCTCTTCCGGAAACCCTCCCAGCCCCTAGGATCCTCACAACCTTACAATTCATCCCTCCACAGCCTATAAGCCCTGCACTTATCTCCTCCATCTAGGCTAATTTCTGCCTCCACCAGCTCAAAAAAAGGTTTTATTATATCTTACTACCGATTTTACATATATATATAAAAAGGGGGCAGCCCCACCCTCCCTTGCTCTCAGGGGCAGAGTCTCTGAAGCACCTTTTCCCTTCTGTTCTTAGGAGCTGGGCTGGGTGAATTTGAAGGCCCAGAGAGGGATCAGCCTCGCCCCAAGGTCACACAGCAAGGGAGGGAGATGGATAGAGGAAGGGGACCTAGATGGGCAGGCATCCCTGCACTTTCTCCTTGGAGTCCTGGGGAGCCTGGGCCTCGGTTGCATGAGAGAACTGAAAGGAAAGGAGAGGGGGGTTGTCGGGCCTTTGTGGAGGTGATGCACCAAGCAGGAAGGCAAGTCCCTAGCCCCAGCACCCCCAATTGCAGGCAAAGTCATGCAGAGGAGACATGCTTCGCGGAGCCCCCTGGGCAGGTGCCCCATGGCCCCCAGGTCCAAAATGAGCCATGAGAGGCTGGTGTCTCGGTGGCAGATGCTGTGTGGAAGCAGGTGCTAGGCAGTCCTGGGCAGTGGTGGCGGCTGTGGTGGACCCCAGTGTTCAGATGAGCCGCTCCTCAGGAGGCAGCTTGAGGTTGGGGGGTGGTGGCGCACGGGCACCCACCTGCTCCTCACTGCTGGGCCGGTAGGTGCCTTCTGTCTGCCGCTTCTCCCGAAGTTTCCGCACCAGCAGCACAAGCCCCACGGCCAGAAGCAGGGCGGCCAGGAGGGAGAAGACCACGATGATGGCAGTGGTGGCCTCCTTAGACTGCAAGACAGGGGACAGTTGTGACTTCCCTAAATCTGGGAATCCTGTCCACCCCCACCTTAGAAGAATCTGGGTTCCTAATGCCCCCACCAACACCTGCCCCTTTAGGTGATCTGGTTCCTCCACCCTAGTCCCCTATCTATCACATTTGGGGCTCCCAGTCCCCTGCACCTTCCATTTCTGGGGCCCCCTTCCCAAGCACCTGCCACATCTAGACTCCTGGCTTCCTCCCTCCCTCCTTCTGAGAGGCCTATGGGGCTTCTGACCCCCTACACTTGCCACCATCTACTCCCTTCCTGAGGTACTGGGTTTCCCCAGTTGCCAGGTTGGTATTCTGGTCTCTTGGGGTTCTCCAATGCCACCCCCTACCCTGACCTGCCACATCTGGGGATCTAGGACTCTCCATCTGCTACATGTGGGCTCCTAAATAACATCCCTGCTGCCCTCCTGCATTGTATACCTCCCAACTCACCAGGGCCCCATTGAAGTCGGGCTGTGGGGTGGTAGAGGTGCCATTCTCATATGCAGAAGTGGGCTCCGGCGCTGAGAGGAGGTGGTAGAAAGGATGAATGAAGCTCCATCTATCCTTCCCATCTTGCACATCTGCACCTCCCTTGGGGATTCCCCTTGCCACCCCCGCATTAGAACTCTGCCCTTCTGACTACAGGTGCTCTGCTCGTAGGAGCCAGTCCAGCTGTACCACTCCTTTGGCCACCCCCAGCCCAGTAGAGCCCAGCAGTGAGTAATCAGCCCACAGTTGTTTGTAGTTTGCCCTGAGTTGGGGGCTATGATAATGGATAGTGTCTGGAAACCCAGCTGCCCCATCCCCTTCCCTCCCCAATCCCTGGCCTTTCCTTGGCTCTTAAAGATCTGGACAGATCCTGCTTTTCCCTGGAGTATCTGTTTTTATTCCACCCCCTAAACCTCACTCCGGGCTTTTGAAACTGGAAGAAAAGAACTGAATGGCTGGGGCCACCCATATGGCCATCCTGGTGGTCATCCTGTGCTCAGAGCCCCAGGCAGGCCTCATCCAGGCTCACGGCACGCCCAAAACACCTCAACCACAGAAACTCAGATATGCAGGCTTCCTCTGCCCCCAAGCTCATAATTCCACTCCAATCAGGAACTCAGGAATTTTAGA
This sequence comes from Trachops cirrhosus, assembly GCA_028533065.1. NCBI lineage: Eukaryota > Metazoa > Chordata > Mammalia > Chiroptera > Phyllostomidae > Trachops > Trachops cirrhosus. The sequence goes on along the minus strand of CM052545.1, from coordinate 38,721,634 downwards.
CCAATTCAGACAGACCAAGGACTAAGGAATTCAAATTCCCCAGCCCTGACCTTGTAGACTGCTGCCCCTAAGGCACTCCATGCCTGCTCCCCACTTCTTGACGTGTCATAGTCCCAGGTCCCCAGCGCCCCTGCGGGTACCTACTTTGCCCCCAGGCCCGGCCCCAGCGGGCCGGCAGCGACAGGCCGAGCGCCAGGAGCAGCCCCAAGCCGGGGCTCGCCATGGGCCGGGCGACTGGCTGTTGGCACCAGGGACAGGGCTTCTCGCGCGCGCCGCTCCTACCGCATCTCGGCCCGCATCTCGGCCGGGGGTACTAGAGCTTGGCACCTGGGGGCTGGAGACGGAGAAAGGCCAGGGCGTGGGGGAGGAGGCTGGACCCGGGCGCAGGCCCAGGGGAGGGGCGACCCGCGCCGGGGCACCCCGGAGTCCAACCCCGCCCCACCGCCAGAGGTCAGAGATTAAAAATTAACTCAGAGAGGTACTTTCCTGGACTCCGGAAAGTGGAGGGAATAAAAGAAGGGGGCAGCAGGCCAACCAGCGCGACCTGCCTCCCTACCTGGCCCGGGGTCTTAGATCTCGCTTAGGTTCCCAGTCTGGCTCCCTCGCTCGAACCCTCAGTGCGTCCCTCCCTCGGTCGCTCGATCGGACTACATCAGCTCCTCCCGTTCACGTGACCCGGAAAGTTTAGTCACTCACCTGGGAAGGGAGCGCACTTCCGGCTTGTGCACCTGAACTGAGATGAGAGGGCGGAGCAAGGAGGGAGGTGGGGCCGTGCCTCGTACGCACCTGTAACGGGAACTCAATCCTATAATGGGGAGAAGTAAAAAGGGGCGGAAGCGCACAGGTGCAAAACGAAACTCCCACCTGTATTTCGGGCACATCTGTAGGACCTCACAGGTGTGGAGACAGAGGAGGCCCGGAGACACCGAGGTAGGAGGCACCCCGGTCTGGGGCAGATCCAGATGGGGAGTCTCTAATGAAAAAAACCTGTGTGGTACACGCCTGCGTGGGAGCAAACCTGTAGAGAAGACATCTGCAGGGACACGTAAGAAGCACATCTCTAGGAGACATTTGCGTTGACTCACATATATTTGGAGTATAGCTGAATAGAAGCATACCTGTGTGGAAAACAGCTGTATAGAACAGCTGCATTATAGCAAACAACTCACGGAGGCGCTCTGGTGTACGGTCTTGAAACGTATCTGCATGGCTTACCTATGAAATGAACAACACTTGTATAACAAATTTCTTTGTGAAACTGTATTGATAATACCTGTATGAGACACACCTGCATTGAAATACACCTGTATAGGAACCAGTTCTATGGAAACAGACACATATGGGTGTATACTTAACTGGAAAACACCTGTTGGGTGGAGGGATACGGTATAACACATTGCTGGGTGGATTTCTTTTGAGAAACAGACCTGTGAGGTGAAGAAATAGTCTTGTATGAGGAACATCTGCATAGAATTGAGCCCAAATGAGAGAAAGACCTGAGAACACCTTTATGAAGCACATTCACATGGAAGCACATGGAGGGGGCGGGCAGGACAGAACTCATGTGTATTGAGGCCCACCTGTCAGAGATACATCTGAGAAAACCTGTTTGGGGCATGTTCATGGGAAAACATCGGTATCCTCATGATGGAGGACCCTCTATAAGAGGCTTGTTGGTCTGGGACGCGCCTGTTTGAGCACACCTATGTAGGCAGAACCTGAGTGGGAACCAAGAGTGTCCTCACGACTGTACCTTTGAATAGAGGACGACGTTAATAAGACGACCTCCTCCTGGGGACTGTAGAGTGAATAGTGATGGCTAAGGGGAAATTAATCCCTTTTAAAGTATAAAGGGGTGGATAAAGATCCCAGGTCTGCATAAATTCCTGCTTTGCCCTTACTGGGCACATGGACTGGGGAGAGCGCCATAACCTCCTGTTTCCTCATCTGAGAAATGGGAAAGCCAGTCCCACCTACCTTATAGGGTTTTGGCGAGGACGACACGAGAGGTGAGTAAAAGGTCTGGCATGTGTAATGCACTGAATCTATGTTAGCTGTTGTTATTATTATTCGCTGTCTCGTGATCTGGGGGCCCCTCCCCCTAATGATGACTCGAGAAACTGCGCCCGAAACTAATGGGAAGGATATTCGGTAGATGCAGTGAGCGCAACAAGCTAGGACCCAGCCTTCTGAGCTCAGCTTTCCTGTGCGGTTCCTGAGCCGCGCCTGAGACACTGAGACCCTCCAGGATTGTCTGGAGACAGCAATCAGCGGGACTTCTGGACGAGGCCGCGACCCCTTTAAGACTGCCAGGGGAGCCCGGGGAGGCGGAGCCCGAGGCTGTCCAAGGTGGGTGGGAAAGGCGGGACTGGCGGGCACAGCTCGAGGTGGTTCTGGCCAATAGGAAACCGACCTTGCAGCAGCGCCGCATATTGATCTTTTGTTTCCTATTCTGAGTGGGACCAAGAAAGAAGGCGCGCGGGCGGGATTTAGGAACTGGGAGACACTGTCACGTCCAGCTCCTGCGTTTCTGCAGCTGATGAGCGAATGTGAAATGAGCGAGCGGGCAAATGCAGGGCTAGGTTGTGTTGGAATGGTTCTTGAGTATGAATGGGAAAACGAGAACTTTAGTTTCTGAAGAGGATTAGTAAGGAAAGAAGATCAGTGGACAGAGATTACGAAACCCAATCCTCGACATCTCCCTACTTTGCCCTCTTGGGCAGAGGGTAAACTGAGGCACACAGAGGCGGAAAACTGAAAACGGAACTGAGACCACTGATCTCTCTAGCCAGCCCCTCTCCCAGAATGAACCCCGATCCTCCCTAGGCTGTGTAATACCCGAGCATCCCTGACGTCCCTCACCACACCCCCAGCTCCGCCCCCAGCCCCCTCCCGGCAAGAGGGTCGGGGGAGGAGCCGCAAGTTCTGAGGCGGGCGGCAACGGCTAGCAGTCACCACCTCCAGCTAGTGCCAGAACCCGGCTGGCTGCGCGGAGGCTGCGGTAGCGGTGGCAGCGGAGCTGGCCCTGCGGGGCCCCGGGGGGGAGGGGGAGCGGCGAAGCCCCGGCTGAGGCCGCTGCTGCGGGGCCTCCCCTCCCCCCCGGTGGGCGTCATGCGGGGGGGTCCGGGTGACGCGGAGCGGCGGCAGCGCTGGGGTCGCCTCTTCGAGGAGCTGGACAGTAACAAGGACGGCCGCGTGGACGTGCACGAGTTGCGCCAAGGACTGGCCCGGCTGAGCGGAGGCGACCCGGGCCGCTGCGCCCAACAGGTACCCGCTACAGGGACCCCGGCCTGGTGAGCAGCTCTCGCGCCCTAGCGGCGCCGGGTAATACGAGCCCCTGAATGGAGCGACGGCGTCTGCCAGGCACTGTCTGTGGCCGGACTCCAGCACCTGTGCCCAGCCTGGGTGTCTCTGTTCCTTTCCCCTTGCCTACCTGTACCTGGGCCTAACAGGTTCACTCAAAACGGAGCTACAGGGGCCCTGGGCATGAGGTTTGGCTGGGGTCCACACCCTCAACCCCAGGGAGGTAGGGAATGTCTGCCTGAGAATAGAGTCTGACCCACTTTTCTGCCCACTGCCCGAAGACACCTCCTGTGAACTCTGCACAGCCCAAGATATAGCTGCTCCCACCTCCAGGGTATACACTCTCCCCCTCCGCCTCCTCTGGACACCAATTGCCCTCCCAGCCAGCTGCCCCAGCCTCTATGTTTACATTCCTGCCCTCTCCCAGGCCTGGCTCAATGCCCCAGGCTGCCACCACCAAGGACCCAGTCCAGTCTGAGGCCACCCTCAGCTGGGGATGCACCTATCAAAGCATGAACTCACCCCTGGGCCCATACAGGTGTTCCCCACACCTGTAGCCCCACGTGCCACTTGAATGGCTCCATAGCATCCTGACACCTCCAGTCCAACCTCCCACTTTCCAGGTGGGAAAGTAAAGACCCTACAGCTGCTCAGCTTGGATCTGATGTTACCCCACATTGCCCAGAGCTGTCTCTATGGGGAGTTCCTGAAACTGCCACAGGGACAGGTTTTTGTGAGAAACAGCTGGGAGAACAGGCTTTCAGAGACAAGAGCCCATGGCTACCTCCCACTTCCCAGCTGTGTAACCTTGAGTGAGTTACTTGACCTTGGAGAGCCTCGGTTTACTGGCCAGGAAAACTGGATGACTGATACCCACCTCTCAGCCCTACTGTGTGTGGCCTTGGACATCATACTGAGAAATAGGCTGATGGCGGGAAGAGGTGACTTACCCTGCCCCTGTCCTCTAGTCACTGGGTTCCTGGGGTATAAGCTTGTTGTGCCCACCCCACATGGGGGAGCAGCCTTCTGGAGCTCCCTCTGTCCCTTTCCCCCTCCAGGGCCTCTCCCCAGAGTCTGGTGCTGACCCAGATGGCGGGCTGGACCTGGAAGAGTTTACCCAATACCTGCAGGAGCGGGAACAGCGCCTGCTGCTTCTGTTCCACAGTCTGGACCAGAATCAGGATGGTAAGACCCAGAGATGGGGCTGTTGGGGCCCTGGGGATGCCAATGGGGTTAGAACTAGTGATGCCAGGAGGAGGGGTAAGGCTGCTTCTTCCTGATGATGACTCACAGGCTATTTTGGGAACCCTCCTCACTTCCAGCTAGGTGGTTCATGGCCCAGCCAGCCCATCCCACCTCATTTTCTTCCTGGACTGAGACCCCCGTTATTTACCCTTAGATTTTTCAAAGGGACAAAGATACCCCTGTTGCTCCTGGATTTCCTACGGCACAGAGACCCCCCTCACCATAGCATATTCTAGGTCTCCAATATCACTTCTTGATCCCCTGTGATATTGCAGGGAGTCTCGCAATTACCCCTGCATTCCCCCTTCATTCATTCATGAGACAGAGGACCCCTCAACATTGCCCAGTCCTGCTTCTCAGATTCCACTGTGTCAGAGATTCCCCAACCCTGCCACAAGCCTCACCCTGGGTTTCTAGACCCCCTGGTCTTGCTAGAATGCTTGCATTTCAAACTATCCTGCTCCTCGGTCCCAGGGCCTCCCCCTCACACACACACCTTCCCCACCTTGGTTCCCAGGTCACATCGATGTCTCTGAGATCCAGCAGAGTTTCCGAGCTCTGGGCATTTCTATCTCCCTGGAGCAGGCAGAGAAAATTCTACACAGGTGAGTAGCTGGGGTCCAGAATCCTACGTAACTCTGGTCCCCAGGTCCCCTCAGCCACCTCAAGCCTCTGGGCCCCAGACCCAGGACCAAGGCAGGCAGGTGGAGCTGAGAAGTTGAGCTTTGGAGTCAGGTCCATCTTGGGCCAATTGCTTCACCTCACTGAGCCTCAGTCTGCCCCACTGTGAAGCAGTGAGCTCTCAGTGCAGACAAGCTTGGTCTACCCTTAAATCCAACCAGAACCTCACTCCAACCCACCCCCAGCCTCAGGTACTGATTCTGTCCCACCCCCCAGCATGGACCGTGACGGCACTATGACCATCGACTGGCAGGAATGGCGTGACCACTTCCTGTTACATTCACTGGAGAATGTGGAAGATGTGCTGTATTTCTGGAAGCATTCCACGGTGAGATGGGGGTGGCTTTCCCAGCCTAGTGACTGGGCTCTCTTCCTCCTCCCTGGGGGCCTAGCTTCAGTCTCCCCAGGGCAAGGAGGAGCTGGGTTAGGGTGCTCTAGAAGGAGGAGCCACTGGGAGCAGCTGAGGGATGAGGCTCTGCTCCCCATTTTTCTCCATGTGGAACTTGAGGGACTGAGGGCCCATTTGGGGAGGTTTCTGCAATCTGATGGGAAGCCTTCAAACATGCTGTAGGGCCTCTGAGCCGGCAGGCTGCCAGGGGGCTGGGTGCTCAGGGAAGAAAGCTCATCTGGTGGGGCATGTGGCCTCCCACCCTCAACCCACGCAGCTCCCTTTCTGCTTTCTAAATGCCTCAGTTAAGGATTCTCTTGCTGAAAGACAAGAAGCCACTGTCTTTGGAGAGTCCAGTAGGACCCACTGGAATTTGGGAGGGGTGCTCTAGATCGCCATTTCCTGGGTGGGATTTCCTGAGCAATGTTTCTGGTAGAAACTGATGGTATGTGGGGGAGATCCATTAGTGGGACATGAACAGAGAGCCAGAGATTCATGAGGAGACTAATGGAGCAGCTGGGTTGGGGAGTCTGCAGGAGGACCATAGAGGAGGAGTGATCCCTGTGAAGGAAATCCCTGTGGGAGTGGGTGAGGCCCTGGGAGGGATTTGCTGGGCTCCGTATGTGGGAGGCCCCCTGTATGATCTTGTATGGCCCTGGAAGGATCTTCTGAGATCCTTATGTGGGAGACCCTTGAGTGAGATCCTTCAGAGGGATCTGGTTGGCTCTGGAGGGATCTTTATGTGGCAAATCCTTCAGTAGAATTTGGTCGAGGTCCCCAAGGAGGGATATTAGGATCTTACCTGGAAGGTGACTGACTTGGATGTTTTGGGGGGATCTGGTAGGGATCTCCTGGGCTCTCCAAGCAAGATTCATCAGTAGACTGTCTGGGTGTCCAGGGATTCTTGGACATACCTTTGTTTAGAGCTGAGTTACATCTCTCCACCCCTGCACCCTCAGGTCCTGGACATTGGTGAGTGCCTGACTGTCCCTGACGAGTTCTCAGAGCAGGAGAAGCTGACTGGCATGTGGTGGAAGCAGCTGGTGGCTGGTGCAGTGGCAGGCGCTGTGTCAAGGACAGGCACAGCCCCTCTGGACCGCCTCAAGGTCTTCATGCAGGTGAGGGTGCTAGAGAGACCCACCCCCTCCAGGTGGGTCTGACCTGGGCCCCTGGAGAGGACCCCAAAGTCACCTTGTCTTCCTGCCCAGGTCCATGCCTCCAAGACCAACCGGCTGAACATCCTGGGGGGCCTACGGAACATGATCCAAGAGGGGGGCATGCGCTCCCTGTGGCGTGGCAACGGGATCAACGTACTCAAGATTGCGCCTGAGTCGGCTATCAAGTTCATGGCCTATGAGCAGGTGGGAGCAGTTGTGGGGAGGCATGAGCTAGGATGTGCAGGATTGGCTTGAGTGTGGGGAATGCCTGCAGGTCCCTAGGGGTGGGCCTCTGTTCTCCTGCAGGATGCCCGAGGCAGGGGGACATTAGAGGGGAGGCCCAAGTGCATGGAAAGCTCAACCCCTGAGGTCCTGCCCACTGCTGTGTCTCCTACCCTCAGATCAAGTGGGCCATTCGGGGGCAGCAAGAGACACTACATGTGCAGGAGCGCTTTGTAGCTGGATCCTTGGCTGGCGCCACAGCCCAAACCATCATTTACCCCATGGAGGTGAGAAGGAGGGACCCTGACGGAGGCTCCGTTTCACTTCATGGTGTGATAAGCCCTGGGATTATAACTTTGCCTCTCCTTGATTCAGACTGCAGCTCATTACAGCAATGCTTCATGTGTAGCCTTTCTGGGCACTACACTTTGGGATGTTACTTCTGAGGATGGTGGTGTTGGTTGTAACTGTTTAGACAGCCACATTGTGGGGGCAGCCATTTATGGATATACCTCTTCTAAGGATGCTGATTTCTAGGATGCTTGTTTCCAGGGGTCCATTTCTAGGTAAAACTGTTTTCAGAGAAATCATTTCAGGTTTCAGGTTGCTTCAGGTCAGATTTTGAGTGATGGAAAACTCAAATCACATTAGTGAAGTCCGGGGTGAGCAGATTAGTGCTGGTATGTGGTTTCCAAGTGCTAGACATCCAGATTCCTTTCCCCTATCTTTTTGTTCCACCACCTCAGCATGTAGCATCCACCTTATGGGCACAAATGGCATCTTGTGCTCCAGTCATCACATCTATATTCCAGCCAAGAAGGGAGAATAGACAAAGGAGAAACATATCCCTGCCTTTAAGGATGCATTCTTGAAAGTCACACATAACTCTTTCCCTTCTGCTTCTGTTTTGTTGGCTGGACTTAATCACATGGCCCCACACCTAGGAAAGCTGAGAAATATAGTCTTTATTTCTAAAAGCTGTAGGCCATAATTTCCTGAAAACAATGGTTTCTATTATTAAGGGAGAAGGGGTCAAGATATTGGAAGACTGTTAGCAATGGCTGCCACATGCAACTCTGAGAGGTGTGACCATTTCTAGGTATGGAGATTAGTGATAGCAGAAGATTCTAGAGAAAGTGGGTCTTTAAATTCACTTATTCACAGGGTATCTCCTTCCAGGAATAGCTATTTCTAGGTGTCTTCATTCCTGGATGTAGTGATTCCAGAAGCAGCTTTCCCAGGATAATCGGGTTCTCCCCAGGTACTGAAGACGCGGTTGACCCTTCGCCGGACAGGCCAGTACAAGGGGCTGTTGGACTGTGCGTGGCAGATCATGGAGCGAGAAGGGCCCCGCGCCTTCTACCGCGGCTACCTGCCCAACGTGCTGGGCATCATTCCCTACGCGGGCATCGACCTGGCCGTCTACGAGGTCTGTGGCAGCCCGCCCCTCCTTTCTTCTTCCCTCTGGGATCTGCCCGTGGGCCACCCTCTTCCTATGGGGCTGACTCAGTTGACCTCCAGAGTAGGGGAACCAATCCTGGGGTGGGGAAGCAACACAGACCTGGGGATCCTGGGGACCCTTTCAGGCAGTAGGCATCCTTACTCCTTACCTACCACTGCAGTTCGGCCTTCCAGGGTCTCAGGATACGTGATAGTCGGGGCCTCTTTCAGCTCACAGAATCATGAGAGCAGGCAAAGGTGAGTTTCAGAGATGCCCGTTTTGCCCCAAAGCTTGTGTTACACCTGGCCTGTGTCTCTGGGCCATTGTCCAGGGCCCGCCCATTTTTGCATCTGTGTCACTGTAAAATCTGCACCCTGTGACCAGCCTCTTGGGGCTTTCATCAGGAAACGCAAAAACAGGGAGTTTTGCTATTTCTTTTTCAGGGGCCTCATCCATTGCTTTTACCTTCTGATGGGATCACCAGGTTTTCCCCACATAGCGCAGTCCCAGATGTCCCCAGGTGTCCCCCAAAATCTCTGTATCCAGGGCAGGGTCAGCTTCATGGGCAGACAACCAAGTTGGAACACTTCTCCTCAGTTGGAACACTTCTGTTGCCATCTTGAAATTCCTAATAATTATTGAAGGAGGAACCTCACATATTTTTATTTTGTACTGGGCCCCGCAAATTACGTAGCTGGGCCTTCCTGATCTAAGTTCCTCCATATCTGCCCTGCCAGCATCTGTGCAACCAAATAAGAGACAGCCATTACTCATTCATTCATTCGTTCACTTGCTTAAGCACCCATACGTGCTGGGCACTGGGCCGGCTGCTGCCTGAAGTGAGACAGCCCTTGCCCTCCTAGAGACCACTTCGACAAACTAGGGAGCCAGGCAACCCGCAAATAAGTGCTTTGGGATTCCGATACACTCTCAGAAGATAATTAAACAGGATATGTAATAGACAGTAACAGTGGATGAGAGGACAGGTCTAGGAACGTCTCTGAGAGGTGACCTTGAAGCATCGATGAGTTGAACATTCACGGAAGGGATATATGTGTGAACAAGGCAGAGGGCACAGTGAATGCCAAGGCCCAGAAGCAGGAACGAACCGGTCCTTCTGGCAGAGTGGAAGTTGTGAGCGGCTGGGAGCAACTGAAGAGGCAGCAGAACCCAATGAGAAAGAGTTTGGGTTTATCCCTAGTGCAGTAAGAAGCCATTGAGAGTCATGAGCAGAAGTAAGATGCAACCTGGTTTCATCCATTCTTCACTAAAAAAAGGGATTTTGGATGAAGTTCTAAATAGTCTGAGAAACCCTGTGCCCTCTTGAAGTTTCAGAATCTGTTAGTCCTGTAAAGGCTCTGAGAAGTCCCACTAAAAAGTAACGACATTTTGTTTAATCCAGTGTTGGCCACACTTATCTAGTCATCAGAACCTCTTTTCAACAGAACATCTCTTAAAAATTCATTAAACACCTATTTGGCAAATACTGCTCCAGACGCGCAAGAAGGCTAACTGCAATTGTGAAGGCAAAAATGGTAAAACGCTTGCTTCTTCTTTGCCCATTCCATACCAGGCTAGACGTCACTAATCCGTCACAGCACTGAAGTCCGAAATGGGTCTCACTGGGTTAAAATCAAGCTGTCAGGAGGGCTGTGGTCCTGAAGCCTCCAGGGGAGAGTCTGTTTCCTTACCTTATCCAGTTTCTAGCAACCACCAGCACTCCTTGGCCCGTGGGCCCTTCCTCCGTCTTTAAAGTCAGCAGCATAGTATCTTCCAACCCATCTCTCTCTCTCACCCATCTCCTTCCATCATAACATCTTCTCTGCCTCTTGTAAGGGCCCTTGTGATGACATTGAACCAACCTGGATGCTCTAGGATCATCTTCCATCTCAAGGTCCTTGACTTAATCCCATCCGCAAAGCCCCTTTTGCCACATAAGTTTCCCTATTCACATGTCCCAGGGACTAGGGCATGGGGAGTGGGGGCCATCATTCCAAATACCATAAAGGGTAGAGGTGGGGGCTAAGTGAGAGGGCGCAGGTGAAATGCCAGTGTTGCCCCTTGGGGTACCAGTGCTGAGCTCGTACCAGCTGTCATGGGTACCGAAGCTGGCCAGCAAGGCATCTGAAGGCAGACTCCTGGCATCACCCACCTCCAGCCCACCCTATTCCCCTCTTCACCCCTGCCAGACCCTGAAGAACCGGTGGCTCCAGCAGTATAGCCACGACTCGGCTGACCCGGGCATCCTCGTGCTCCTGGCCTGTGGCACCATCTCCAGCACCTGTGGCCAGATAGCCAGTTACCCCCTGGCCCTGGTCCGGACCCGTATGCAGGCCCAAGGTGAGGCCTGGGCAGGAGGATGGGGCAGGGGAGGTCTCACAGTTTGGGTCCCACCTCCCCTCCCCAGCTCCTCCTGGGTAGGTGGAATCCCAGGCTAGAATCCTCCTGGATCTGGATGGCTTTGACCAAGTCCCACCCTCTCTCTGTAGCTCAGTGTACCCATTTGTGGCATTAGAAAGGGAGCCCTTTGCCCTAACTAGGAGAACAGATGCCATGAGCGCTGGAAGGGTCCTAGCAGTTGTAGCTGGGAGGCTGCTTGGCAGACTTCAGCTACCATGTCCGGGCTGGTAACTTGAGATCTAATTTGCAAGGCTGGGTTAGTGAGAGGAAGGTGAGGAACCAGGCTTAGGAGGGCCAGTGCCAGGCTGGTTATCGTTTCATTGTGTATCTCTGTATTTTTCTTTCAGGGGTTCTTTCTCTGCCTCTGCCCTGTTATACCCGAATCTACTTTGAGAATTTCCTAGGGAATTTTAGTGTTTGTGTTCTATGATTTTCACTGGGGGATTATAAGTATGTAAGACAGATGTGGTTCCCTACTTTCAAAGAGCTCACAGGCTGGAGAGAAAGAGAGATACTAAGTAAGTCATTCCACAGTTGAGTATGGATTTAGGGTTGAATAAAGGGGAAGAGGAGCCTGACTTAGACTGGAGTGCCTGGGATGGCTTCGCTGAAGAGCTGGTTGCAGGGGTGATGAGTAAGAGTTAGCTGGGAGAAGAGGGTGGGGATACAGTTCCAGGAAGAGGTCACTTCTGTGCCCTCTCCCACTACACACATTCATACCTGCTCTGTTTTGAATAGTCCCCAAACTTGGGCCCTCCAGATTGAAGTGAAAAGGTGAACAGTCCATTCCAAGGCCAGTAGAAGTCCTGACTCTTGAGTGGTAGGTCCTGCTGTTAGTCTAACCCTCTTCCCTCCTGCTGCAACAGCCACCTGACCCAGTCCTGTGGGAGTGGGAGGGGGGAGGGAGAGGGGGACCTTTGGCCTGACCTGGCCCCCCATTCCCTCCCAGCCTCCATCGAGGGTGCCCCCCAGTTCTCCATGATGGGTCTGCTCCGTCACATCCTGTCCCAGGAGGGCATACCAGGCCTCTACCGGGGCATTGCCCCCAACTTCATGAAGGTTATCCCAGCTGTGAGCATCTCCTATGTGGTCTACGAAAACATGAAGCAGGCCCTGGGGGTCACATCCAGGTGAGGGACCCAGAGCTTCCCTCACTAACATCCCTCCTCAATCATGACATCCCATACACCTTAGCCAATGGAGACTGATGGCCCCCATTCAAACCACAGGATCCCCATACTTCATCCACTGGGTCCTGCGTCCCATGTTCCAGATACTGGACCCCATGTTTCTCTGCCTACCGTGCCCCAACACACAGACATGCACAGGGTCCTGGACCTCCATGTCTTAGCCATTGGATCCCCCACTACTCAGCTAATGAATTCTGAAACTGCAACCACAGGAACACATATCCCCATAGCTAAGCACCAGACCCCAGCTCCCTCGGGCACCACATCCTGGAGTCCTCATACAGCAGAACCCAGATCCCCAAACCCACTAGCAGATCCCAGACCTCCATGCTTCAAGCCCTGGATTTCCAAGCTTGGCCACTGGATTCTGGAAACCCCAGCCACCAGCTCCTGACAGTGCAATGCCCAGATCCTGGGACCTGCACCACTGGATCCCTGATCCCCTAGATCCCTCTGCTTCAACTGCCAGATCCCTACCTTTCAGCCACCATACCCTCAACCCCCCACCCACTGAATTCCAGATCCCCAAGGCCTGAGACACTCAATACTGGCTCCGAAAATCACAACTGTAAGAGCCCAGTGGCAGAGCAAGTGGGTCCCGGCAACAGCAGCGGGACTCCAAAACCTCACTCACAGGAAACAGACCCCAACACCTCCAGGCACTGGATCCCAGCCCCTGAGCCCCTGCATTTTGGCCTGAATCCTCCCAGACACCGGCTCCCAAATGTTCAGGTCCCACGTTTAGATCCCAGTAGGCTGATCACAGCATTCTGGACTGCACAGGTCCCCTGTCTCAGACACACATGAGAGCCCACAGACCTCCCCACCACAACCCAAACCTGGGAGCCGGTGGGACCCCCAGGTCCCTGCCTCCTGGCTCCTGATATGGCTAGCTTCCCCTCATGCCTTGCACTGACACTGGATCCCCCCACCTCCTCAGCATGGCCATACCTCTGGGCTCTGCGGGGACACTGCTCCCTCCAATCCTCCCTCAACCTTCTGCAGAGTCTTCCACTCCCCACCTTATAAGCTGATAACCCCCAGAGCCTGGGTCCCTCTGGAAGATCCAGCTGCTCTTTCTTGGGGGCTGGCAATGAGGCAACCTGAGGTGGGGGCACATTAAGGGGACCTCCCCCTAGCCCCAGCACTAGTGGCCTCTCCTCAGGCTTCAGAGATGGAAGCCAGGAGCAAGTCTACACAGACCACCCTTCCCCAAACCCAAGCATCCAGTTATGCAAAATGAACCAAATCCCCAGAACTCATTCCAGGTCTATTTTTCTAACAGGAGCAGACATTCCGTCACCGCCCCCCCGCTTTATGACTAACCCAAGCCCCAACACCCCCTATACATTCTGCACTTTAGAGTTGGAGCTTAGGATAACTGAGGGACCCCTCCCTCTACTCCTCCCAAGTCCTTGGAGAATCCCGTTAAAGGACTACAGAAGAGGAGCTGGGATGTTTGTGGAGGGTAGAGGACTTCCTCAAGGCTTCAGCCTCTCCCCATCTCCCTGCCTGTGTGTGTTATTTCAAAGAAAAAGAACAAAAGGAATACATTTTTCTAAGCTCTTCTCATTGTGGTTTTTACTGAAAGGGGTGGGTGGATGTGGGTCACCCTCAAAACACCCCCAGGGAAAGGATGTGGACTATCTTCCATCTCTCACAGTTGAAGGAGACTGAGAAATGACTCCCTTTTGGAGCCTCAACTTCCACACCTGCAAAGTGGAGCGAGGAGAAGTCCATATTCTGGAGCCCTGCTAATTTTTCCCGTGTCGTTTCTAATTACACAAGTGTATTCATTTCCCAGGGCTGTCGTCACAAGTTGCTGCAAATGGGGCTGAAAACAACAAATCTTAGATTGGTATATTTTTATTGTGGTAAAGTACACATAACAAAAACTTACCATTTTAATCATTTTTTAAAAAATACGGAACACTTCATGAGTGATACTCCGTTGTCTGGGTGGTCCACATTTCGTTTATCCATTCATCCGTCAGTGTACACTTGGTTTGTTCCACCTCTTGGCTATTGTGGATAAAAACAACAGAAATTTATTCTCTCAGAGTTCTAGAGGGTGGAAGTCCAAAACTAAGGTGCTGGCATGCTCATGCATCCTCTGAAGACTCTAGGAGAGGATACTTTATTGCCTTTCCCAGCTCCTGGTGCTTGCCAGCAATCCTTGCAGACCCATTTTCTGCCTGTCTTTACATGGCCAAACTTTTTCCTGTGTGGACCTTGAGAGTCACCCTCCAAGATGTCCTCCAATGATCTCTGCCTCTAGTATTAACATTCTTATATAATCCCCTCTCTCATTGTACCAAGGTGAGTCTGTATGGCCCAGAGAGTAATACAGCAGAAGTGATGATATATCACTCCAAGATTAGAATGATAAGAGACACTGTAGCTTCCACCCTGTTTGCATGTTAAGCTGCTGTGGTGTGGGGGGACAATTTGTTATGTAGCAGTAGCTCACTGATACACTTGCACATCCATACTTGTGATTTTTTCACACTCAAATAAGAGATCGAGGCTTGCTAACTATTTTGTATTTTTACTTCCTTGGAATTATGTCCTCAGCATCAATTCCCAGGAGTGGGTCAAAGCATACTGCTACCTCAGGGTCATGCCACCAGAAAAATTGTTGTGTAATATACACAGCTACCAACAAGGAATTAGCATTACCAATTTTAGAGCCACCATGCTGGCATCAAGTACTACCACTTTAAGTTTATATAATTGGAGCAGTTAACATCCATTCTCTTATCTGCATTCTTTTTTTCTTTTGGTTTTTTTTTTTTTTTTTAGATTTTATTTACTTACCTTTAGGGAGAAGGGAAGGGAAGGAGAGAAACATCAATGTGCAAGAGATGCATTGATTGGTTGCTTCTCACATGCCCTGGACTGGGGACCTGTCCTGCAACCCAGGCATATGCCCTGACTGGAAATCGAACCAGCGACCTTTCAGTTCACAGGCTGGCACTCAGTCCACTGAGCCACACCAGCCAGGGATCTTGTCTGCATTCTTTTTTTTTTTTTAATTTATTTGTTTGTTTGTTTATTTAGAGAGAAAAACAAAGAAAGAAACATCAGTGTGTGGTTGCCTGTCGTGTGCATGCCCCCAACTGGGGACCTGGCCCGCAACCCAGGCATGTGCCCTGACTGGGAATCGAACCAGCGACCTTTTGTTCGCAGGCCAGCACTCAGTCCACTGAGCCACACCAGCCAGGGCTTGTCTGCATTCTTATATCCTATGAGAGTAAGGCTGGCCTTTAGGAGGCTCTGCAACTGACATGCAGTGTGACAGGCAGTCAGGCTTCTGTTCTCTAAGCCTCAGTTTCCCCACGTGCAAAATAAAGGGTGTTTCCACTGACATCTTTCAAAGGAAAACAATTTCTATTTATTGAGCAAGCACTAAATACCCTGGCTCTGGCTAAGCCCTTTAATGTATCATCTCATTCACTTACTTTAGGCCAGACTGAGTTCTGGACCTGGGATCCAGAAGTAAAAGAAAGAGACAAAAATTTCTGTTCTCGTTGATCCTACATTCCAGTGGGGAGAAAAGAACAATAAGTGGCATAAATGAGTGAACACGTAGCTGTGCAGAAAACAAGGGTGCTATGGAGGAAAATGGTGAGAAGGGGGATAAGAGATACTGCAGGGTAGACTTCACATGTTAAATAGGGTGGTCAGAGAAGACCTTAAGGAGGTGACATTTGAATATAGATTTAAAGATGGTGAGGGAGAGAGCCATGGGGTTGTCTAGGGAAACAGCATCCCCAGCAGAAGAAACAGCCAGTGCAAGGTCCTGGGGCAGGATTTTGCCTGGCGTGTTGGAGAACAGGGAGGCTGGAGCAGAGTGAGAGAGGGGGAGAGAGGGAGGGGAGGTGGGCAGGTCCTGCAGGGCCTTGTGGGCTCTGGGGAGGACTCGGGCTTTTACCCCGAAGGAAGTGGGAGCTATGGAGGGCTGTGGGCAGAGAGGGGACAGAACCTGACTTGGGTGGTCGCTGGTGCGGGAAGAACAGACTGTGGGGGCAAGTCTAGGAAGGGGGCTGGGGGAGGGGTGACTATGGTGGAGATGACTGCACTGGCCCAGGTGAGCAGTGATGGGGCTAGACCAGGGCGGTTGCCCTGAACATGGTGAGAAGTAGCTAGATTCTAGATATATTTTGAAGGATTAAGCCCACAGGATTTGATGACAGTGTGAACATGAAAAGGAGGAATTGGTGACATCAAATTTTGACCCAAAGAACTTGGAGAATGGAGGTGCCCTCAGTGAAGACTCTTATTGGATCCTGTTGACAACACTATCTGGCAGAGTTTATCATGACTTCCAATTTCCGGGTGGGAAACTGAAGCTCAGAGGAGTAAGGCAGGCACTCCAAAGTCACATAGCAAGGAGTGTGTGAGATGAGATCATGCCCAGACCTTTCTGACTTCAAGCCTATTCCTGCCTTCTTTGGGGACGAACTGTGTCTCCCCCCCTCCAAGCTCCAGCGCTGTCCCATTCTCTCTCACTTTCATCTCCTGTTGCCATGACAATGAAACACAGTACATCAGCTTCCTACGGCTGCTGTTGAAACAAATGACCCCAAGCTTGGTGGCTTAATACAACACAAATGTATTATTCTGGAGGGCAGAAACCCAATATGGACCTCTCTGGGCTAAAACCAAGCAGTAGGCAGGGCTGGCTCCTTCTGGGGGCTCCAGTGGAGAATCTGCTTCCTGGCATTTTCCAGCTTCTAGAGGTTGCCTGCATTTCGTGGCTGGTGGCTCCCTCCTCCATCCTCAAAGCCAGCAATGGCCTTGAAGTTTTTCTCACATCCTATCACTTGAACACCAACCTGGCTCCCTCTTCCCTGTTTAAGGAAATGATATTATTTTGGGCCCTTTGTTTAATCCAGAATAATCAGTCTATCTCCCCATCAGCTGGTTAGTAACCTAAATTCCATCTGCACATGCTATCCCCTCTTTCTCATGCAATATAACACATTCACAGGTTTGGAGAGATTAGAACATGAACCTTTTGGGGGGGAGCCCCTCACTCTGCCTACCATATCCAGTTAGATCACAAAGGCCTCTGTGACGTCATTATCCCCTGGGGCCCAAATTCACAAGGCACCCCTCCCACATGGTTGCTGGCAGGCAAACCTCTTGCCAGGCTCTTGAACCTCAGTGACTCTCTAGCTGTCATGGGAGCCAAACCTGAGGAAGTCCAGAAGCCTTGCTCAAGGGGCCAGACCATGTTTAAGAGGGTCAGGGCCTTACTCACCAAAGCTTTGCCCCCACCCCCACCTCCCCCTCCGCCCCCACCCCCACCCATTTGCTGGAACCCAGGCTGTACACATGTGTATGGGTATGTGTTTGGGCATGTGAGCAAAAACAACCTGGAGCACCTCCCATCACAGCAGGTGAGTTTGGCAACTACTGGTCACCCACTATCTCTAGCCAGAACTTCAGGGGGAGAAAGCCATACTGCCCACCCTTCTACATGGTCCACTTCCCTCCAAGCAGACCTAGAATTCATCTTGAAGCAGTGAGGACCAGGGTGGGCCTTTCACCAGGAGCGGGTTCTGGAGATGTGTATGAGGAGGCAGTTCCAGCCTGGCCAAGCATGGGCAGGAGGCTGATCTGCCCTGCAGGTGCTTGACACGGGAGAGCAGCTGATGGTCCCCGTGGATGTCCTGGAAGTGGATAACGAGGGAGCCTTGTGGAAGTTTCTGCTCTCAGGAGCCATAGCTGGAGCAGTGTCTCGCACTGGCACGGCCCCTCTGGACCGTGCCAAGGTGTACATGCAGGTTCGTGCAGGTGGGGGCCACTGCACTGACACCAGCAGGGTGGGGATGGGCAGAGTGGAAAGGATGGAGTTCAGGATGTGGGTGGGGGGAACAACTGGAAGCAGACAGGAGGGTAGGGTTGGGACTGGGGGTGGGGGTCTTTGGATGGCTTTCAAGACATAGTAGGACTGAAAAGGAGAGGAAGATGGATGAGATGGTGGCTTGGTGTTGGGTTTGGGTCTGCATGGGGTTAGAGAATTCTAGGGCAAGCCAGGGAGAGTTGGAGAAGGAATTGGGATGAGAGGGGCTGTGTGGCTGGGGATAGGAGGGGCTTCAGTTCCAAGATGGGATGGGAATAAAGATAGGGTGGAGGACTTCTTACAGGGCCAGGGGCCCCCCTACCCCCAGGTCTACTCCTCCAAGACGAACTTCATGAATCTGCTGGGGGGGCTGCGGAGCATGGTCCAAGAGGGGGGCTTCCGTTCCCTGTGGCGGGGTAATGGTATCAACATACTCAAGATCGCCCCTGAGTACGCCATCAAGTTCTCCGTCTTTGAACAGGTGGGGGATGGTCTGCTTTCCCCAGTCCCACCCTCAAGTCCTCACCTCTCCTATACCCCACCCCCAAAGCTTACAGCATTATCCAAGGCACACGACATTCACCCTCCAAGTCCCAGAGCTCTCCCTCTGGATGGGTTTCAGGAAGGAAGATGGGCACTTATTTGCTCTTGCTGCTCTCTCCCGTCTCAGTGTAAGAATTACTTCTGTGGAGTGCATGGGTCCCCACCCTTTCAGGAACGTCTCCTTGCTGGCTCCCTGGCTGTGGCCACCTCCCAGACACTCATCAACCCCATGGAGGTAAGAGAATACCTGCCTCACAGAAGAGGAAATAAAATGAAAAGGAGTTGCCAGCTGCTACTGCTTCCTCCTCCACCTTCCCCCTCCTCTTTCCCTTCTTCTCCTTCATGTATGATATGTATCAGACTTTTATTCCAGATGGCTACCAGGTCGCCCCAACGCTATTTAATGAATGGGTCCCATCTCTCTTCTCCAGTGATCAGAGATGCCACCTTTGTAATTTACAGAATTCCTATATATATTTGAGTTTATTTCTTACCTTTATCCTCTGGTTGCTCTGCTGTCTGTTCATGCACTGCTACCTTTTAATGTTTTTAGTGAATAGGCTTTATTTTTTAGAGCAGTTTTAGGTTGGCAGAAAAATTGAGCAGAAAGTACAGAGAGTTCTCATATACCTCTCCCCACATATACAAAGTTATCACTATTATTCACATCTTGCATTTGGGTGACATTTGTTACAATCTATGAGCCTGTATGGATATGCTATTTTTACCTAAAATCCATAGTTGACATTAGGGTTCACTCTTTGTGTTTGTACATTCTATGGGTTTTGACAAATGACAAATGTATGATGTGTGTGCTCACCATTACAGCATCATGCAGAATAGACCCACTGCCCTAAAAAGGTCCTCCACCTATTCATCCTACGTCCTTCCCCCTGAATCCCAGGCAAGCACTAATTATTTTAGTGTCTACATAGTTCTGCCTTGAGGCTTGGTGTTATGTTTTATTATTCTCCATCCTTCTCTCCTTTATCTCCAAACACCATCTACTGATTTTTGTTTTTAACTGGTATTCAATTCATAAACAAGTTAGAGATTGCTGCCATTTTTATGCTGAATCTACATATCCAGGAATATATGCATTTGTTCAAGTCTCTTTTATGTGCTTTAATGGTCTTTTAAATGTTTTCTTTGTATAATTCTTGTTCTCATCTGTTTAAGTTTCTTCCAACGTGTATTTGTTTTCATTGGCTGCATAACAAATTACCACAGACTCAATTAGCTTAAAAGGACAGATTTTTGTCTCATTGTTTCTATGGGTCATGTCTGGGCACTGACAAGTCAGGTCATCTGCACAGGGTTTCATCAGGTGGAAGTCAAGGTGTCAGCTGGGCTACCAACAAACCCATCTGAGGCTCCTCTCCCAAGCCTCCTGGCTATTGGCAGGATCGGCTGCTTATGGGTGTAGGACTGACATCCTCAGCTCCCAGAGGCCAACCACTGTTCCTGCCATGTGGTCCTTTCTACAACAGTTTGCTTGTTTAAGACCAACTGGAGAGTGTCTCTGATGCTTCCAGTCTTTCTACTTCTGTCTCTGGCAACAGACCTCTTTTGAAGGGCTTGCCTGATTAGGTCAGGACCATCCAGGACAATTTCTCTTGATTCTTAAAGTCAGCTGTTTAGGGATCTTTATTATATCTATTACAAAATCCCGTCAACTTCGTCATTATCACATAGTCTGATCATGGGAGTGACATCCCATTATGTTCCCAGGTCTAGCTCATTCAAGGTAGGGGGGCCATTATAACAGAGCATGCATATCAGGGGGCAGGAGTCTTGGAAACAACCTTACGATTTTGCCTGACACACTTGGTGCTCTGCCTTTTGCACAATTATAGAATTGCCAATATTTTGGAATTGGGGTACTTCATTAAAATTCTGATCTCTCTTTCGGAAAATTAGCAGATCCAGCCACCTGGAGCGTGCACTCCCATGGTGCTATGTTTGGCTGGTGCTAAGTGAAAGATGCCACAGATCTCACTTGGCTCAAGTCATTTCCCTTCTCTTCTTGGCCTCTGTCAGCACTTGAACTTCTGAACCCCGTATTGAGAGCACACACAGGCCAAGGGATGGGATGGGGAGCTCTGGGTTTGTCACCCAGCTTTGCATATTCCTGAGAAGTTTCATTTGTAGATGGGGACAATGGCCACTGCTGAGGGTCACTGAGAAGATTAAATCAAATAAGATGCCTCACTCCTCACCCTCCCTAGGTGCTAAAGACACGGCTAACCCTGCGCCGGACGGGTCAATACAAGGGGCTGCTGGACTGTGCCAGGCAGATTCTGGAGCAGGAGGGCACCCGAGCCCTTTATCGTGGCTACCTGCCCAACATGCTTGGCATCATCCCTTATGCCTGTACCGACCTGGCCGTCTATGAGGTGTGAATTCCTCAGAGGGGGTGGCAGGGATGAACCCAGCCCCTAGCAAGCTTTCTCCTGTCCCCCTTTTTCTTGCAGATACTCAGGTGCTTCTGGCTGAAGTCGGGAAGGGACATGGCAGACCCCAGTGGCCTGGTCAGTCTGTCATCAGTGACACTGTCCACGACCTGTGGTCAGATGGCCAGTTACCCACTAACTTTGGTGCGCACCAGGATGCAGGCTCAAGGTCAGCCTGGCCCTAGTGGCCACTGTGTATGCTCCGCCAACCCCTCTGACAACCCTCTGAATTTCCTCATATTCCCAAACTCTCAACATCTAATCCTGGCCACCTTCACTGACCCCCAAACCCACCAAGACATACACTTATCTCCAAATCTGATCCCAGCCCTCAAATTAATACTACAAATTACTAAAATGAACAGCCATCTTACAAATGATTCCCACAAATTCCCCCCAAATGTAACCCAGTCCCCCATACTGACCTCAAGAAATATAACCCCAAAATTACCTCCAAACTTCTCCAAATCAGACCCAGCCCTCAATTGGCTCCAAAAGTCAAAATGGCTCCTAAATTCACCAAATCTAACCTCTTAGATGTCCCAGAATTCATAACCACTTCCTCCACTACCCAGGAAACTCCCCAAATGTGACTCTCTCAAATGAACTCTCAGCATCTAAACCAATTCTCAAACATCCAAACTATTAGGTGGGCCTAAGGAAGGTGGTTCTTACCCAACCACCTTCAACTTGAAAATGTCCCCAAACTATTCCTTAGCCCACTTCCCAAAAATATCTAGCAGATCTTAGAAATTCCCTTCCAAATAAGCTTGAATGTTTTCTAAGATGTTCCCAAAAAGGAAACCTGAAAATTCCTGCCCA
This sequence comes from Trachops cirrhosus, assembly GCA_028533065.1. Lineage (NCBI taxonomy): Eukaryota > Metazoa > Chordata > Mammalia > Chiroptera > Phyllostomidae > Trachops > Trachops cirrhosus. The sequence goes on along the minus strand of CM052545.1, from coordinate 38,699,938 downwards.
AATTGATCCCTTCATTCTCCCCAAACTGACCAATTCCCTCTAAAAGTTTTCCAAACTCCTTACCAACTGATCCCCCAGGCTCCTTTCCCGGGCTTCACTCCTCCAACATTCCAGCCCCTTCCGCCCCCGCTCACCCCACCCCACCCCAGCTCATCTCAGAGGCACTGAGCTTGTTCTTATCCCTGCAGACACTGTGGAGGGTTCAAACCCCACCATGTGTGGAGTCTTCCAGCGGATCCTGGCCCAGCAGGGCTGGCCAGGGCTATACCGAGGTATGACCCCCACCTTACTGAAGGTGTTGCCTGCAGGTGGCATCAGCTACGTGGTGTATGAAGCCATGAAGAAGACTCTGGGTGTATAGGCAGTGAGCTAAGCAGCACACCCTGGGCAGAAATGGACAGGAGGATCTAGTGTCCCCTGGCCCCAAAAAGCCCTCCTGGTTTAGGCCCCAGGGAAGTTCTTTCGTTTTTTGTTTTGTTTGTTTGTTTTTCAGGAAAAGCAGGTTGGGGGGGTGTGTCTGGGTCAGAAGATGCTCTCCAGGGTGCTGCCTGAAATTATTATGGACTCCATTTTGGCTCATAGTAGTCTGGCTATGGGACAAATAGTCCCTGGCTCCAGGGACAAATGGTGAACATGAAGTCAAACTAGGAATAAAGTGATGGTTTCTGCTATACATGTCTGGGATACCGAGGTCCAGGAGGGAAGCTGTGGACCTGGATACTTGGGCTGAAGAGAGAAGCTAAATATCTGTGCTCCCTAGGTCCCCGAGGGGGACTGGGTACCTTGGGCCCCTTGGTCCTGAATGGAAAGCCTGGATGATGCCTGGGTCCAGGTAATAACTTGAGGACCTAGGATTGGAGCTTGGAGCTTGAAGCTTGGATCCTGGGACCTTATGTGAAGCAGGTGTGGAGTGTGTGAATAGAGGATGGGATCCCTCAGGAACCAATGGCCCAAGACTCTTTAGTTCAGGAGGGGAGCTGGTTCCACTTGTCCTGGAAGAGAAAAAAAGGTTCTAGACCCCTGGGTGGAGAAAGGAGAGGGGTATACCGGGGGATCCCTGGGTTTTCTCCTGTTCTCAGGCCACCTGAACGCCAAAGGTCTCCAAGGCCTCAAGCAGGCCACGTGCCTGGCCTACACAGCCAGGCTCCAGGGGCGCTAACACTGACGTCAGGCCCGAATTCCGGCAGCGGTCGCCACTTCCTACGTAACCTGCCACTCATTTTCCCTCCCGCTAATCCCCACTCGCCGTCTGATGGCCGGCTCCGCCCCAATGCAGCTGCGCTTCCACTGGCTTCTACCAAAACTGGGCACCTTTACTTCATTGCCTTTTGTCGGAAGAGCTGTCAGTCACCTAACATTGACCCCCGTCGCTCAGTTATTGGCTTAGTAGTCAAGGCTAGAAAAGGATTCTGGTTAACATGAAAAGCCAGTCCAAACCCAAGTGCATCACCCACAACTCGTCAGGAATTGGATTAAACTGACTGCCAATCTTTACAAGAACCGCCTTCCACATGTACTCATTGGCTTTCATTCGAAGAGCCATTTGCTAGACTCCTCCTTCCTATCTGCTTGACTCTTCAGAGCGGTCAATCGGTTCTGAAGCCGCCCCGCAACTCTGGAACTCCCGCTTCATTGGGCCTCCCACCTTCTCGGATCGCCACGATTTGCCAACCTAGCGCCGGCAGCCCGCAACTCATTGCTTCCGAGAGCTGTCAGTCACATGGTGTCTCCCGCCCATTGCCTCTCACGGCACTCCAATTGGTCGGTCGTCTACAAAGCCTGGGATTGGTGGCCCAGGAGCGGCCGCCGCTTTCCACTGGCCCGGCTGTTCTGTCCGTCACGGCGGCGGGAGGGGGCGTCCCTCTTTCCCCTCGTCGTCTTCCCTGCCGCTGGGTTCCCAGAGTGCTCCGCGGCCGTGTGGAGCGAGGCCTTGTTCCCGCGTTGAGCCGCCGCCGCTGCCGCCGCCGCCTCCTCCTTCTCAGCTTCAGCCTCCGCGCCAGGTCCGGCCCCGCCGCGCCATGTCGGACTACAGCACGGGAGGACCCCCGCCCGGGCCGCCGCCGACCGCCGGCGGGGGCGGGGGTTCTGGGGGCGCCGGGGGAGGCCCTCCACCGGGCCCGCCAGGCGCGGGGGACAGGGGCGGCGGGGGCCCGGGCGGGGGGTCTGCCGGGGCCTCTTCGCAGCCCCCCGGCGGGGGCGGCCCAGGAATTCGCAAGGACGCCTTCGCCGACGCCGTGCAGCGGGCCCGCCAGGTGAGGAGGCCGCGGGCCTGAGGGGCGGGCGGGGGAGGGGGCGGGGTCACGTGCGCGCGCGCGCGGGGTCGCGGGTGAGGGGTTGCCGGGGCCGCCGTGGGTTCACGTGGGGCAGTAGGCTGGGGCCTGGGCCGCCCCAGGTGCCTCGAATGCGATTGCCCCACGGGTGACTTCCTGCACGGGGAAGGGGCGTCCGGGGAATTCCCAGGAGCGGTCCCCGGGTGTACAGGGGCTCCGGAGTGCAACCCTTCACTCTGGGGGACGCTCCGCGTTAATGCACGCGCAGGCATGCTCCACTGTCCTGAAAGGAAAGGGTCCACTTTCCCGGGATGTACCTTACTTTGCTCCCATCTCTCTGTTAGGGAACAGAGCTCTGTTTGCCCCCCAACCCAGTCCGGTTTCAACCCACTCCCCAGAAAGAATGGACTTTGAGGGAAACAAGCCCTTCCTCTTGAGTATGAAAAGAGAATCCTTTTGCTGCTAAAGTAGCCAAGCACTTAAACGAAATGGGGAGGGTGGGCGTAGGTGTGGATTCTTTTTGATGCTACTAGCAGCTTGAAAGCGTGGTCTATCTTTTTGGGAAAGAGGAGAGGGTCCCACCGCAGTTTCGAGTCTTGATGACTACATGGAGCTGTCACAGGCTGATGTGACTGACCTCCCCAGAGCCTGGAGGGGAGGAGGTCCTTAGACTGGGATGACTGTGGTCCCTTTTGCGGAAGCAGACCCCAGCCTGACTTGGGTAGTTCCAATGCCTTCAGGGCAGGTTGGGAGGTCCCGTTAGGTTGCCCTGCCTGCTCCACCCATTTGTGATCTGTGTTTCAGCTTTCTAATCTTCAGTGGAATAGTGTTCTTATGTGCACTTCATCTGCTTGCCCACCGAACTGTCTTAATTGATGAGCAGCTATCATTGGGGAGTTGGTGCTATCTGTTGGGGTGGGATTAGGCCCCATCTGGGCAGACCAAAAGCTTTGGCTCCAAGTGTTAAAATGAGAGAGGTAGAAAGATAGATCCTTAGTTCTTGGTTTTTGTTTCTTTGGAAAATTTGTAGAAATTTCACAAACAGACTCTGGTGTTAATAAGTTTGTTGGATTGGGGTTTATTTGAAGTTTCTCTTCGTGTGGCTAAATTGTAACACGTGTTCCAAAAGAGTCTTGTTTTTCTCAAATGAAGGTTTCAGATGCCTTGAAGCAAAAACTTTCCTGAATTTGTTTCACAAATGCAAAGATTCTGAGGGTGAGGGAGATAATACCCCTCAGCATCCCAGAAGAACTAGTCTACAGTCACACTTTCTGATTCTCTGCAGCCCTCCCTTGTGGAAATGACCTGCAGACCCTCTGTGGCACTGAGTTTCTTCTGTTCCTTTTACCCCTAGGACAAGTTAGTGTGTGTTACAGTCTGGCCACAAACAATTTAGGCCCAAATCCAATCAAGAAAGGGAGTTTTGAAATTCCTGGATAACTCTTGAACTTTAAAGCCTTAGGTGAAAATTCTTCTTAGAATATCTTAACCAACAGCTATTTCCTAAATTGGGGGTGCTGACTCCCAAGCCAAACAGCAAGACCAGAAAACAGAAGTTTATTTGAGCCCCGTGGAAGTTGGTTTTTGGTGCTAATTCTCTTTTGTTTGCAACTTCATCTCTAGATTGCAGCCAAAATTGGAGGTGACGCTGCTACAACAGTGAATAACAGCACTCCTGATTTTGGTTTTGGGGGCCAAAAGAGGCAGTTGGAAGATGGAGGTAACTACCTGCTGGGAGGAAGGGCCAGGGGTAGAGAGTGAGGTGCCTTTGTTTGAATGTGGTTCAGAGTGGGGGGGGAGCCTGCTGCCATTCGGTCTTTTAAAACCTCAGCAATCCCAGCTTTGTTCATTCTTTTTGTTGAGCCACCGTCCTGAGGTATCAGGTGGCTGAGAGAAGAGCAGATTGACTGTGGCTAGGTCCAAGTTGTAAGTTCTCAAGATTGTTCCTCCCCTTTTGGTAATCTGGGGAAATGCGGGTACCTTTATTGAGGCCCCTTGAAAGTAAAGTTGGCTGGCCCTGGCGTATACAGTATTACCCACAGTAGCCAAAATGATCAGTTGGGTGGCCCCTCACTTTGTGGTCATCTTTCAACCAGGACCCTGCTGCCTAAGGCAGGTCCGGTCCTAAACCGGAAGGATTCAGAAACCACCATCATTGTTCCCCCGTTATAAAGGGCTTTTTCACTCTTGGTGGTAGTGGCAGAATTGATGAAGTCTGGCCTCATTTAGGAGTTGGTCTCTGCTACTTTCCTGTGTTGGCTCTGATGTTGGGGGGGTAGCAGAAAGGGGGATTATTTGCCAGGATGTGTGGCACCAGCATCAGATTTGAGGTAGCTGTGGGTGGGTGCTACATCTGACATCCTCTCTCTTTCACAGACCAACCGGAGAGCAAGAAACTGGCTTCTCAAGGAGACTGTAAGTTCATTGGGTGACACAGGCAGAGGGCAGCTTCAGGATCGTAGAAGGTTGCTAGGAGCACTGAGCACCTGTCCTTTATGGAGGCTCCAGGTGTTCATGACCTGTGGGGTTCCCATAGCCCCCAGAAATTGATGTAGAAATACCTGGTGCCTGTGCTATTGTGAGGAGGGCCCACTGTGCACCAGTGCTTGGTAGGGCTTAGACTGTAATGGTGCTAGTTGCCACCATGGAGGCAGGAGCACCTGGGGCCACTGGTGTTCGGAGTTCCAGAGAGAAGCCAGGCCAATCTTTCCTGTGGATTTTCTCTCTGCAGCCATCAGTTCTCAACTTGGACCTATCCATCCTCCCCCCAGGTAAGTTGTGATTTGGAGAATACGTCATTTTTTTTGTCTGTCGGCTCTCTCTGGCATTTCTTACTGACTTGGGGGAGAAGAGCTCTGTCTGGGGTTCCCACACCATTTAGGGTTCTTCCACTAGAGAGCAAATAGAGAGATAGAGTGCACTGCCTTCACCTGTGTACCTTCAGGGCTGGAGGGAGAGGGTTGCGACACTTTGTTGGTAATGACAAAAGGGTGGTCTCTGTGCCCTGGTGCTTCCTTTGTTGAGGTCGGGACACTCCAAAAGCACAGGCATCTTTCTTTCTAGAAAAGTCTGGTTTTCTTATCCGTCCTCTGCACGTGTTTGTTCCCTGAGAGCTGGTGGAGACTGGGGTAGGGAGGTCTTTCCTTTTTGCTGCCCCCATCCCAAATGACTTTAGTGAACCTGACAGAATCCTTTGTGAAGGACCATATTGTTGAGGGGGGCGGTTGTAAAATTTAATAGAAATGATTTGCTAGGAAAATTAAATGAAAAAGGTAAAAAAAAAATTTAAGTCAACACATGTAAAAAATGACTTAATTACATTGCTGTGAAAGTGTCTGGTGCTCAGTCTCTCCCTAAGTCAGAGACAGCACTGGTCCAAGGGCTACACTGCCCAGAACAAGCCTCTTATAGCCCAGGTGGGGAAATGAGCCTCCAGAGGTGGAGTGACCTGCTGTAGGGCAAGGGAGCCCCAGCCTCATGATGTTTGATTCCGTTCAGGCCTGTGGGGCTTTGATCCCATCATAGGGAGCAGGGTCAGAGGCCAGAAGCATTGGGGCAAGGCTCCTTTTCTCCAGGGAGACCCTCTGCTCCTTTCCTATTTGAGACCTTCATTGTCTCTCTTTGCAGGACTTCAATGACAGAAGAGTACAGGGTTCCAGATGGCATGGTGGGGCTAAGTGAGTGTGGGTCACTGTGGTCTGGGATGCCCATTATACCCACTCCACCCCAGCCCCTGGGACAGTGTCCTGGGAGCCCATGCCAGCCCAGAAACGTTTGGTCTGAAAGGGCCTCCCCTATTCTGCTCTTACCTGTTCTTTCTGGGTGGAAAGAATGGTGAAGTTCTTGGAATGGCTCCTGCTCTGTTTGAATATTCATATGGCCTGAAACCCCTACCTCTTCGTGTACTCATTGCTGGCTCCTTCCTTCCATCAGCTCTGCTTTTCTTCTTTTCCACCTAGTCATTGGCAGAGGAGGCGAACAGATTAACAAAATCCAACAGGATTCAGGCTGCAAAGTCCAGATCTCTCCAGGTATGAGTGAGCCATATTCATGCCAGAATGAATGCTGGGCTGGGGCTTGGCTCTGTGCACTTTTGTGATCTCACTTTTAACTTGGAGTAAACATGGGATATGAAATGGACTAACATTTGTTTATTTCATTGTTTGTTTATTGAGTGTCTTCTGTGTGCCAGGCTCAGTGTAGTATCTCCACTAAACAGCACTTTAAGATGTAGCTGTGACTTTTCTTTCATTTTATAGGTGCGGGGAGGGCTGAGAGGGAAGATCTAGAATTAAAAACAAGGACCCTTAGTCTAGGTCTAAAGACAGACCTGGGTTTGAATTGCAATTCTGCCTGCTCCTCTGTAGGAGTCTCCTTTTCAGGAGTTTCTGAGGCCTTGCTCTAGCAGAGTGGAGACTGTTAACTAAAGGGTACACACGTGGTTGTCAGTGGTGGCGAGAATGACCCAGGGTTTTGACCTTCCATAATCTGCCTCTCCTTCCACCTCTTATTCTCTGAAAGTTTTCATCTTATTCTCTAAAAGTTCTGCTTCCCATATTGGACTTTAAGCTTCCTGACCTCGGCCTTGCATAGTGCAGCCTCCCAGGTCTTTGGGGAGGTTAAATTGATTTCTCAAGCTGCTGAATGGTGGCAGAAGTGTCCATTGGTTGTTCTGGAAGTTTCCTCATCTCCAATAAAGGCCTTTCCAGAGTCCACAGGCCTAGAAAGGCACTGACCTTATCTCCTCTTCTCTCCAGACAGTGGTGGCCTCCCCGAGCGCAGTGTGTCCTTGACAGGAGCCCCAGAATCTGTCCAGTAAGTGTTCACTGAGCCTGTCATTGTGATGGGAGTGGGCGGAAGTCCTCTTGACCCCTTTGAAAGTTGTGGGTGACACACTTTGTCCCTGCACCCCAGTCACAGGGACTGTAATACTCTTCTTTCTCATCATCTGTCAGACCCATGTGTTGGAGACATCTTTGCTTTGAGTTGGCAGGAGGGTCTCCAGACGAGTACTTTTTCAAGTGACAGCACCCCATTCCTTCCCTTCCCAGGAAAGCAAAGATGATGTTGGATGACATCGTCTCTCGTGGTCGTGGAGGCCCCCCAGGGCAGTTCCATGACAATGCCAACGGGGGCCAGAATGGCACGGTGCAGGAGATTATGATCCCTGCAGGGAAGGCTGGCCTGGTCATCGGCAAAGGCGGGGAGACCATTAAGCAGCTACAGGTGAGGGGGTGCAGCAGAGAACAGAAATTTCCTTCCATCCCAAGACAGTGTCCTTTCTGTGTCTGATGTACACAAACACACACCAGCTGCTTTGCCAGTCTTTCACTCTTCTTGATCGTGGACCCTACCCCAAGTGCAGTAGTTCCCAGAAAGTTCTGCACTGACAGTCAACGTTGGTTTTAAAGGAACGAGCTGGAGTAAAGATGATTTTAATTCAAGATGGTTCCCAGAACACAAATGTGGACAAGCCCCTTCGGATCATTGGGGATCCTTACAAAGTGCAGGTGAGCACACCTTGCAGGTGGTAGTGGTGGTGGTGGTGATTTCTAGAGACAAGAGAGAAATCTGGTAGGCTGGCTGGAGATTTGGATGGAAGTGGAGAGGTTTCCCAGAGCACAGGCTTTGAAGTTGGCCCAGGGTTTGTGTTCTTGTGTTGAACTCTCCCTCCCGGTTGTTTGTACGTAAGCAAGTAGCCTAAGTCTGATCCTTCGTTTTCTCATCTAGAAAATAGAGGTGCTGGCTGTGCCTGCCTCTTAGGGTGGCAGATAACAGAGCTCAGCACCTGTGTGTCGGTCCTTAGTTTAGGCCTGTGACCCCTTGGTTTGTGGGAGGCTGGGGTCACAGTGGGGCAGCAGAGCTTGTCATGTGCACCATGCTCTGTGTCTTTGCAGCAAGCCTGTGAGATGGTGATGGACATCCTTCGGGAGCGTGACCAGGGTGGCTTTGGGGACCGGAATGAGTATGGATCTCGGATTGGTGGAGGCATTGATGTGAGTGCAGGCCTCCCTGAGAAAATGAAGGGCTGTTTGTGTGGGGGGCTCTTCATATAGACAGCAAAAGCTGACTCTTCCTCCCTCAGGTGCCAGTGCCTAGGCATTCTGTTGGCGTGGTCATTGGCCGGAGTGGAGAGATGATCAAGAAGATCCAGAATGACGCCGGTGTGCGGATCCAGTTTAAACAAGGTCAGGCCGAGTCATGTCCTCCTAAGATCACTCTGAGGGTCTACTGCAGACATCTTGGCACCATGGTTAGCATGCTGGGCCTCTTTGTGGTGCCTCATCATTCCTAGATCTTTTCTCTCTCTCCTTTGTGGGACAGCCCTGTGAGACAGTTGGTGACGGGAAGACTTTCCGTGTTTTACTCTCCTGTTGAATTTACGTCTTCCCTCTCTGCCAGCAATGACCCATCCCGACAGGGCAGCCTAGATAACTTGGGCGCCCTGGGCTGGATCAGACCACTACCCCAACTCTGGGCTCCTGCAGCGCTTGTGGGAGTCTCTGAGGGCAGGTCTGTGGGGAGGATGGACCTCTTGCTTTTCAGAGATTTGTTGTTTCAGTTCTATAAATTGCATGCATTAGTTCTAGGGGTTCCAAATGCAGAAAGAAGCCTCAGCCGCCTTCCTGCTGAGCTGGTTGGTTTCCTTCTCTGGGGATGTGGGGCCTGCCTGCCTCATTCCTCACTCCTGAGTATGTAGAGTGTGGCAGGTGGCCCTGAGTCTGAGTTATCTCAGGCACCTAGCTTGGCACAGTGCTGTCCTGAGGAGGCAGTGGTTTGGAGTTGTGCTTCTCTTTTAAATCTGTGTCTCTGCTCTCTGGGTGCTGGCCTCAGATGATGGGACGGGTCCTGAGAAGATAGCTCACATAATGGGGCCCCCAGACCGGTGTGAGCACGCAGCGCGGATTATCAATGACCTCCTCCAGAGCCTTAGGGTAGGTGGCATGGGGTAGGTGAGAAGAGCTGGTGGGGGCAGAGGGGACAGGCCTGGGTTCCTGCATTCATTCTCCATCCTCCTCCCTGCCTTGCAGAGCGGTCCCCCAGGCCCTCCAGGAGGTCCTGGCATGCCCCCAGGAGGCCGTGGCCGAGGAAGGGGCCAAGGCAACTGGGGCCCACCCGGCGGGGAGATGACCTTCTCCATCCCCACTCACAAGTGTGGGCTAGTCATCGGCCGAGGTGAGTAGGCCTCTCCCTACCCTTCATCCCTTACCCACTCCCACCCTCCCACCCTCCCCTCACTGCCTGTGTCCACCTCAGGTGGTGAGAATGTGAAAGCCATAAACCAGCAGACAGGCGCCTTTGTAGAGATATCCCGGCAGCTGCCACCAAACGGGGACCCCAACTTCAAACTGTTCATTATCCGAGGCTCACCACAGCAAATTGACCATGCCAAGCAGCTCATTGAGGAGAAGATTGAGGTGGGCTCACAGAGCACTCTGGGGGCCTGCCTGGTCATGGCTCTGGCTCCTGTCTCTCACCCGCTAATCGTGTCCCATTCTCCTTCCTCCAGGGTCCCCTCTGCCCTGTTGGACCCGGCCCAGGGGGACCAGGCCCTGCCGGCCCCATGGGGCCCTTCAATCCTGGGCCCTTCAACCAGGGGCCACCAGGGGCTCCCCCTCAGTGAGTATTTCAGCTGCTTGGGATTTAGGACAGTGGGTTCTATACTCTGGCAAGAAGAGTGACAGGCCTTGTTTCCATTTCCATTCACCACCAAGGGGTCCTGCATCATCTTTCAGAAGCAATGGTTGTTCGGGACCCAAACATGATCCAGCCCAGCCCTCTGTTTCACAGACACCGTCTTTTACAAGATGCTATAGGTGTTGAATTTGGGGGACTTTGTTTCATGGCCTGGGTCCTATGCATTGTTAGTTTTCTCACACCCTTCCCTGGGTCCCCTTTCTACTAGCCATCTTTTTCCCTGCATTGGAGCAGCCTGCACTCATGTGTTCCCCCTCTTTCTCCTGCAGTGCTGGAGGCCCCCCTCCTCACCAGTACCCACCCCAGGGATGGGGCAATACCTACCCCCAGTGGCAACCACCTGCTCCTCATGACCCAAGTAAGTAAGGCTACCCATTTGATGGGGCAGCACAGGGTCTGGGTATGGGACTGGTTTTCCGTGTCAGTTCTCAGCCTACATTGCTTTCTTCTTGCAGATAAAGCTGCCGCAGCCGCCGCAGACCCCAATGCAGCCTGGGCCGCCTACTACTCACACTACTACCAGCAGCCCCCAGGCCCCGTGCCCGGCCCCGCCCCTGCACCCGCAGCTCCACCTGCCCAGGGCGAGCCCCCTCAGCCCCCGCCTGCTGGCCAGTCAGACTACACAAAGGCCTGGGAAGAGTATTACAAGAAGATCGGTGAGTGAGTGGGCCACTGCATGGGCTCGAGTCAGCCAGTGGGGAAGAGGAAGCCAGCTGTGTCTTCTTACCTCGGTGCCTGCCTTCTGCAGGTCAGCAGCCCCAGCAGCCTGGAGCTCCCCCACAGCAGGACTACACGAAGGCCTGGGAGGAGTACTACAAGAAGCAGGGTGAGTTATACAAAAAAGAAAAGAAAAAAAAATAGTAACAGGGATGAAAGTGCAGCATAGGGAATGTAGTCATCATTATGATGACTTTGTATGGTGGCATGTGTATTAGTAGAGTGATTACATTGTAAGGAATTTAAATGGGAAATCACTGTGGCACACCTGAAACTAATACAATATTGTATGTCAACTACATTTTTTTTAAAAAACCAGCCTGAGCTAGTGGAGCTTGAGGTGAGGCAGAGCCAGGCCAACTCTTGCCAGCCCCACTCACCCTCTCCTCCCAACAGCTCAAGTGGCCACTGGAGGGGGTCCAGGAGCGCCCCCAGGCTCCCAGCCAGACTACAGCGCTGCCTGGGCTGAATACTACCGACAGCAAGCCGCTTACTACGGACAGACCCCAGGTCCTGGCGGCCCCCAGCCTCCACCCACACAGCAGGGACAGCAGCAGGCAAGTGGGAATTGCCACCCTCCTCCTCCTCCTTTTTCCTTCCAACCCCCAGCCACCGTTCATCCTGCCTTAGTGGGTAGCGCCGGAAATCCCTTCCCCTGCGGGGTGTGTCCTTGATGCCTGCAGCGGGGGCCGCGTGGCTGGAGGTCTCCGAGAGTCCCCATGAGCCAGGGGAAGTGTGCGCTGGGTCCAGAGGTTAAAGAAGAGGCCTCCCTCCGCCGGCTCGCTTGTTCCTGTGTAATGCTGTCGTGATGCTGGGGGAGAGTGCGAGACAGATAAAAGGTGGAACTGTTGAACTGGTGGGTAGTCCTGGGGGTGGGGGGCAGGCCAGCCACTGAAACGTTGGTCACCAACCTGGCTGCTAACTCAAAATCTGGCCACTTGGGAAGAAAATGGATACTTTTTTCCCCCTCTGCATTACTTTTTTTTTGGCTTTTGTTTGTTTTGTTTTTGAACCCACGATCTTCTCCCCGACTGTGTCCAAGTGACTGTGTTTGCAGGCAGCCCCAGCGTGGGGTGGCCCTGGCTCCAGCAGGGACGCGGGGAGCCTGCCAAGGGGACCAGCCCTGGAGCCCCTCTGCTCCACCTGGGTTTGGCCTCTGCTCTCACGCCCGTGTCTGTGTCCCGGTCTTGTCTGTGAAGTGGGCATGATGATCGCTGCCACCTTCCAACCTACCTCACAGGGGTGTTGTGGGGACACCGTGATCTCTGAGATTGTTCATGTTGTGATGCGCCGGGAGCCACCGCTTTCTCCCCTGCAGACCCTCACTTCGCTTCTCTCCCCCCCGCGGCCCCTGCTTCTCTCCTTCTTGCCTTTGTGTCACTCTTTCTCCTCCTCCTCCTCCATCAAGGAGCCAGTCTGACTTCAGCCGAGTCCCTGGAGCACTTCACTAGACAGTTACAGACATACCTGCTAGCCACTGTTTCGGGAGAGGGGCTTCCTGGCCCCCTCCTTACAGTCCCCCAGTCTCCCGCCCCTGCCTCCCCCTTCCCGTAGTGACCAATTCCTATCTCTTCCCTCTCCGCAGGCTCAATGAATCGAATGAATGTGAACTTCTTCATCTGTGAAAATTCTTTTAATATTATTTGTTTTGGGGGCTTTTTTTTCCTTGGTTTTGGTTTTGGCTTTTTTTTTTCTTTTCCTTTTCTCCATTTGTTAGGTGAGAGAGCGATGGCTGCCATAGGGGTATGGGGGAGCTCTCTGAGTGGCTTGGAGGTCAGTGCTGGCTCTCGCTCTCTCGCTTTTTGTGTCTCACATGCTTTTTTTTTTTTCTTTCAAATTTGGGGTCCTTCATGTTGAGCCAGCCATAGAAGATAGAACTAAATCTCTGCCAAAAAATTTTTTTAAATACGAAGTGAAACGAAACCTATAAGATTATATATATATATATATAAATCTCTATACCCACCCTTCCTGAAACTGCTTCTTTCAAGGGAAAGTAATTCATTTTCTCCCTACCACTCTTGGCCCTCTTCGTGTTTTTAAAATAAACTTCTAAAAAGGAAAAAAAGTCAATCTTGCTATTTCTTTTTTTTAGTTAGAGTTGGAACATTCCTTGGACCAGGTGTTGATATTGCAGGAAACCACCACCCCACCCCACCCTGCATCAGTTGAGCCCCTCTGCCTCTCTGCTCCTCTTGCTCCTCCCTCTGCCCTAGCTCGGCTTCCCGCGGCCCCTCCTTCCCGCGTCCTCTCTCCCAGGACTGGTCTGTCATGTTTCATCTGTTCAAGAGGACATTGAAACTGCAAACAAATGGAGAACAAAAAAAAAATTGTATGGCAGTTTTTACTTTTTATCGCTCGTTTTTAACTTCACAAATAAATGATAACAAAACCTCCCCATGTCTGCTGGGTGCCGTCTCTCTCTCTGTTCCCCACCTGCCCCTGTAGAGTTTTGAAGCAGATGTATGTTCTTTATAGATGTTGTAAGAGCCTGATAATGGTGATTGGAAATTACAAGCTTTGTGTTGTGTTTTTTCTTTTTTTTTTTTAAGAAAACAAAATTATAAGAGAAAATAGTTTTCTGCAGGCACGTTGTACTTTCCTATGACTTTTCTTCCCCTACCCCCCCCCCTTTTTTTTTTTTGGTTAAATAAAGAGCTTTTTTGTCTAAAACTGTGTGCTGGATGCAATTGTGTTTGTAGAGGAACAGGCTTGGCCTATGAGAGTGCATTACAAGATGCCCCCCAAAAGACTGCCCTCTGATTTTGTTTGGGGAGGGAGAAGCAAGCCACACGCCTGTGGTGCAGTTCTCCCCTCCACCCTGTTCTTCCCTCTGGCAACTTGGGGAGCAGAGCACCCAGGATGGTCCCCAGGGACAGGTGTTCCCATGGATGCACCCTACCACCACAGCAAACAGCCCTGCCTCACAGGAGTCATCCTGGCCTTGCTACATGCTCTCGGTAGAGAGCCGTAAGTTGGAAATCTATCCTGTCCAAAATAATGGCATCAGTTAAATGCTTGGTGGCAGGCCATGGCCTCCCATGGGTGAGGACAGGAAATGGGAGAGTAAACTAAGGGGCCACTTGAACTGCCCAGCATAGGGGCAGTCCTGAAGCATACGTTGTAGCAGGAGTGTTCCATTTGGATTTACTGTTGAATACTAACACTTAAAAGTCTGGTTTCTGGATTCCTGTATCCAGAGGCTTAAATGGCAGCACCCAGCAGGTGACAGTAACAGTGCTGCCTCTAGGTGGGGCTGTTCACAGCCCTTCCACATTTGTTAGGAACCTGTCCCTGTGGGAGTGTTCATTGGTGACCCCCAGGGAGCTTGCGGTGTGGCACAGTGGGCCAGGAAGGGGGATACTGTTGCTCTGGGGTCACATGGACAGCTTAGAAGCGTAGGCTTCATGCGTACACACTATCACCCAGGCACTGGACCCCCTCTGAGCCCTCTGCTGGTACTTGGGTGAAAGAAGAGTCAGCCCCCTGCAGTCCCACTGCAAACTTTCAATGACAGAGCAGCACTTAGCAAAGATGTTTTCTGGAGCTGCTTCTGTCAAGATTGAGAGGGCTCAGTTCTTAGTCACAGCTGTGTTACTGCCCTCCACCCCAATGAAAAGGGGCAAACAAATTTGCAGGCCTCTATTACTGCCAGTGAAAAGAATCAGGAGGTACAATCCTGTGGCTATACTAGAGAGGAAAAAGTGGCATGGGTCAGGAAGGCTGGGATAAGACAAGATTTCATGTTACAGCTGGCCACTCAGCCACACAAGCTGTGCAGAGATGCTGTCCCTCCAAACAAGGTACAGTGAAGGAGGTGTGGGGAATCACCCACCCACCAGGCCTCCCATCCCATTCTTGGGCACGGCCTTTCCTCAGGCATTGCTGTCCCTCCCTTTAGTTTAATGTCATGTTCCTACCCTCAATGATGGGAACATCACTAAAGTTCACCATCTTCCTAACAATGAAAAGTATAGGAATTGCATGGGTTGCTTTGTGAATTAAGTGATCCCTTCTTTACACCTGGAGAATCTATATAGCTTTGACTTGAGCTGTGGTTGACCAGTTGTCAGTCTCACGTTATGTCATTATGTTCTAAAATGTATTTATTTTTGCAGTTTTGGAGCTAATCACTCTGACCGTAAACAACATAGCTGGGAGGCTGTAGCCTGCACCTGTACTGCTTAATGGAGGAAATGCAGTTCCCCAGATGTACACAGATCGACCGAGACCTGGAGAGACTCGGCCACAGCATGGCTCCTGTGCTGTTTTAAGCTGGATCTGCCCTCTGGAGGCCAGGGCAGTGAGCAGCAAGCCTGTAGTACCTACATTTAGGAGAAGGTTCTGCTGGTAGAAGGTCAAGACGGGCTCACACAGGGTGTAGGAGCATCTCCAGGCGGACGGCCAACACGCCATCAGCTACCTGATGTTCCACCTGGCCCAGCACTGTCCGGACCATCGTCTCCGTGGAGCAAACACCATGACAGTGTTGGCCTGGCCCACCCAGGCACCCAGAAAAGGGGCTACCGTACAATAAGGCATAATTGGGTCCTTTTTATTTTTATAGTTTCAAGTTTTTGTCTTATTTTTTTGGATAAGTAGGACACTGGTGGAGCTCATAAGCCAAACAACACAAACAGGAACAAGTGAAGCATTCCTCACTGTCCCCAGCCACTCAGTATTATCCTTCCTGGAGGTGACCAAGTATTCTGTTTCTTGTGTCTCTCCTTCTGTGGCTATTTTGGGCATAAAACGTGCAAGCAAATCCTGCTCTGGTATTCTTTTACCCCTTTATTTTTCTTTTTGATATAAAAGGTGAAGACTGATTTGCCCTTGACTTTTATTCACTCCGTATAACTAGGGATGATTCCATATTGACTCATAAGGAGATTCCTAATTCTTTCTAATCACTGCATAGTATTCTGTATGGATGTTCAATAATTAACTAGTCCTCGTTGATGGGAATTTAGATGGATATATTCCTTTTATGATACAACTCCAGCAATCTTCGCTTCACACCTCCTTGCTCACACACTCACTGGGGAAGGTGCAAGAGTCCCCAGCTCACTACTGCCCACACCACTGGCCTGTCCTCCCACTGCAGGGAGACTCCTGAACCACAATAGCCACCCACTGGAAGGAAGCTCTATCACCTCCTAATTCTCCAGAATTTGCTTATAAAACAGAATCCAAAAGCATATTAAAAAATAAAACCAAGTGGGATTCATTCCAGGAAAGCAAGGATGGTTTAATTCAACTTACTGTAATATCTTAGGAAAAAGTCATCATTATCCTCAAACTCAGGACAGTTGGCAAAATTCAGCATGAATTCTGGATTAAAAATAAGTAACAGTAGAGGGCCCTCCTCCCTCTCCTAAGCACTGTACTTGCCTTTCCCTCCCCCTTTTCTTCCCCCAGGCAAGGTCCCTTTGCCTTTTTTTCTCCTGAGCGCCAAGGGCCCTTTTGCTTCTGTAACTTGTTTCGTGAGCTTAACAACAGCCCAGCTGGCTCACTTCTACTACCTCTGTAACTTTCTAAATAAATTTTGTCTTATCATTTGAAATAAATAAATGGTAGGAATTGATAAATATATCCTCAGCCAGCACCTTACTTAATGGAAACTTGCTTCCCCACTAATGTTAAGAACAAGGTAAAATTGCCCACTTGCCACTATGAACTTGGTAAGGTACAAGAGGATTAACTAAAGATATTTTAAAAAGCGATTTGACAAATATAAATTTGAAATAAGCAGGTAAAAGCATGTTTGCAGATGATGTGATCATATTTCTGGAAAATGCAAAATCAACAGATAAACTAGTACAGAAAAAGAGTTTGGTAAAGTAACAGGATGTGGCCCTGACACACACAAGTCAGCAACTAACATGTACACAAAAATCCCCAGTTAGGAAAGAGGGCTCCATCTACAACAACAACAAAAATATAAAATAGGCCAAACTTTCCCAAAAGTATGAAGAGTCTTCACGATAATCAAGGGAACCTTGAATAAAACATTCCTGAGTGACACAGGAGACTCTAAACAAAAGGAAGATAGAAATGTTCCTGGACAGGAAGACTATTATAAAAGGAGCTGAGAGTTCTTAAATTAGTTTATAATTGTGATGTCATCCAAATGTGATAAGATATTTTTGAGTTGAGTTGAGTTGAGTTGCTTCTAACATTTGTATGCAAAAACAAGCAGGAGTGACCAGAAGAACCTAGGGAGGGAGAGGAGCATTCAACCCTAGCTGATATTAAAAGCTGATAAAGCCACCATCATTAAAACAGCAGTGCACAAGGGAAAAACAAACCCCTTCCTGGGACAGAACAAAAAGTTGAGAAGGAGACTGGAATGAATATGGAAAGGTGGTATATGGCTAGATGGGCATATCAATCAATGGAGGATGGACAGACTCTTAAATAAATGATGGGGCAACTGGATCGCAATTTGGAAAAAGATCAAATTGTTTCCTCACCTCATTCCCAAAACTAGGATAAATTCCAAAATGGATCAGAGATAAATGTAAGAAATAATATCACACAAGTACTAAATAAATCATAAAGGAATTCCCTTATAAATCTAGGATTGGGGGGGAAAACAATTATGTCTCAAAGTCCAAAAGAAATACAAAATATTGATAAAGTTGACAAAATTTAAGATGGTTTTTGCATGGTGAAAGAATAAAGCCAACTCAGAAGATAATTGGCAAACTGGCAGGGGGGAGTTTTTGCAAACATATCACAAAGAGTTAATAACCCTAATATATAAAGAGTTCCTGGAAATCAAGAAGACCAGCACTGTATTAGGGAAAAAAAGCAAATGATATAAGAGTGCACAAAAGAAATGAATATTAACTTTGGAAAGATGCTCAACTTCACTTATAGTAAGAGTGATAAATGCCCATTTAAAACTACATCAAAATACCATTTCACACCTAAGCAGGCTGACAAACATCCAAAATCTTGGCAGCATTCTCTATTGTTGGCTGTGAGGAAATGGGTACTATTATTTATTGCTAGTGGCAATGCAGAATGAAGAGGGAGGTGATAAGTAGCAAAATAACCTATGCATTTCTTTTTAAACCAGCAACCCCACTCCTAAGAGCCTATCCTAGAGGTACTAGCAAAAATATCAAGCGACACCAAAAGGTATGACATTGTTTGTAGTGGCAAAAGACTGCAAACAACTTATTGTCATCATTAAGTTGTCTAACAACTTAGTGCCCCTGGGAGATCAGCTGAATGAACAATGGCACAGCCACACAGTGGAACACTGTTGTAAAAAGGAACATGGAAGACCTCTTGATGCTGATACAAGATTTTTGGAGTATACTGTAAGGGTTAAATAAAATAAACACTAGCCCTGGCCAGGTAGCTCAGTGGGTTAGAACACCATCCTGATACGGCCAAGATTTAGGGTTCGATCCCTGGTCAGGTCACATACAAGAAGCAACCAATGAATACACAAATAAATAAGGTAACAACAAATCAATCTCTCTCAAATCAATTAAAAAATTTTAAAGAATTTCAGCCAAGATGGAGGCATAGGTAGACACACTGTGCCTCCTAGCATGACCAAAATAGGAACAGCAACAGTTTAGAAACAAAAAACAACCAGTACTGACAGAAAATTGAACTGGATGGAAGTCTTGACAACCAAGGAGTTAAAGTAGACACATTCATTCAGCCCAGTAGGAGGAGTGGGGTTGAGAGGCTGGGTCGGGGCAAAAAGCAGAGACCAGCGGACCCTGGGCAAGTGGGGCAGCACTGGGCGGACCCAGAGAGGCAGTGGATTGTGGAAGGGTATAGAACACAAGGTGGCTGGTGGACCAGATGGTCCCACATTCACACATGGATAAACCAGGCAAAACTGGGGAGCGAGACAGACCATGCAACCCAGGGTCCCAGGGTGGGGAAATAAAGCCTCAAAGCACCAACTGAAAACACCTGTGGGGACTGAGGTACTGGGAGGAACTACCAGCCTCACAAGAGAGTTTGTTGGAGAGACCCACAGGGTCCTAGAATGTACACAAGCCCACCCACCCAGGAGTCAGCACCAGAAGGGCCCAATTTGCTTGGGGGGAGGGGAGGAAGTGATTGAAATCTGGCAGAAAGCAGAGCAAGTGCCATTGTTCCCTCTCGACCCCACCTACAGGGTCACAGCCCTGCCACAGGATTGCCCCACCCTGGTGAACACCTAAGGCTCCACCCCTCACTACTAACAAGCGCCTCAAGACAAAAAAAAAAAAAAAAAAAGGCCCAAACGGAAGAACAGGTCAAACCTCAGAACAAATACAACTAAGTGACAAAGGGATAGCCAACCTACCACATGCACAGTTAGTTCAAAGCACTGGTAATCAGGATGCTCAGAGAACTGGTTGATTTTTGTCGCAAATTAGATGAGAAAATGCAGGCTACAATAAGTGAAATGAAGAAAAATGCACACGGAACCAATAGTGATGGAATGAAAGATGGGTCTCACATCAATGGAGTGGACCAGAAGAAAGAAAAAAACATACAATCAGAAAAGAATGAAGAAATAAGAATTCAAAAAAATGAGGAGAGGCTTAGGAACCTCCAGGACATCTTTAAATGTTCCAACATCCGAATTATAGGGGTACCAGAAGGAGAAGAGGAAGAGCAACAAGTGGAAAAGATATTTGAACAAATAATAAAGGATAACTTCCCCAATCTGGTAAAGGAAATAGACTTCCAGGAAGTCCAGGAAGCTCAGAGAGTCCCAAAGAAGTGACCCAAGGAGGAACACACCAAGGCACATCATCATTACATTAGCCACGCTAAAAATGAAGGAGGGAATCCTAGAAGCAGCAAAAGATAAGGGGATA
>CM052545.1:38658684-38679910 GCA_028533065.1 Trachops cirrhosus | reverse complement strand
ATGTAGAAGCTAAAGAACTTATGACACATGGACATGAACTAAAGGGGGGAATGTGGGTGGGAGAGGGTGTGCAGGGTGGAGGGGAATGAAGGGGGGTAATGGGACAACTGTAATAGCATAGTCAATAAAATATATATTTTAAAAAAACAATCTGAGTCCTGGACTGGACGATAGGCACACTACCAACTTACGGGAAACATAGAGGAGAGAAGAACATGGTAGAAAAAACTAGCTTTGCTGTCAACAAAATCCACACTATGCAAAATAAGGAGAACCAGAGAGTTGGCTTCTTCAATAAATAAAACTGCCAGGAAACAGAAGCAACAGAGGTGGAAAGGATGCCTATAGGTGAAAAGGAAGATCAGAGACAGCAACCAATTGCAGTGGGTCAACCTTGCTTAAATCTGGATTAAAACGAGATGTGAAAAGAAAAAGTTTTGAGATGTTCAGGAAATCTGAATGTTGATTGGTTATCTGATGACATTAAGGTGTGATAATGGAAGTGCTGCAATTTTATAAAAGTCATCTTGTAGAAAATATATACTGCCCTGGCTGGTATGGCTCAGTGGGTTGAGCAGGCCTGGGAACCTAAAGGTTGCCCTTCCAATTCCCAGTCAGGGCACATGCCTGGGTTGCAGGCCAGGTCCCGGGTTGGGAGCATTCGAGAGGCAGCCAACTGATGTTTCTCTCTCACATTGATGTTTCTCTCCCTTTCTCCCTCCCTGCCCCTCTCTCTGAAAATAATTAAATAAAATCTTTAAAAAAGAGAAAATGTATACTGAAATATTTGTGGATTTAAAAAAGTACAAAACGTATTGAACCTAAATCTAAGTGCACTTGTAGTTAACTTCCGGCATACAGGTCAGACAAGGAGGAGACAAGGAGACAAGGAGAACAGTGCTCAAAGGAAGGAGGTACAGAGACAAATCCCAGACGTGAGGTGTTGTACAGATAAGTGCCCCAGATTTTCAGCGGGTCAAGGACAGCAAGCAGGGAGAAGAGCCTGCCTTGGATTAGGAAAGATCTGACAATTCATGGACCTGGTTTTACTCCTAAATCGAACTAGCTAGGAATCAAAGCGACATTTTTCAGACTCTGGGAAAATGCAAGTAAAGACTGGGCATCTAATGGTCTCAAGGAATTAATGTCGATTATCTTGGCAGGGATTGGATGAGGAAGCACCCATAACGGGATCTCGGATGTGCTTCAGAACATAACCAGCAGTCACAAGACATTCTGGCATAGATAAAGCAAGTGTGGCCCGACCTTCATAATGGTTTGATCTGGGTACGGGGAGTCCTTAGACTGTTCAAGTTCTGTTTAAAATCTGGCACCACAACAATACCAAAGATGTCCTTGCTGGCTTTTCTGTTCGAGGGAGCACAGTGCACACACTTGCCACAGCTCTTCTCTCTCCCGGTGGTGAGCGCCTTCAGGGTCTCCTGTGCTTCCGAGCTGCCCCAGGCTTTGGGGGTAAATGTTCACTGGCGTTTCACTGCCAGCACTGTTACTTTAGACTTTTAACTCCATGAACTTCCTTTTTCTACTTATTTTTTTTTAAGCAATGATACCATGTAGGTAAGTGGAAAGTGAATGTCATTGCCTTGGAGGTAACGGTAAAACAAATACGTAACAATGCTAATACCCTGCTTTTGATACTAAATGGAGGTCGAGTCCGATGTTGCCCTTGGGGGTATGATGGGAACTTTCTAATGTCTTGGCAATATCCTGTGAGGCTATACTTGATAAAATTATTTTTATTTTATTTTATTATTTTATTTCATTTTATTTTAAAGTTGGCCCAGAAACTAGGGAACCATTCTATCTCTTTCAAAAATTTTTATTTATTGATTTTAGAGAGAGAAAGGGAGAGAGAAAGAGAAACATCGATTTGTTGTTCCACTTATTTATTCACATATTCATTTGTTGCTTCTCGTATGTGCCCTGACCAGGGATCGAACCTGCAACCTTATTGTATCAGGATGTCGCTCTAACCAACTGAGCTACCTGGCCAGGGCAAAAGTTTTTTCAAATAAATGATTATTTTTAAATGTTCTTCTGTGAACCCCCTAAAATCATCTTTTGTCCCCCATTGCAGGTGACAATTTTGGAAGAAATATCCACCCAGATACATGAGCCTCTTAACCCTGGGCATTTTAGTCCAACCTGCTTACAGAGCTCCAGATGGCTTGGCTGGCCCTCCCCGCCACTTCTGAGCAGAGTATCCTGGGGTGCATTCTCTGTGTCTGTTTGACATACTACACCCACCAAGGTTCAGGTCACACTCTGAATCCAGTCCTGTGTCCACTACCTAAATTGTGCAACCCTGGGCAAAAGAGCACCAATCTCCATGAGAGAGTGGGGTGCTAACAGTGAGAGAATTGTTCTTAAGCTGAGCTCAGTAAAAATGCTTGGGACCAGTTCACATTGCTGTTACCATTGGGACATGCAGGCCCCACATTGCCAAGTCAGGAGATTTTTCAAGGGAAGCTGGGAGTTTTGATGTGGCATCTGATTTCTGAAAGTGGGCCGCTAATTTAAAATTTAAAAATGGCCCAAAGCTCTAGAGTCCAAACTGAACACATCATTGGATCAAACAAGGCCCAAAGGCTGGGAGTTTGTAGCCTCTGTTCCAAGACTTTGTGGCCACTTGTGGAGTCTATTCACCTGGCATTTGTGGCTGAGAGCCTACTTTGGGGCAGCCGCTGGCTGGGGCTGCTGAGAGCAGAGAAGCCCGGAACTGCTCCAGTGGAGGTGCGAACCAAGGGCAGGGCCCCACTCGAGGCCCCACGTGCCCTGGGGGCAGCTGTCCAGGCCCAGCAACCTTTGATTTCAGCCTGGACTTCTTTGAAGACATTTCAACTGCAATCCAGCAAAAACCTGGAGGCCTACAGCCTGCCTCAATTTCTCTTTTCCTGCTCTGCCATTTCCAAATGCTCCAGTCCTCGATGTTCAGGTACTTGGGTGGGCCTTTTCATAAAGTGTAAAAATAACCTGAAGAAATTCACTCCAACTTGCCCAGCACTGGTTAGCTCCTCCATCATCACTCAGCTCTCCAATGTCCCTGCTTCATGGGAGCTACCTGAACCACCCAAACTGAAATAGCATCCCCCCAGGACGTCATTCTGTCTTATGTTCCTCACTGCAATGACCGTGACCAGTAATTTTTTGTTCCCTCACTTACTGCTCTGGCTGTCGGCATCCTGAGAGCAGACACAGAACAGAGTCTGTCTCATGGACTCCCCTGGACAGGGCCTGTTCTTAAAGACTATCTGGGGAATAAACAGATGAACAAATAGAGGTAGGCGAACAGAAGTGGTGGAATAAACAGCTGAAGAATTGTATTCCATCTTTATGGCCCAGAAATGCTGCTAACCCCCCACTACTCAGTGGGCAGGACTGTGCAGGGAGATATTAGAGACATTGTCCCTGCCCTCATAGAGCTATTCACTCAGGGTCTAGATGCTTCCAACAATCAGACTGTCCTTTGATAATACAAAACTCCAATTCCCTCTGGTCATCTCCTCTCTCCTGAGTCTCACCCATTCAGATCTCCATCCATGGTGGGGAGGGAAGAATGGCGTCATGCCTCGCACCCTCATACACATTTGGGTCACTCACAATGAACTCAAACTCCTTGGCTTGCTTCAGCTCCCCAGGGGAAGCCCTTGATGAGGACGGCCTGGCTCTCTGGGCAGGACAGCATGTTCTTTGACCAGAGCTAGGATGATACCCTGGGAAGAAAGGGGGTGGGTAGATCAGTGCCCAGGGGCCCTCACCTACTCGGTCACCTTGGCAAGTTCTCTTCCTCAGTCTGGACCTCAAATGAATTTGGGGAGCAGCTGCCCTGCCCAATACCTAAGAGTTTGAGTCTGCTGTGATGCCAGAGGCCTCCAGAAGCACTTCTGAGGAATGGGCACAGCGACTGCATGCTGGGTGCATGTCTGCCATGTGCCAGACTGGCTGGGCCTCATTTACTCATCACGACCACATTATAGGTTTCTACTGGGGTGGCCTTCATTTTACAGGGGAGGAAACAGGTACAGAGAAGGGGACAATGATATATGTGCCTAGGATCACAAAGAGAATAATAAATACTAATTTTATTGAGCCCTTCTTAGGAGCCAGGCAATGCACCAAGCACTGAAGAGTGTCATCTCACCTTCACCACAGACTTCTGCTGTGGGTCCAGTTGCTCTCCCGTTTCACAGATGAGGACACAGAGGCACAGGAAAACAAAACAGGGGCCAGGTGGGGAGCTACAGCCTTCTGGGATGCTCAGCTTCCACAGGGCCTATCTGGGAAGTTTGTCTTAACGTACCCCCCCTTCTTCCCTTTGCCCCTGCACCCATGAACTCTCACTGTGGGCACCCCTGTCATGGGTGTCATGGATTTTCTGGTCCTGCTGGGTGCTGCACTGGGCATCCTGTGGCAGCAGCTGGCCCAGCCCCACGAGGTAGAACCCACATTTAGTTGCCATGTTCTGGCATGCGTCCTTTGCCACAGCCTGGGCTGCCCATCACAAAGATGATCCGGGGGGAAAGATGTCTTGGGTGCCCAGGGAAGGAGACGGGTTGGTGCCTGTAGGTCAAAGGCACTGATGTGATTGTGTTCGCAGTTCAGTGCACGTCCTTGGGGACACTGGACACAGGTCTGCTGGCATACCCACTTTTGCCCTAGGATGGTACCTGAGGGTGTGAACCCAAACCCAGGGGTGTATCCAGGCATTGCAAACATTAGTGCTGCTGTGGGTTCTGTGGAAGAGAATGTGCACCCGAGCAGACTAGGTCCCTTGCAAGTGGCATCTCCTTCAGGTGTCACAATAACTGTCATCCCATTTTACAGTTAAGGAAACTGAAGCTCAGATAGGGGCAGGGACTTGCCCATCCCGCAGACTCATCCATACCACCTTCCCCTTCCCTCACTCTGGTGCAGCCCCAGCAGCCTCCTGGCCTCCTTTCTGTCCCTTGAGCTTGGCAGTACATTCCCTCCACTGCTGTTCCCTCTGTCTGGGAAATCCCTGCCTCACCACCTTCAGGTCGAAGCTCACCCATCGTTTCCTGTGTGGGACCCCGACAGCAATGGCCGTGATTAGTGATGACTTCGCCTGTTTACCCTTTTTCTTTTGGCCTCCCAGCCACTGTACTACATGAGGACAAGGACTATTTCTATCTCACTTGTCCTTGCATTTCTAGAAGTTTAGAGTTTCTGACATACAGTAGTGAGCGAAGAGTAAGTTAGTATCTACAGCTACAGGACACATCTATGGGGTGTTGTAGTTCATGGTGCAATTTTGGTGTCTTGCTTTCCTCTGCCCTTGCTTAGCCAACTCCTATGCATCCTGCAAGACCCAGTTTAAACCTCCTCTCTTCCCTGAGCCCTCAGAGCCACTGTGCTTTTCCTGTGACATCTCCAGAATTGTAGGCACCATTTCCTGAGACTGTCTCCTTGACTACATTGTAATCTCCTAGAGAACAGGAAGCTGGTTTGACACAGTCATCGTGGAGCACCCTGAACCAGCACAGCAGGTGCTCAACTGGAAAACTGAATGGCTGCTCTGGGAGCACGCTCATTACTATGGTGTGGGCAAGGAGCATGTGCACACCTGGTCAAGTGAGGTGGGATACCTGTGTCTCCCTCCTGCCCTTCACAGTCTCCTTCCCTTCCCGTCAGTAAACCTGCCACCCCTCAGATGTTACCCCTTCTCCTGAGGCCTCAGGGGCCTGCCCATGTGCAGCAGCTTGGACTTGCACAGGCGCATCCAGCCACCGCCTGTGGGGTGGTCGCGCTCCATGTCCACTCAGGTCCTGACCCCTCCCGGGTCGGCTCAACATCACGTGGGTCCCTGGCCCAATCCTTTAGCAAGATGATGGAGAACCCCGCGGCAGGGAGAAGAAATGAACTCCAAAGAGATCCTGGAGGAGCCGCGGGGTAACAGCGCACGTGAGGCCTCGGTTGCTATGGTGACGCGGCCTCCCGGAACTCACTTCCGGAGTGAGGCGGTGCACACCGAAGGCTTCAAGAGTCTGTGAGGAGTGGTTTCTTCCTCCCCTCCCAGGATGCCCCGCGGCCTTTGCGAGTTGCGGTCCCGGAGGGCGTGTCCGCACGTCAGTTTAGATTAGCCGCGCTGGGTAAAGCAGTTGTCGGACGCGCGAGCGCTAGCGGACCTTTAGCTGAGACTCGGACTGGCTCAGTCCCGTAAAAGACTCAGTGAAGGGCCCGGGGCGGAGAAGGAGGCTGCCGTCGTGACGCGGCCTGCGAGAGAGCGTCGCTTCCAGGTTAGGCGCAGGCGCAGAGGCGTAGGAACGGCCCCTGAGAGAGCAGGCCGACCCAGAGGCGCTTCCGAGTAGCTTTAGTCAGGATCGGTGGCATTTCGGATTTGCGAACTCTGGATCAGGGCCAAAGACCCTTCACGCGAGGGCAGCTTTACCCGGTCTGAGGGTCGCGGACCTCAGGAGAGACTAAAAAGGACCCGATTGGACCAGACCCGAACCACCGACCCTTGCCCATGGCGGCCCTCGTAAGTATGAGGTGGTGTTCAGGGGTCCCGACGGCCTCTGCAGCCCTTACTCACCATCCTGCTTTCTCTTCCCGCAGGGCCCCGGCAGCCAGAATGTCACTGAGTATGTCGTTCGAGTTCCCAAGTAAGTCTCTAACCCCACCTCCCACTGCCTCCTCCCCGCAAAAGGGATTAAAACCTTTAAGGGCCTTTAGACGAGCCCAGCGTGCCCGTGATTCGCCCTCCAGATTGGCAGCGGCCTGAAGGCAGGTCTGGAGCTGAGCCGAGGCCTCTGTGGGGTGTCACTGTTTTTTGAACGGAATGAGTGAATGAGGACCTTAATACGCAGTTAGATGCAGCCCGTGGCCTAGCATTACGCCTGCCAGGAATGTCTTTTCCCCAGCTGGCACTCTGCAGGTGGATTCTTGTTGATCCCCAAATCCAGTTTCATTATTTTCCTCCTCCGAGGAACATTCCCTGCTCGCCCCCCCCCCCCCCCCGCCTAGGGCTGAGTTCCTGATTCCCCTCAATCTTTGTCCATGTTTCTGCATGGGGTTCGGAGTATGCAACTGGCTTTCCTGACAGACTGGAAGCTTCTGGGGTGTTTCCAGGGTCCTCAGCTCAGCATTGCCTGCTACAAAGGGCTGAACTCGGGTTGGGGGGGGGGGTTGTTGAATGATGGATTGACTGACCACTGCCTCCTCCTGACCGTTCCAGAAATACAACCAAAAAATATAACATCATGGCCTTCAATGCGGCTGATAAAGTCAACTTCGCTACTTGGAATCAGGTAAGTCCCAGTTCTGAGGGGGATGAGAACCTGATTGTGGACCCTGTGGCTGTAATGGTAATAACTAAGACTTAGTTTCCTCAGAGTTAACCTGGTGGAGGTAAACAGTGACTAAGGTCCAGGCTGAGCTTCTGGGCTCTGAGTAAAATTTGTCAGGCCCTGCTGGAGGCCTTCTCTTGAAAGGAGAATATTTAGAAATTGTGCCTATGGACAGGCATTGTTGGCCTAGATTTATCTGGGCAAGGGAGGAGGCTGCACCCTACAGACGGTCTCAGAGCCCCCATTGTCTGAGGCTCTGGAAAGGGCTTTGGAGGCTGTCTCGGTCTGGTGGGGCTTCTGGAAGAGAACGCCACATAAATCACAGACACATTGCTCCCAGTTCAGGAGGCTGGAAGTCCAAGATCAAGGCACCAGCAGACCCGGTGTCTGGTGAGACCTGCTTTCTGGTTCATAGACAGAAGTTTTCTTAATGTGTCCTAGAGACAAGGGAACTTTTCTGGGGTCCTTTTTTATAAGTGCTCCACCCTCATGACCTGATCACCTCCCAAAGGCCCCACTCCCAGGTAGAATCCCACTGGGGGTTAGGTTTCAACATAGGCATTTTGAGATGGAGACACAAACATTCAATCTGTAGCAGAAGCCATTATGGGTTTTAAACAGGGATGTTGTAAAGTGATCTCACTGCTGTGGGGCACCAAGGGCAGGTGAAGCAGGGAGTGGGGAGGCAACAGCTCTGGTCCCAGTGAGTGAAGATGGGCTTGGAGCAGACAACTGATAAGAAATGATTGTACATAGGCAGTCCAGAATTGAGTACAGAGAGGGAGAGAAGGCCAGCTCTAAGCGGGTTATTTTCAGTGTTGTTTTTGTTTTACCACCACTATGATCTTTTTTTGTTGTTGTTTTTAGAAGATTTTATTTATTTATTTTTAGAGAGAGGGGAAGGGAGGGAGAAAGAGAGGGAAACATCTATGTGTGGTTGCCTCTCATGCGCCCCCTACTGGTGATCTGGCTGGTAACCCAGGCATGTGCCCTGACTGGGAATCCAACCAGTGACCCTTTGGTTCGCAGGCTGGCACTCAGTCCACTAAGTCCACTGAGTCACACCAGCCAGTGCTGTTTGTGTTTTTGTTTTTTACTGTTTCTGTTTTAAAATTTTCATTTGGAAACAATTTCAAACTTCCAAAAAGCTGCACAAATAGGCATAGTACAAAGCTTGCTCACATCCCTTCACTCACCGAGTGCCAACTTTCTACCTTTTTTTTGCCAAGTAGGAAGTTGGCTTGGAGTGTCTGTAACTCAGCTTGGGGAGAGTACAGGGTGGTCTTAGGGTAGGGGCACAGCCTGAGTAAAAGATAGGCACCCTGATGAGGGGTTTTGCTTCCTGTGTCCCCTACTCTGTCCCCGCAGGCCCGACTCGAGCGAGACCTGAGCAACAAGAAGATTTACCAAGAAGAGGAGATGCCTGAGTCAGGTGCAGGCAGTGAGTTCAACCGAAAGCTTCGGGAGGAGGCTCGGAGGAAGAAGTACGGCATTGTCCTCAAGGAGTTCCGGCCTGAGGACCAGCCCTGGCTTCTCCGAGTCAATGGCAAATCAGGCAGGAGGTAGGTAGTGATGGCAGCAGGTGCCTACCCTCGTCCTCCCACATGCCCTCACTCCACAGGGTGCTCTCTCTGAACTTGTATGCCCCATATGCACAGCATGGGTGACAGCATGTCCTCCCTTGTAGGGTTTATTTTTATTTTATTATTATTATTTTTAAAGCTTTACTTATTTATTTTTAGAGAGAGGGGAAGGGAGAGACAAAGAAAGGGAGAGAAACATCAATGTTATACAAGAGAAACATCAATCAGTTGCCTCTTGCAGGCCCCCAACTGGGGACCAGGCATGTACCCTGACCAGGAATCAACCAGGGACCTTTCAGTTTGCAGGACAATGTCCAACCCACTGAGCCACACTGGTCAAGGTTATATTACTATTTTTTAATCCTTATCTGAGGACATGCTTATTGATTTTAGAGAGAGAAACTTTAATCAGTTGCCTCTTGTATGTGCTCTGACCGGGAATCAAACCCGAGAGCCTTTGGTTTATGGGACAATACTTCAACCAACTGAGCCACACCAGCCAGGGCATGGGGTTTTATGTTTAAAGATGAACTGAGCTGGTGCTTGTATAGGAGCTCTAAGGGCCAGGATGCAGAAAGCACAGGCACCTGCCTAGTTCATGTACAGCAAGGGGCCATCTTGAAGGTGATAGGCAGGGAACAGGCACTCTCTAAGATTGCCTGGGCTTTTGTAGGGGAAGAGTGTGAGGGTGGAGGCCAGGAGGTGGCTGGCAGTGGTTCATGACCAAGGAGGAGTCTGGGGGCACAAGGAGTCAGAGGGGTCTGACTGCAGGGCCTGAGCTCTTCACGGCTAATCTAACATGTTCCTTCCAGAAAGGACCATGATGTATACAATGTGGGGAGCCCTGAGCCCGCTCTGCAGGGTGGGGAGCATTGGCCCTACTTTCCAGGTTTGGAAATTAAGGCTCAGACAGTTCAAGGGCTAGCCCAGGGCCTCCCAGACTGATTTTGCTTGGAGAAACCAGGTAGCTCTGTAGAGGGGCCGAGCCGGGGGCGTAAGTGGGCCAGGGCTGGTCCCTCTGGCCAGGCCATCACCATGGCTCTTTGCAGGTTCAGAGGTATAAAGAAGGGAGGTGTGACAGAGAACACGTCCTACTATATCTTCACCCAGTGCCCCGATGGGGCCTTTGAGGCTTTCCCGGTGCACAACTGGTACAACTTCACGCCGCTGGCTCGGCACCGTACCCTCACTGCCGAGGAGGCTGAGGAGGAATGGGAGAGGTGAGTGAGCCTGGCAGGGCTGGGAGGGAGGGAGGATGCGGACCGTGTCATCTCCCGGCTTCCCCAGCAGGGAGCCAGGGTAATTGGAAGTGAGGTAGGTCACCATAACTTTGTGCCCAATTGGGTGCTGGGGACTCATTGGTGACCAAGCCAGAGCCCACCAGGCCCTCAGCGAACTCCCAGTCCGGTGGGATGACAGACACCAAGCCATCAGGAATGCACAAGGTCCTGTGAGAGCTCAGGAGGTGGTGACCAAGCACAAACTGGCAGAGCAGGCACAGCGTCCCTGGATGCCTTGGGTTCCCCCAGGCAGGCAGTCCATGGCTGGATCAGCTGCGGGTGTCTTTTGCCTGAGATTGGTCTTGTTATGGCCTTTGCTTTGAAGTCTGTTTTGTCTGATATAAGTATTACTACCCCAGCTTTTTTTTTTTTTAATTTCCATTTGCTTTTAGTCTGTGTGAATCTTTTGTTCTGAGGTGAGTCCGTTGTAGACAGCGCATACATACATGGGCTTTGTTTTCTCACCCTTCTGCTACCCTATGCCTTTTGACTGAAGCAATTACAACCTTTACATCTAAAGTGATTATTGATAGGTATGCATTTATTTTTAGTCTTTATAACTGTGTTCCTCTGTTGTTTCTTCCCCTGCCCTTCCCCTCCTTCCTTCTTCTCTCCCTTCTTTTTCAGGACCCTTTAACATTTCTTTTAATAGTGGTTTGGTGGTAATAAACTCCTTTAGATTTTTCTTGTCTAGGAAGCTCTCTCTTTCACCTTTCATTTTAAATGATAGCCTTTGCTGGGTAAAGTAGTTTTGGTTGTAGGTCCTTGCTTTTCATCACTGAATATTTCTTGCCAGTCCCTTCTAGCCTGAAATGTTTCTGTTGAGAAATCAGCTGACAGTCTTATGGTGGGAGGCCCCCTGTAGGTAACTAACTCTCTTTCTCTAGATGCTTTTAAGATCCTCTCTTTATCTTTAACCTTTGCCATTTTAATTACGATGTGTCTTGGTGTGGGTCTGAGATTGCTCTTGAGCTGAGAGAGGTGCTGGGATGCCAACCCCACACCAACACCTTCTCAAGGGGCTCAGGGTCAGCTCTCCCAGTGCAATTTCATGGTGCCATGCTGTGTGTGCGTCCCCTGGGGTCTAATCGTCCCTCCTATCACCTCAGTTGTGTCTGGGGTTCCTCTCTGGTGAACACCCAGGGAGGTGCAGGAGACACCAGGCTCCTGGGGAGGGCCCTGGAGCCAGGCCCATTGTCAGACCTCACTGTACCCACCCCCTCTGCCTGCCCACAGGAGGAACAAAGTCCTGAACCACTTCAGCATCATGCAGCAGCGGCGGCTCAAGGACCAGGACCATGATGAGGAGGATGAAGAGAAGGACAAGCGAGGCCGCAAGAAGGCCAGCGAGCTGCGTATCCATGACCTAGAGGATGACCTGGAGATGTCGTCTGATGACAGCGAGGCCAGTGGCGAGGAGGGTGAGCTTGGGCAGAGCCCCGCCCTGGCGGCTGGGGTAGTCGGCACAACTGCCTGAGTTGTGCCTTGGTCTTTATAAGGCTGGCTGAGTGACAACACAGAACGGCTAATGCCACTGAAAAAAGAATTTAGGTGCAGTTTTTACTGGGAGATGAGAGGCAGGCACAGCATGCCGTGCAGGGCCACTTGTGGAAGCACCTGAGTGGGGAGGAGGCAGAAATGAGTGATGGGAAGACTTGGCCACACCGTTTATTGGAGCTTCCAAGGGAAGACAAGGCAGGGCAGGGAGATCACTTAGGGTTTGCCAGTTTGAGTAATTCCAGTGGGCTCTAGGGTCCAAGGGTGATTAGGGCAGGGGACAGTGGCCCTGAGTGTGAGATTAGAGAAAGGGTGTGGCCAGGGGTATAGATCCCAGATTGGTTGGTTTGCACATGAGAAGTATACTCCTAGGCAAGCCCTTTGCCTTCTCTAAGAATTGTCTAGCCCTAGGCATCTCCCTCTCTGCACCCCCACCCCTGTTGTCAAGGACCCCTGAGATGTCCCAGTGTCATCAAATATACAAATCATGATGAGTGCTCCACTTCCCCAGGTGGCAAAGCCCCCAAGGCTAAGAAAAAGGCACCAACAACTAAGGCAGGCCGGAAGAAGAAGAAGAAGAAGGGGTCGGATGATGAGGCCTTTGAAGACAGTGACGACGGGGACTTCGAGGGCCAGGAAGTGGACTACATGTCTGATGGCTCCAGGTGAGGCAGGCAGGAGACCAGTGTGAGACCCTGGGCCAGCCTGGAGGAAGTGCTCACTTGCCCTCTGTCTTACAGCAGCTCTGAGGAAGAGCAGGAGGGCAAGCCCAAGGTCACCCAGCAGGAGGAGGGCCCCAAGGGCGTCGATGAGCAGAGTGAAAGCAGCGAGGAGAGCGAGGAAGAGAAGCCACCTGAGGAAGACAAAGAGGAGGAGGAGGAGAAGAAGGCACCCACACCACAAGAGAAGAAGCGGAGGAGAGGTGGACTTGGCTTTCAAGGCTTTGGCCCTCTCTGCTCCCTCCCAGACCTCATCTGAGCTAGAGCTGAGGGTGGGCACAGGTGTCTGTGGTCCTGACATCCCTTCTTTGGCCCCATGCAGACAGCAGTGATGAGTCTGACAGCTCAGAAGAGAGTGACATCGACAGTGAGGCCTCCTCAGCTCTCTTCATGGCTGTAAGGCCCTGCCCCCAGGGTCAGGGGGAGGGGTGTCAGCCTTGGTGTCTGTTTCCAGACCAACATCTCCAATCCTAAAATTTGCAGAAAAAGAAGACGCCCCCCAAGAGGGAGCGGAAGCCATCAGGGGGCAGTTCGAGGGGCAACAGCCGGCCAGGCACACCCAGCACAGAGAGTGGCAACACCTCCTCCACCCTTCGGGCTGCTGCCAGCAAGCTGGAGCAGGGTGAGCGGCCTTCCTATCCCAGCATGACCTCTTAACTTCTGTTCTTGTTCTGTTCTTCTGTCAGGATCTGAGGCCAGGTCAGGGGGCAGACACCTGTCTGTCCCCAAGCCCTTCGTACCCATAAATCCAGGCACCACCCAGCCTGGGGTCCTCCCGACAGGTGCAGCCTCCCAGTGCTAATACTCGGCCCTGCCTCTGCTCCCACAGGAAAGCGGACGAATGAGACGACGGCAGCCAAGCGGTTGCGGCTGGACACTGGGCCCCAGAGCCTGTCTGGGAAGTCCACCCCTCAGCCCCAGTCTGGGAAATCCACCCCCAGCAGCGGGTAAGTCAGCGAGGACAGCAGGGACAGGATGTGGGTTGCTAGCAGGGAGGGCCTCCCACTCACCTCCCCGATCTCTGCTTGGCTCCTCAGGGACGTGCAGGTGACTGAGGATGCTGTGCGCCGCTACCTGACACGAAAGCCCATGACCACCAAGGACCTGCTGAAGAAGTTCCAGACCAAGAAGACGGGGCTGAGCAGCGAGCAGACAGTGAATGTGCTCGCCCAGATCCTCAAGCGCCTCAACCCAGAGCGCAAGATGATCAACGACAAAATGCACTTCTCCCTCAAGGAGTGAGGGGCTGGCCCCCACCAGTCTGCCCAGTAAATGAGCTCTAGTCACCAGAAGGTCCTGGATCCTTGAATTCACTCTCACTGCCATGGGTCCAGCGCCCATCCGTCTCCCTGCTCCCTGACTCCCAGGAGCAGCATTAAAAAGGATGGAAAAACTGAAAGGCGTTCTCCTCAATTTACTTCTCTCATTCTCCCCTCCCCTCCTCTGGAAAGGTGTCTCGTAGAACTTACTTTGTACCTGGGGTGAGTTCTTCAGTCCTGCCTTGCACTTTGCAGGGTGCAGTTCATCCACCACCAACCCACTGAGTACTTGGTTCTTTTTCAGATCAGCTGGTTTGTGTTGAGTGTTTTGCCCTTAATGTTTTTCATCCTTGCTTTCACATTTTCATTTTCAGCATCTTGTCTTACAGTTTCCGTCACACACACTAGCACCTGAAGCTCACTGGCATCCTGTTCTGTCTTCTGACGACTCTTTGATCAATTGTTTTGCAATCTCAGATGTGGGAACTGGAGGCCTGCTGGGGGCTGGGTCTGTGGGACTCCTGGGTGGTCTACTTTGCAGCCTAGCCCTTCTAGATGGTTTTTGCCTTTGCTCCTGCCAGGTGTTCCAGGAGTCCCAGCTTGCACCCAGCCTGCACTTGGGGGTCTCAGCTCAGCTCAGGGGCTCTGTCCCTACAGGGCAGCAAAAACCCAAATCCCTTTTATTGTTGATGTTGGCATCTGGGCCGGGTTTTCAGCTCTCCAGTGATGTTTCTGGGTCTTCCCTTACACGCTGGTTATGCGTTTATTTTTTCCAACTTTGCTAGGTGTTCTGTAGTGGGAGGACTATGCACAGACAAGAATGCTGCTGGAAATGAAATTGGCAGCGGGTGCTGCTTTTGAACACCCATCCTGAGTGTCCGGGTTTCCGTCTCGCCCTTGGCTGGAAACTGCAGGTGGAAAACTTCCCCACCCAGGTCCGCAGGACCTTGGCTGTCAAACAGGAATGCCTGAGATGTAAGGCTAATTCCTAAGAATGTCCCAGGTCTGTCCAACCTCCCTCCTCCCTTATTTCCGCCAGGCCTTTTTGGGGCAGCAGAAGGATGTCCTCACCCCTTGACCTGGCAGTTTCACCCCTGTGTTTGCAGCCATGTAGACTGGTCTAAGACCTCCTCACTAGGCCAGGACATGTGCCTTAGTGGTTAGGAGCAGGGCCTTTAGTTCAGCAGGACCTGGGTTCAAATTCTGATTGTGTTTAATTCTTGGTGACCTTGGACAAGTGATTTTTTTTCCTTCTGAATGTAGTCTCAAGGACTACAGTATGAACAACCACACTGAATTATTGAAGCAGTCCCTGTATATGGACTTCCAGTCACTTCTGGTCTTTTGCTCATGCAAACAACCAGCAGCCAATAGCCCTGCGCTGTGTCTTTGCTCACCTGTGAAGAACATGTTCCTGAAGCAATTTGGGGGCTTTTTAAGGGATGGGATGTGCAGTTTGAGTAGCAAATACTCAACTGCTACCAATTTACACCCCACCCACAGCATGGGGGTGTGCCTGTGTCACACATGCACCCCAGCCACGTGGAAGCAAACCTTCTGACAGTCCATATACAGGGACTGCTTCAATAATTCAGTGTGGTTGTTCTTACTGTAGTCCTTGAGACTACATTCAGAAGGAAAAATTTTTGACAGTCTTGGGTGCCAAGTCTCACTTGAGTTTTAACTCAGTCTCACCTGGGGGAGAACACCTCTTCAAACATGCGAAAGCTATTTGAATTTCCTTTGCCCCAAAAGCTCTCCCAAGCTCCTCAGTGCCAGGCACCATGCTGAACACTAAATGACTCCTCGGAACCCCATGTGGGAGGGACTTTGGCCTCCTTTCATAGATGAGGGACAGAGTCTCACTTCCCGGTGGCCAAAGGTGTGGAAGTCATTGTGACTTGCAACTGCCTCCAAGACCCAGTGGGAGTCAATCTCCCCTCTCACTCTGATGCCTGGGACACCAAGACAAAGCTGAGGTCTCACGGTCCTCAGGTGGGACTTCTAGAGAATGGAGTCCTGTAGGGTGAGCTTCCTGCCCCTTGTGTCCCAGCCTTTGACTATGCTGAGGCCTCTCCCTTTTCCTGTTTTGACACTGGCTCAGCCAGGCCCATAGACAGGGGCATGATGCTTAATCAATCCTCCAGGCGGGAACCATGAAGGAGTCCCTATTAGCTAATTCACCTGCCAAGCCACCTCTTCCCCACACACACGTCTGTTCCACCTGGTGCCCAATACGGGCTCCTGAGCCTCAGCACCCTGCCTGAGTGGAGAGGGACCCCACTGGGGGACCCACAGAACCACCCCCCCACCTCTCTCTCCAGACAGCAGGTGGGGCGGGGACCCTGGTTTCTCACCCTGGGATGGGCCCTGGCTGCCGCCACAACTCTCACAAATCAAGAGATGGAGGGAATGTCGGAAATGGGTCTGTGGAATGTCTGGATGTGGGGGTGAGCCCTTAACTCCTAGAAGGACAGAATGAGGGACAGAGGAAGCCAGCCTGCCTAGGTCTGAGGATATGAGAGATAGGTTGGTGGCGAACACAGGGCCCTTGTGCCCATACAGCGGCCGGCAGTGAAGAGGTTATTTTCCAGCCCAGATGAGGATAAATTGAGGGTGCAGGGCATCCCCACCCTCAGGACCTGCTCATCACAATGGCCACAGGAAGAGTCCTGCTCGGCTCTCTGCTGCTCCTGTCCCTGCAGCTAGGCCTTGGCAGGGACCCGGGTACTCCAGAGGCTCTGGTGGTGGAGGGAGAGCTCTTGTCTGAGCCAGCAACAGACATGGGAACCTGGAGGCCACAGCTGGGTAAGGACCCGCAGGACCCTATGTGATTCCCCAACTCCTTCTTGGTCAACCCTTGCCCCCTGTCAGCTGCCCCTTGTCCCCTTCAGGTGCCCGCCTGCGCAGAGCCCCAGCTGGCCCTTGCCAGCTATGGAGCTTGGCCCTGCCGGTAGCAGATCTGGGCCTAGGCTATGCTTCAGAGGAGACAATCATCTTCCGCTACTGTGCTGGCAGCTGTCCCCGAGGCGCTCACACTCAGCACAGTCTGACGCTGGCCCACCTGCGGAGCCAGGGGAGAGCACGCGGTGGCCCTTGTTGCCGGCCCACCCGCTACGCTGACGTGGCCTTCCTGGATGACCACCACCACTGGCAGTGGCTACCCCAGCTCTCGGCAGCTGCCTGTGGCTGCGGTGGCTAAGAGTGCCTGGCCTGGGGCCCTGCAGCTACACCAGGAGTCCCCTGACTTATTTACTGGAGACTTGGATGTTGAGAAGATGAGAAAGTGGAGGCGGCACCCCAGGACTGCCAGCAAGGAACACAATAAAGGAAATTGCCCCCAAGCCTCATGATTTTATGTTCAATGGGGTGCACACTAACCCTGCTACTTTAGCTTCGGGTTGGTGGGCAGGTGCGTCCTGGGCTTCCCTTGAAGACCCCAGCCCCAGCAAACAGGCAGTGCAAGGAAGGCTGCCTTGTCCATTCTCTAGCTTTATTCACAAACATGTCTCTGAGAAGCTGGGGGAAGGGCCTTGGGGTCAGCAGGCTGGGGAAGGCTTCCCAGGTTCCCATGGTCCCATCCCCTCAGGGAGGGAGCGGCAGATGACAGAGATGCGTCGGCCCCTCGGAACCCGACGTTCCCCAAAAAAGGACTCTTCATCCCGAAGGATCTCATGGGAGAAGTCATAGCGGGCCGAGTCTCTGCAAGAGAAAACAGGCTGTGGCTGGGTGGGATAAGGGTAACCCTGTTCTAGGCTGAGTGTCTGCTGTGTAGGGGATGATAGTGTTTGCTGTGAGGACTGAATGAGAGACGGTGCTGGAAGGGCTGGTTAGTTTCTGACCAGTGACTAGTGGGGTGGGGGCTCCTTGGCTGGCAGTACCTAAGGATGTACAGGGAGCCTGGCTCCAGCAAGAGTTCTAACCACTCCCCTGGCTCCTGGGTGTGCACCAGCCGCATGACACTGGGAGACAGCAGGGACAGGCCAGCGATAGTGGCTCCGCAGAACTGGAAGAGGGCACATGGTGATGGGTCAGGCTTTGGTCGAGCTGGCCCATCCCCAGCTGGGAGCTCCAAGATGCTGGCCTCTGCCCACCTTGACACTGTCCACGTGTGGCTTGATGTAGCCCCGAGGTTCCAGGTCCAGCACGTGCACCGAGGACAGCAGGGTCTGGCTAGGGCCAAAGGCAGCTGCCTGCACACGCTGCAGGATGGCCCGGCTTGCCTCTGACCAGCGCGACTTTTCTGTCTCTCGGAAGCCGTGGATAGCCTGCATAGAGCTCAGGTCAAGCCTGGAAACTCCGTTGGGGGCGGGGAACAGAAACCGAGAGTGGGAGGGACGGAGCGCAGAGCAAGGGTCTGGTTTTCCAGGCATGACTCTTGACCTCATCCTCAACTCACAAACTTTGTCATAACTAAACCATAATCCTGGGTCTCAAATCCTGACCCCTGCCCCACCTAGTTTGGCCTCAGTCTTTTGTACCCAGCCTCGAGCTCCCATTCAGCACCAATTCCCGTCCCCAATACTGGCCCGGTTCCAATATTCCATTTTGTGTCAGTCTCCGCCCCCATCCGGTGACCCTCCCTCATCTCGTTCCACCTCTTTCCCTAACCTTGGTCCTGCATCCTAAACACCCCTCAGTTCTAGCTCCTGCCTCCGGGTATGTGTGGGCCAGCCCTTCATCTTCTAAGTGTTTTCTCTGCCCCCAATGACCCCAAGCTTCAAGACTCTGTCCCTATTCCCAAGGTCCTGTCCCCAGACATAGCCCCGCCCCACCCACCGCCTCACATCCCGGCCCCAGTCCCCACTGTAGCCCCGCCCCGATAGCTCGAGTCCTAGGTACCGCCTTCATCTTAGCACCGCCCCATTCCAGAGCTCCAATGGACTCGTCCCGGCTCCCAACGTCCCTGACTCCGCCTCGGACGTGGCTCCGCCCCCAACGCGGCCTCACCGCATCCCAGTGGTCGAATTCGTAGCGGCGCCGTCGCAGCTCGGGCTCAACTTCACGGCTCAGCGTCTCTTCCTCGGCCGCGCTCAGGAAACCGGGCCGTACAACAGCCGCGTCCCGCAGGCGTTTCAGCACCGCTGGGCCCGAGCCCCGCACCCAGCTAGGCCCGGGCAATGTTCTCAGTGCCAGCCACCCGCTCCCGGTCATAGCCTCGGAGCCCGGGAGTGGAACCTGCTAGGGTCAGGGTGACGCCCCCGCCTCAGAGCCTTTAGGTGCGGCTGCGCCGAGTCTCTCCAGCGATTGGCTTCCTGGTCGTTCCGCCTTCTCGCTCAGGGCTAATGGTTTGGCTTTCCTTCTCTAGCTATTGACTCCTCCCACGACCTGCCTTTTCCGTGCTACGTGCTCTGTCCCTCCGTAACCTAAACTGTTGGCTGTC
The DNA here is from genome assembly GCA_028533065.1 of Trachops cirrhosus. Classification (NCBI taxonomy): domain Eukaryota; kingdom Metazoa; phylum Chordata; class Mammalia; order Chiroptera; family Phyllostomidae; genus Trachops; species Trachops cirrhosus. The sequence continues at coordinate 38,660,861 of CM052545.1, read as the reverse complement.
CTGCAAGTCCATATTCAGGGGCAAAGGCAGGAGCTGGCCTTGGGTAGAGGTTAGACAGGAGTAGAAGAATACGGGCCAAGGCCGACGTTATGGAGTCGGCAAGGACTAGAAATTGAGGGTGGAGAACACACTGAGAGGAAGGGGCCAAGGGAGTGACGTCAGGTTACAAATATGGAACCAAGTCAGTTAGGGGCTTTGCCGCCAAAGGTCAAAGCCGGGCATCCCCATTTACCCTTCTCTATGGGATTATTCCCACTCGCATACAAACGGGCTGGTTTTCACCTTATAAACAAAATAAAAACAAACTCTTCATGATAGAATTGGTATATCGCCATTTTGCAGCCTTTATTGGAATATATAGTGGATCTAGACAAGGATTTTCATCGGTTCCCAACTTCGCAAAAAGAGGGACAGCTGGACTTTGTGTCTCCTGATGGAAATTGAGTACACACCCCCAGCTAAGAGGTCACTTGCCAAAAAGGGGGCCCTGAATCCAATTAGGTTTCTCCAGATTTATACACAAAGTTACAGGAAGTACCTGGGATAGACGTCACCACCTTTCCTGACCCAATCATCAAAATCCAAACTGCAAGTCCACAAGACAAGCAACGCTGTTTCTCCAACAAATGAATCTCAAGAAAAAAGAAGAAATGGAAGAGTTTGAGAGAGAGCAATTAAGGGGAAGCCTGCGGTTACGAGAGCCTTAGATACTCACTCGTTGCAAAAAACTAGAAAAACAGATACTGGGTTGGGTTATTTGTAAGCATTGTAATTTTTATAAGTATTGAAATTTGGCCACTGGTTGGATATTTGTAAGTATTGTAATATTTTTAGGTTCGAAAGTGGTATTGTTGTCTTTTTAGGGATTCCCTATCCTTTTAGACATGCATACTGAAATACAGATGCACTGAAAACTGGGATTTGCTTCAATGTAATCCAGGGAAGTGGGGGACAGGAGGGACAAATCACATATAGCCTTGAGTTGGTAATTGTTCAATTGGTGTAAGGGAACATGAGGCCTCATTATCCTATATTTTCTACTTTTGTTTATATTTAAAATTGTCCAGAATGAAAAGTTCAGCCAGATATAACCAATGAAAACAGCCAAATTAAAAAGCCCCCTGGGCCCTGGCTGGAGTGGCTGAGTTGATGGGTGTCGTCCCACAAACCAAAAGGTCCGAGGTTCAATTCCTAGTCACGTTTCCAGTTTGGCCCCCAGTCAGGCACATGCAGGAGGCAACTGATTGATGTTTCTCTCACATCAGTGTTTTGCTCCCTCCCTTCCTTCCCTTCTCTGTGGAATCAATAAAAAGGTGAAGGGGGAAGTCCTCTGAATTTAAAAAAATATGAAATTCGGGGACTTCCGGCCAAGATGGAGGCATAGGTAGATGCACCGTGCCTCCTCGCACAACCAAAATAGGGACAACAACAATAGAGAAACAAAATAACAACTAGAACTGATAGAAAATTGAACTGTATGGAAGTCGGACACCCAAGGAGTTAAAATTAGACACATTCATCCAGACCCGTAGGAGGGGCGGAGTCGGGCTGGACGAGGGACGCGGAACTGATAGCAGAGCAATCCGGGAGGAGCGCAGGACTACAGCAGGCAGACCCTGGGCGCACAAGCGGCGGTGGCTGGTGGGGCCCCGGCTGGGGGTTGGCGATGGGCAAACCCATCAAGGCGGCCATTGTGAAGCAAGGCACTGTGCCCAACTCAGGGTCCCAGCACCGGGAAATAGAGCTTTGGGCCACTGCCTGAGGAGGAAGGTCCCGCCAGATGCACAGGCCCACCCACATGGGAAATGGCGCCAGAGGGGCCCAGTTGGCTCGCAGATAGCAGCGGAGGGGTCTGGGGTCCTACAGGAGCGGAGCAAGTGCCATTGCTCCTTCTCAGACCCCGTCCCCACATACAGTCTCACAACCCAACCACTGGGGTGCCCCGCCCTGGTGAACACCTAAGGCCCCGCCCCTCACTACAGGAGCTCGACAAGACCGAAAAAAAAAAAAAAAAAAAAAACCAGCAAAGAGATGGCCCAAACAGGACAAGAATTGAAAGCCCCAGAACCCATACTTTTAAGCAACCAAGAGATAGCCAACCTATCAGATGTACAGTTCAAAGCACTGGTGATCAGGATTCTTACAGAACTGGTTGATTTTGGTCGCAAATTAGATGA
>CM052545.1:38597928-38658184 GCA_028533065.1 Trachops cirrhosus | reverse complement strand
CGCGCACTTCTCCTACCTGCGGGGCCTGGGCCTCACAGGTCCCGGGGAGTGCCTGGGCTTTTCCGGGTCCACGGGTGCGCAGTCTCTGGGTCCCGAGGGGCGCTCACTTCTCCTACCTGCGGGGCCTGGGCCTCACAGGTCCCGGGGAGTGCCTGGGCTTTTCCGGGTCCGCGGGTGCGCAATCTCTGGGTCCCGAGGGGCGCGCACTTCTCCTACCTGCGGGGCCTGGGCCTCGCGGGTCCCGGGGAGTCAGGAGGTATGATGTTGAAATCAGAAGGGATTTGATGCATTTAGGAGATGGAGGGAGGGACCCTGAGCCAAAGAATGCAGGCAACCTCTAGAAGCTAGAAAAGGCAAGGAATGGATTCTCCTCTGGAGCCTCCAGCAGCAATCAGCCCTGTTGACCCCTTGATTTTAGCCCCATGAAACTCATTTTGAATCCTGATGACTATAACTGTCAGATAATGAATGTATGTTGATTTAAGCCACTGTTGCAGCAGTCATGAAAGTTCACACACCACTTCTCCCAGGCCCTGTCTCTTTGTACCTGCTCTTTAACTTCCTTTCTTCCCCTGGAGTCAGCTTCCACACACCTACCTGTCTGGCTGTCCTATTTTCCTAGTCAGCTCTGTACAGGGTGATTTCCCAAACTCTCCAGGCTGGGCTGGGTGTGGGCACCTGGCACTACCTTGCTTCCTGTGCTTAATTCTCCCCAGAGGTCCAGAAGAGCCAGATGCTGGCAATCGTGCCCTGCCCTAGATCTGAGCAGGGAAGAATCTCAGAGACCATCTAGTCCACCTCCTCATAGCCACTCTATGGGGAAGGCATCAGGCTGGGAGAGGTTGGGGAGAGGGTGGATGTAGGGGTGTGTGTATACTCTCCTGGCCCTCCTAGACAGAGGAATTAAGGGTCAGGGCTGTGGCTAAATGGTGGGGTTGTTATGGCTCTGGGGCAATGCAGTCAGGTCAATTCACGTTCTGGGAACCTTCTTTCATTTCTAAACCTGACATCTTCTCACCTCTCAGAGGGTCTCAAAAGTGGCTCTCTGAGCATCTGTCAGAGTCTGAACATGGATGCATTTGATGCTTTGTAACTAACAGTAACAGCAACATTAACCTCTTTTTATTTAGCACCAGCTCTGGACTGAGGCTGTGGCATGCAAAACCTCAACAGTTCCTAAATTTTTGATGTTTGCAGACCATCCTCAGGATTTTCCTATATCTGCCTTACCCCTGAACTCTTATATGCTGAAGATATTTTGTAAAGTAAAACTCCCTTCAAAACCTAAATCAATTGCTTTTAAAATTGTAAAATATACATAACATGAAATGTATCGCCTTGACAATACTTAAGTATGCAGTTCAGTGACGTTAAGCACATTCACGTTGTTGGGCAGCCACCCCCACCATCCATCCACAAAGCTTTCTCACCTTCCCAAACTGAAATCAGACACTAACTCCCCAGCTCCTTGCACCCACCATCTACTTCCTGGCTCTATGAATCTGATGACTCTAGGTTCCTCATATAAATGAAATCATACAATGTTTGTCCTTCTGTGTCTGGCTTCTCTCACTGAGCATAATGTCCTCAGGGTTCATCCATGTTGTAGCAGGTGTCAGGATTTTTCCTTTTGAAGGCTGAGTAATATGCCAATATGTGGATGTACTGCATTTTGTTGACATATTTATCTGCCAATTAAAAACCTAAATCAATTACTTCAAGAAAGTATTTATTTTGGAATAACTACACACTCACAAGAAGTTGCCAAAATTGTACAGAAAGGTCTGTGTATCCTTTACTCAGTTTTCTCAATGGCATATCTTATGTAACTATAGGATTTCCAAATCAGGAAATTTGTCTACGGACCTCATTCAGATTTCAATAGCTTTTACATTCATTCAGTGCATCTCTGCACAATCATGTATAGATTTATGTAATGACCTGCAGAGTTATAAAGCTTAAATCAAGTTATTTTTAAAAAGAAACTTTGTATCTCTGCCATGAATGGCAAGTGATACGGCCAGCCACAAGACAGGCTTATTTAAAAAATAAGTACAATGTAAACAATGTCATAACATTCCCGCTGGGTACTGTTACCTACCGAATGGCTCTTTATCAAACACTGGGATTAGGTGTTAAGAGACATCAACAGGTATTAGGCACCAGCTGAGCCCCTCTCCTTGAACTCTTGAGAATTGAAAAAGGAGTGGATTACTTGTCACACAGGTCAGTGATTTTGAATGCAGATCCAAAAACTGTCTTCCTAGGGAAACGCTGTATCAGCTCATTAAAGCTTCACAACAGTCCTAAGAAGGAGGTACTATGATTATTCCTATTTTATAGGTGAGGAAACTGAAGCTCAGAGAGGCAAAGTGGCCTTGCCCACTCACTTCCTAGCTGTGTGACCTTGGCTAACTTGCTTAACTTCTCTGGGCTTCAGTTTTCTCCTAGTGACCTGGAGATAGGTGTAGTTCTTCTCTCAGAGTTAAATGAGAGCATTAAATGAGATAATATTGAATATTGAACACCTAGAAAAGAGCCTGGTGCTGGTAAGTCAGTAGGAGTGTGCCACTATTATTATCATTCTATAAGGTTGCCTTAAAGTTTAAAGCCAGCTACAATAAGAAAATGCATTACCATTTGTTGTGGGGCCCACTCTGAGCCAGGCAGTGAGCTAAGCCCTTAACCCTTTTTAGCTCTGTATGCCTTTGTAATGGTTGAGTATATCACCATCCTTTCCATAATACAAATGAATAAACTGAGGCACAGAGAGGTGAATTCACTTACCCAAGGTCACACAGCTTAGGAAGAAGAAGAACTCAGAATTCAAACTCTGTTTTCTTCTGACTCTAAAACCATAGCTTTGCAGAACCCTTAGAAGCCAGGACCAGGGAACTGAGACCTGGAACTCTGTAGACTCTTCCGTTCATGGGGGTTTTGAAGTTGGCCACTGGTGGAATTTGTGACACTGTAGGCATATGAGGTCTTGACTGCCCAAGAAACATGGCTTAATTGCAGTTCAACCTCTGATAGTGCAGACAGGAAAACAGGCTCCCCAAGGAGAAATGGCCGGGCAAGGTTACCTACCACAAGGGAGCTGAGCTCCCCGGGGCAGTGTGCAGCAGTTTGCCCCTGGTATGGGAAACGACACCACGGAGCTTTGATGCTGCCAGGTAGTAAAACCTAATAGTTAACAGCCTGGGGTCTGGACTCAGCTGGCCTGTTTTCACATCTTGGCATTACCACTTGCATGCCCCCAACAAGTGGCTTTGCTGTCTCTGCCTCAGTTTGCTCATCTGTACAGTGGGGATAGCAAGGGCACTTATCTCAGTGGGATGATGATTATTATTATTTAAATTACTGTTCTAACAACACAGTCCCACTGACTCTCATTCCTAGTGGGTGAGGAGGGGGGCCTCCCATCCCGCCCACCCCCTCCCTGCCTGGATGGTACCAGCCCCTCAGTGTATGCCCAGGGCAGCTACCACCGCATTGCTAGGCAGCCATGGTGCAATTGGAGAGCGGCTCAGCAGGTTTTTCTTCCCAGCATGCTGTGGAGCACCAACCTGTCCTCTCCCCGCCTCACCTGAGCCCAGCCCTACTAGGCTTGCAGGCTTCTCTCTGCCAGAGGCAGCCAGAGGGCAGTGGGCGCTGCGTCACCATGCCCAGCATCTTCGCTTACCAGAGCTCCGAGGTGGACTGGTGTGAGAGCAACTTCCAGCATTCGGAACTAGTGGCTGAGTTCTACAACACGGTGAGGGCCAGTGGATCGGGAGCACAGGGCAGGAGTGGGGTGGCATGGTAGAGTCTCACCAGACTTGTGTTCAAAGCCTGGCTCCTCCACGTCCTCGCTGTGGAATCCTGTTTGAGCAGTTCGCCTCTCTGAGCCTTTGTTTGCTAGTGTGTCAGGCCAGGAGCAATGGCTTTCATTCATTAATTGTCTTTATTTGGCATCAGGCTATGTGGTAGGTTTTGGAAAGGTAGTAAGGACCAAAAAGAGTGACTCTAGGCATTCACAACCCAGGGTGATGGTGCTGTAATGGGGAACACACAACCAGTGGGGTGGGGGGGTGGATCAGAGAGGGCTTCCTGGAGGAGGTGACTACGGCTGCTTTGTCTTCAGCTATATATCCCCAGCCTAGGGTGACCAACTCATTCCAGTTTGCTGGGGACTGCTTTGGTTTCAGCATTGTAAGCTTCATGTCCCAGGCTGCCTCTCAGTTCTGGGAATACCAGGACAGTCAGTCATCCTTCCCCTAGCCCCACACTGGAACGGCCCCCAAATCCTGAACACCTACATGGCAATGGCATTTCCCAAAGCCCAAAAGATATGAACAGACAAAGATTCGTGTGGCCATGCTGTCCTTATGAGGAGAGCTGGGGACACCATGGTGAACAAGGCAGGGTGCTTGCCTTCCTGGGGCTCCTGGGGCGCTGGGTAAGGCTGGCATGTGCTTCACTCTGTGCCTTTCACACAGTAGGTGACCAATGACGGGCGAGCAATTCATCGGCTTTTATTGAGTGCTTCCTGTGTGCCGGGCGTTGCACTAAACATTTAACGTGAAAAATTTTATTTAATCTTCACAGTGACTTGGGAGTTCAGCACCACATATCCTATATTGAGTTAATCCCATTTTCCAGGTGAGGAAATGGATCTTCAGGGAGGCTGAGGGCCTGCCCGGGATCACCCTGGAACTTAGAGCTGGATCAGAGCCTGGGGGCCCAGGAGAGTGTTCTGGCAGGCAGGGGCAGGGAAGCTCAGTCCCAGGAGGGGTCAGTCGCCCTGACTCTGTTAGCTTTGACCTCACTGCTTTCCAGAACTAGGAGGCAGGATTTTGAGATTCAAGGGTAACCATGGTCTTCTTGGTTCTCGTTCCTCCTGGCTAGAGATGCTGACCCTTTCTGGCGCCCAGTACCCCCACCTGAAACATGGGAGTGGGCTGAACATGCTGGGCCCTGGAGGCAGGGGAGGACTGGGTGTTCTTGAGTCCTCCTCTCTGCATTCCCTGGCAGTCCCTGCGGTCCGGAATGTTCTCCCTTTAGCCCACCTCACAGAAGGCGCTGAGAGAGGGCTGGCTCAGGTGTGGGCTGTGCTTGGGTCTAGCCATGGTCTCACGTAAAATTCTCCTCATTCCATCCTTGTCCAGCCAGTTTCTAAATGCAGTGCATGGAACAACCCGCAGATACTCTCGGAGGCTGCAGGTCTCAAAAGCTTTCTTCTCACGACACATACGAGATTTCTACACCATCATCACCCAGTGCCTGCATTTCCAGATACTTATCAAACAAAAACAAATGTTTCACAGAGCAAAACTTACCTTTCCCTGGTGGGAACACACTTAGGTATTTTCACTTCTCTCAAAAAGGCTCTGGTAAACATGTTAAGGTACAAGGAATTGAGTTATATCAAAAAGGGTTCCCCCACAACACTTCTGAGTATCTCAAACCCATCATCATAGCTAACAAATCATACAGTCCAGGGCATGGGAAACTTCTGTTGGGAAGGCAGGATAGCTGATATCTTTGGTTTTCGGGGCCACACAATCTCTGCAGAAATGACTCAGCTTTGCTGCTGTAGCCGGGAAGCAGCTACAGGCCCAATGTCAACAAACAAGTGGGGCCGGGTGCCAACACAAGTTCGCTGGTGGACGCCGAGGTGTGAATTCCATGCAACTTTCATGTGTTCTGAAACATCATTTTCTTCTTTTAATATTTTGACCTTTTAAAAATGTCAACATTATTCTTAGCTCATCGACCACACAAAACAAGACAGTGGATTGTAGTTCACCAGCCTCTGATATATATATATATATGCACACACACACACACACACACACACAGTCACACAAAAAACAAGGTTTTTTAAAAAAGACTTTATTTATTTATTTTTAGGGAGAGGGTAAGGGATGGAGTAAGGGCAGGAGAGAGACATTGATGTGTGAGAGAAGCATCAATAGGTTGCCTCTCAGGTGCCCCCAACCGGGACCTGGACTGCAACCCTGCCATGTGCCTCGCTTGGGAATCAAACTGGTGAACTTTCGGTTTGCAGGATGACGCCCAATCCACTGAGCCACACCAGTCAGGGTGAAAACAAGATTTTGTGGGGGGGCCTCTCAAAAATGAGTTTATTTCATAGTGAGTGTGCGCACACTCATATTTTGCAGCTTCCTGTGGGAAACTGACGATTTGTGTTGAGACATGAAGTTACAAATAACCCCACCCCCCTTGATGCCAAATCACACCTCTAGGAACTTTAACCAAAGGGGTAATCTCAATAGATGGAGAGATTATATACAGAGTCATCTCTGAGTCATTGCGATTGCAATAAATAAGTGGATAAATAAAAAAGAAGCCATAATATTTTTACCACTTTGTGTAGGGATGGATACATTCCGCTGAACTATTATGTGGCTATTTATAAGAATGTTTTTGAGCTAGGTATGTAAATTAAAGACACAATACATAGCATAAATATTTTTAAAAGATTTTATTTATTCATCTGTAGAGAGAGGGGAAGGGAGAGAGAAAGAGCAGGAGAGAAACAACAATGTGTGGTTGCCTCTTGAGCGCCTCTCCCACCCCCCGCCCCCCAGTTCTCACTCCCAGAGACCTGACCTGCAACCCAGGCATGTGCCCTAACTCAGAATTGAACTGGCAACCTTTCAGCTTGCAGGACAATGTCCAACCCACTGAGCCACACCAGTCAGGGCCATAGCAGAAATTTAAAAAAAAAATTTGTTCATATGGACTTCATCATGATCCACTTAGGATTCACAACTCATAATGGGAAAATGCCGATCCCTAAAGAATATTTTGCTTTCTTATTGCTCTGCTTGCAAGGAGCTGAGTCTGAGTTTGGGGGGAGCCCAGCACCATGTGGCCAGGGCATGGAAAAAGGAAGCACTAGAGGACTCAGTCCAGGTGATAGGAGGCTTCAGAGAGGAGGGCACCTAAGATTCAGGGTTTGAAAGATGAATAGGAGCTCGCCAAGTGGGGTAGGAGCCTGGAAAAAAAGAACAGAAAAGAGAAAAGGGATGGACTAGTCTTGGAAGTAAAGAGGGGCTGGCCAGTTCGGGAAAGGGAAAAGTATGTTTCTGTGGCTAGTCCATGGGCAGAGATGAAGATGAATGCTTTGAATGTGGGGTTGCAGTGTTTGAAATCCATTTGTATTCATTGAACAAAAATGTTGTAAACAACCTGTGCTGGGGGATCTTGCGGTCCTAGAGAGGCTCAGCATCCCAGTATGTGGAGGGGGCTTCAGAATTAGAAATGTGTCCCCCAGCCCCATGGGCTGTGGTAAAGGGAGAAACAGGAACCAGAATCGGGGTGGTGAGGAGCCATGGGGGTGGGGTATGAGGCCTCCACTTGCCAAATGGGGAGGGAACCTCAGTGCCTAAAGGTGAGGGAAAGGGTTGACCAGATTTCCAGGGTCAAATCAGGAATGCCGGGCAGAAGAGTGTGTATTCTATTGTGAGGGCACTGGGGAGCCATGGGTAGCTTTTGAACATGGGAGAGTTAAAGATGTGGGGGCAGCAGGGACATCTGCTTGATTTCACAGATAGCCAGGAGAGCCAAAAGAAATGTATTTAACAGGAACAGAGGTTAAGGGTGTGGGAGGGACTGAATCAGGTGGGGCAAGGGGAGAAGTCAAGGTGTAGGCCGCTCCAGTTTGCACCTGCTTCCTTTGGCTTGGTGGCTTCCAGGTGTGGTGTCCTTCTGGGTTGCTGACATCTTAGGAGAGTTTCAAGTGATGTGGGAAGAAGTTTCAAGGTCCCCTGGCTCCCAAAGGCAGCTGTGCTGCATTTTCCCCTGGGATCCTGTCAAAGCTTCAGAAGCTCCAAACCTCATCTTCTCCATCCCTGGCCACAAGACTCAGTTGGTTGGAGCACTGTCTCATACACCAAAATGTTTCAGGTTAATTCCTGGTCAGGGCACATACAGGAGGCAACTGATTGATGTTTCTCTCTCACATCAATGCTTCTCTCTCTTTCCTTTCCTTTCTCTCTAAAATCAATAAACATATCCTTGGGTGAGAATTTAAAAAAAATCTCCTTCTTTCCAGAAAACTCCCTCTCAGATGCTTGGATGTAGGACAAAGGGATGACATGGCTGGTGTGGGAAGTACATAGGCAAAAGCAGGGAGGTGGGGGTGAGTAGGACTGTGGGGGGTGGGTAGGACGGGGGGGACCAAAGAGGGAAAGTGTGTAGGGGGTGTAGGTTACAGTGACTGCCCCTCCAACAGCCTTCCCACCTGCTCTTCCAATGGAGCCTTCCCTGCAGCTGGCCTCTGCCATGTGACGATTCCAGTCCCTGTCTTCCCTGAATGCTGGGCGACTCAGGCAGGAGACCTGCCCCCTCTCTGAGCCCCTGGCTGTGACTGGCAGGTCCCAAGAGCTCTAAACCACACTTCCCTTCTCTGCCTTTTTCCTCATCCACACTCACAGCAAAAGCAATTAATTTCAAACACCTCCGGTCTGCCAGTCCCCACAGAAAACCAAGAGGGCATGGTCCCTGCCCTCAGGGAACACAGACATCGTTAATTGAGTGATTAATTACACATAGAGAGCTGGTGATCATGCTTGTGACACATCCCAGGCCAGACTGGACTGGTGCCTCTGGGCCTCTCTCCTCCTTCTGAAAAACAGGCATTTATGACCCCCTACCCTTCTGGCCTCCTGGGGGGAGGGACTCTGATTCGAGGGGACAACAACCCCTCATTTTGCTCTTTATGCAATGAGAATTGACTGAGCTGGGCACTGTTTCAGGCCCTGGGGACACAGTGGTGATCAAAGCAGACAATAATGCCTGCCCTCAGGGGACTGGTGTCCTGGGGGATGAGGGACACAGACAATCGAAGGAAGTCAAGGGTACAGAATGGTGGTAGGTATGTGCTAGGGAAGGAAATTTCATTCATTCGTTTACTCAGCAAATGTTTACTGAGCACACACTCAAAGAGGGGGCAACTGTGGGGTGCTGACAGCACTTAATTCATAGAGCCACGGAGAGGATGAAGCCGGGACTAGACAACCTACACATCCATCAGCTAGTGATGGACAAGCACATTGTGGTCCGTCCACACCACGGAGCACCACTCAGCTATGAAAAGGAGCGAAGCTCTGGCACATGATGCACCTCGAACACACGGTGCTCAGGGAGTGGAGACAGACACAAAAGGCCACACAGTGTGACTCCATGTATGTGACATGTCCAGAACAGGCATATCCACAGACAGAAAGTGGGTTAGTGGGTGTCAGGGGCTGGGGGAGGAGGGTGGGGAGTGACTGCTAATGGGCACAGGGACTCTTTTTGGGGGTCGTGGAGTGTTCTGAAATTAGTGATGATAGTTGCACAACCTTGTGAATAGACTAAGACCCACTGACTTGTGCACTTCAAAAGAGTGAATTTGACAGTATGTGAATTATATCTCAATTTAAAAACAGATATTGATATTTAAAAACCTTACAGCTCTTCGCACATCCTGAGCATTAAACTGAAGCTATTATTATTTCAAGTAAGCATAGCACAGAGACACAAAAGTGTCAATGTGTTAATTATAGTTGATGTTAATTAATTTTATTTAATCTCCATAACAATTCTATGAAGTAGGTACTCTTATTCTCCCATTTTGTAGATGGGTAAATAAAGGCTCATGTTTCCTTGAGAGCCTTTCCTTGAGAGGTTATGTTTCCTTCCTGGCGTTGCACAGCATGTAATTGCCAGGGCACAAAAGTTGCAAATGCTGGTAGTCCCAGAGTCTCTCACTTAACCACTGAGTCATTAACAACTCATTGTGTGTATCTAACTCATGCAAGGAAGTCCCATGCAGGGAGGAATTAAGGCTGTGGCTGGTGCTATTGCTCAGCCCAGCCCCAGCATTTGTGCTCACCTGTTAAGTGGAAGCACACGGAGGTCCTGGACAGGTGACAGAGCCAGGCGGGAGTGTTGGGAGTTTGGGCTTTGGCAGTGGGGAAAACAAGCAAAGCGGCCTTCGCCGTGTTCATTGATTTGATTGATTCAGCAAACTTCTTGAGTGTCTATTTGGTGCCCAGCATGATAGGTGTTGGGGATGCAGCTGAGGGTAAAACAGGTATTTCTTGTTCCTCACGGAAGTCACAGTCCAGTGGGGAGGGCACAGACCATAAAGGAGGGGAGAATAAATCAGCAGGCTCCAGGGAAACAGTGGATCTTCAGAGGAGCTGCTAGTGGGGTGGGGGGGTGGTGGTGGTTGGGGGGGGGCTGCAGGTTCAGCCCAGGGTGATCAGGTAAATGAGAAAGGGGATTCCCCTCTGCTTCTTCCCAAGGCTGAGGCAGGGAGTCAATTCAGGTCAGTCTCTCTCTCCCTCGTTCTCTTCCTTCCCTTCCTCCCTTCCTCCTCCACTTCTTCTCCCACGTCTTTCTTCCCTCTTTCTTACTTCTTTTCCTCCCTTTCTCCTCCCTCCCTCCCTTGATCTTTCCTTTCCTTCTTCCAGCCCTAAGGTATCCAGCCACATCTATTTACCAGACACCCTGCTGGGAACTGGTGGTAAAAAAGCAAACATACTAGAATAACAACAAAACGGGTGTACACAGCTGTTACAGCTCCCGTGCCAGGCACTGCGTGCACTATTCACATGTATCTTGGCATGTGTTATTGTTTACAAAAATTCACTGAGCACCTACTGCATGCCAGGCACTGTTGTAGACACTGAGACGTTTGCAGCAGTGAACAAAACAGACAAACTCCCAGCCCTGGGCCGCTTTGTTCTTTAATTCTCACCGTGGTGCTCAGAGGTAGAGGAGGAAATTGGGGCACGGAATGTCCTCAAACCCTGACTGCATATACATCGTGAAGGCAGGGACTTTGTTTTCAGGCACTGCTAAGGTCCTTGAGCACACAGTAGTTACTGGAGGAATGGTTGTTGAGTGAATGAGTGAGTGAGTGAATGAATGAAGCACCTGATGGGGCTGGGGCCCAGGAAGTCCAGCCCAAGTGTGTCCAGAGCTGAGGGCTGGACTGGCTCTGGACATGATTCCGGATGGTGCCTTTCCTGCCTCATCGAGTCTGGGTGGGGCCAATGGTTGGGAAACCCGGGGGCCCAGCCCCAGAGGACAGGGAGGAGACCCTGGCATCTTTTCAGATGCTATCAGAGACTCTGGAGCCAGTTGTTGCCCATTAGTCATAGCCTCCTCCTGGTGCTCTGCCCCCATTCCGCACTCCTGGCTCAGCTCTACTGGCCTCTGAGCTTGAAGCAGCTATACCACCAATAAGACCGTTATTATCTCCCCAACAACAACACCAGCAGCAGCCCTTGCTATTCATTGAAGCAGGGAAGCCCCCTGTTCCTCACTGCCACCTGTCTAGTCTTCCTGTTTTCTAAGGCAGGGAACAAATCAATCTCAGGGTCTTCCAGAGCTGTGCAACCTCAGAGAAGTCACTCTACCTCTCTGAGATTCAATTGTCTCATTGTCAAACAGGAACTAGAATACTGGACTTCGGGGTGTGTGTGTGTGTGTGTGTGTGTGTGTGTGTGTGTGTATACGCAAGGATTAAAAACAATCTCTGCAAGGGTGTGTGGTCAAAAGATAAGAAAGTAACAGTCATGGTCCCTTCTATCCAGAACTTTCTAGATGTAAGACCCTCTGTCAAGTGTTTTTACACATGCGATGGGGGATCCACCTGAATTTGTTTTGAGATCCAGTCAACAAGGAATATTTATTGAGTACTTACTACATTCTGGTTCCTGAGGTTACAATGGAAAATGGAGAAGACACAGTCCACGTACTCAAAGCCAGGTTTAGCGGGAGAGCCAGGCAGTTCCAGAGCAGCTGGACAAGTGTGAGGAAGTGGGGCAGCACTCCCTTTGGGCACAAAGGAAGGCCACCTCACCCTGCCTTGGGGGACTGGGAAATCTTTAGAAGAAAGTGAAACCCAGGTGACAGATGAAGTAGTAGTTGGCCTGGCAAGGAGGTGTGAGTGGAGAGTCAAGAGTCCCAGGAAGTGCAAACAGCATGTGCAAACCCCTGGAGGTAAGCAGTAAGAGTAAGTGGCTCGTTTGGAGGAACCAAGTTATTCCTTCTGCTGGGACTTAAAGTTAAAGGTGGAGAGAGGTGAGTGTGATGGAGGGAGTTTATAAGCCAAGTTTTAAGAACTTGGATTTTACTTATGGGAGTCATGGATGTGACTGATTTATTGACTGATTGATTGAATTTGAATCTTGGACTTAGGCATAGTTGTTTTCATTCATGCCCAAAGTTGTCCCCTGAAAAGATTGTTCATTCAAGGGTCAGAGCTATTCTGGCTTCTGGTTTTTCTTGTCTCTGCATTTCCTTTTATTAATGAGCTCCACATATTAAAGGAAGGAAGGGAGGAAGGACGGAAGGAAATATGCACACACACATCACATAATATAATATTTACAGTGCAAGTTCACCAGAATCATTTTCTGTTGCTTACTACAGAAGAGGCATAGCTAATAGACTAATGGTGATGGTTTTGTTGGATTCAAGCAGTAGAAAGCTGGCTTAAGCAAAAAACAAAACCAAAGAAACAGAGAGAGGGAGAGAATCCATTATAAAAATACTGAAATATTTTAGAAAATGGAAAGCCCCACTGCCTGGGAGGGCTGGGGCCGAGTGCAGGTCTGGAGGATTCAGCTGAAGGGGAAGAACTGCCCTTGAGTGTTGGTGCTTTATTCTCAGCCTCATCTCTTCAGGGCAGCAAGATGGCTTCCATGTCTTAAACATCACAACCATATTCAAAGGCCTCACCAGAGAGTTGCCAACTGTGCGACTCAATTCGGGTAACTCCCAGGTTCCATGTCTGCTTCAAGTTTTAAATTCCCAAAAGAGAAAATCTGATTGGCTCGGTTTGGGATAGGGTCTCCTCCAGTGGGGCGGGGCCCCGTGATACAGACAGGGCAAGTGTGTGAGGGGGGTACCTCTCTGTTCTAGGGCAGCCGTGGGAACCGGCGACTGTCCCAGAGATGCATTTGACCTTGTCCATTGATACGCACATGAGAACGTGGCATGGAAAACAAGGACAAGGGCAGAACCATGGGCTGGAACCAAGGGCTGGGAAACCAGTTTGCCAAGGCTGGGTCCTCAAATTGTGACCTTTGAGCTGGTTCTACCACGGTCCAAGGAGAGTCATGGGCTTCCCCAGAATCAGGACAGGTTTCTAGGACCTAGACTCATAGATGACCATGTTGTATCAGGTGAATGATTTCCCCACGCCCACCGCTGTGCTCTGTAATCTCGAGTCAATATCCTTAAGATCAGGGTTCTGAAAAAATGGCAGAGCATCCTAGTTAACAGTGCACAATTCCTTCACTAACATGGGACACAGACAATCGAGAAGACCTTTACAAGAGGAAGATTTTGAGGGGAGGGAAGGGTGTAATTGAGCAAGCTGGCTGGCTGACCTCAAATTGGCAGGTCATGAAGACACAAAAATACTTGTTTCTGAGCTCATGTGTGAAACTCACCATGACCATGACCTTGGCATACCTGGGGGAGACTTTGAGGGCATTGAAGTTCTGTGTTAGAGTTAGGGACTTTGAGCCATTGAAATTCTGGTGCAAATGTTCTTGTGCCCTTAATTGTACTCAGAGTTTAGTGAGGCCTGGCACCCTTTGGGTCCACAGCAGGAAAACACAGGTGACATTATGCATATGTCACAAGTCTTTTATCATCAAACTTCTTGGTTCTTTTCATTTTTCTGTTCTGATATACCTAGAGACATGGTTCTTAGACCTCTGGGGTCCCTGAGGCCCTTTCAGAAATTCCTTGAGGTCTAAATTTTTTCATAGTAGTATGAAGATATTATCTGTCTTTATTCCACTCTGATTATCTCACAAGGACACAGTGGAATCTCAGTGGCCAGATGACGTGTGATGACACTGTTTCTCTGACGGCCAAGGGAATGTGTTCTTGTGTAGTGATGTATTTTAAAAGATTCTTGGATTTAATTTGTAATACACTCAATCTTGATTGATATAACTCACATAAACAAAAGGTCTTTGAGGTTCTTGATAATATTTAAGAATGTAAGAGGGTCTTGAGATGAAAAAGTTGGAGAAACACTGTTCTCAAGTATCTATTTTCACCTTCAGCCTAGTTTCCTCGTGGTTGTAAAATAGCCGCCACCTCTTAAACATCACAATAATTTCCAAAGGCCTTTTCACTGGGCCTGATTTCAGTAAAGAGAACTTTCCCAGAAGTCCCTCATCAGACCTTCCATCATGTTTCATGGCCAGAGTTACATCACACATTTATTCCTCCACCAGCCATTGCCAATGGGAATGATTCGTGCCCTGGGGATAAGTCCTGCTTCCCTGAAAGCCCTGTCCTCCTGATGCTTGAACATAATTTGGGTTTATACAGCAAGGAAGAAAGGTGGTGCACATAACTTAAGATGCGGGTTCAGCTGCATTTTGGTCCACAGGAAGTAGAACGCCAGCTTTAAGCTGCTAATTAAGGACTGACCTGAAAGTAATAGACTTATCTGCATTCCTACCCCATTGGCTACACTCTGTCACAAGGGCATGGTGTATTGCAAAGAAGGCTGGGGGGTGTAGTTTTTAGCTGAGTAGCTGTGTGGCTAGCTCAAATTTGGGGAATATTACCAGTATTTTTATAAGGAAAAGGGGGCGAATGTAGGTAGAATGTTAGTAGATAGTTTGTGCCATGCTCATTGAATGAATGAATAAATGAATGAATGGGTGAACCCGTAGGGTAATGGATGGAGTTATGGATGACTGTAAAGATCAGATGAAAAGATTGACAAACTCTGGCTGATGCATTGCCTCAAAGCAGACAGGTGACCCGACTGGCTAATGACTGAGGGTTTGGATATGAGGGCAGCCCTCCTCTGCCTCCCCTGTCTGACACCCCCTCCCCATGTCCTCCTCATCTCCAGTTCAGCAATGTCACCTTCTTCATCTTTGGGCCTCTCATGATGTTCCTGATGCACCCCTATGCCCAGAAGCGCTCCCGCTACACTTACGGCATCTGTGTCCTCTTCATGGTCATAGGTAGGTAAGGGTCTGGACAGTGGGGAACTGGGAATGGGAAGGGACACCTCCTTGACCACCTGCCTTTGTCTCTTGCTCCAGGCCTGTTCTCCATGTACTTCCACATGACGCTCAGCTTCCTGGGCCAACTGCTAGACGAGATCTCTATTCTGTGGCTGCTGGCCAGTGGCTACAGTATATGGATGCCCCGCTGCTACTTTCCCACCTTCCTAAGGGAAAACAGGTGGGGTGGGGGCTGGCCCTCTGGTGATCCTGTTACCACTCCCCTGGGCTCCTGGGTCCCCTCCCTGAGCCCTCTTGTGGTCCTTGAAATTCCTCCCCCGACTACACCAGGACTTTCGCCTGACCCTGCCTGACTTAACAGGGCTCCTAGGGTTCTCTTTTCTCAATATAGTACTTGGAACTCCTTGAATTCCTCCCCAGATAGCATGGGACCTTCTCTAGACCCTGTCTGAGCTCACCTGGGACCCTGGGACCTCATGCCTATGCTTACCTGGGCCCCAGGGACCTATCCTCTGAGCCTATCAACTGGGCTCCCTGAAATATTTTATATGGCCCTCCTAGGACCCCTCTTGAACTTTGACCCCTCTGAAATTCTCTCCTGACCTTACTCGACTCTTCTGAGCCTTCTAAGACCCCTCAAGTGGTAGCTTCTGGGACCCCTGCATTTACGTCCTTAATCCCACCTGGGCCCTCCCTCAATGTCTTGCCTGACCTCACCTGGGCCCTGGCACCCTCCACCGCCTCATCTGGGCCTGGGATCCTCTGCTGAGCCCACCTGGAAGCTTCAAGACTTTTCTCTGAGCCCATTTGGGCTCCTTGGAACTCCTTCCCTTTTTTCACCCACCTCTGCCACAAGATCTCCTTGTGACCCTGCCTAACCCCCTCCCCAAGAACCCTCCCCCACCACCCCCACAACGGAGCCTTCTCCCCCCAGGCCCCAGTTTGTCTGCCTCGTCTTCATCACCACCATGGTCAGTACCTTCCTGTCCTTCCTGAGGCCTACAGTCAACGCATATGCCCTCAACAGCATCGCTGTGCACATCCTCTACATCGTGATCCAGGAGTATAAGAAGTGGGTGGCGGCTGCAGGCCCCGGGGGCTTGGGGCGGGGCTCCCATCTTCCGGGCAGGACCACCCTCTCACCCCTCATCCCCGCCCTTTCTCCCCATACTCACTGGGCACAGAGTTCTTGTTAACTCCGTGCTTAACATCATCCACAAACAAGGGGCAGGGCCAGAATTTGAACCTAAGGTTGTCTGACTGCAGAGCTTGTCTTTTATTATGAAGCCCTCAACATGTACACAAGCAGAGAGGGTTGCACCATATCCTTCCATGTGCCCACTAACCAGCCCTGATAACCATCGACATTTTACCAGCCTGCCTTATTGATTTCCCCTCAGATTTCATATCGTGGCATCCACTAATTTTTCAGGATTTCACTCTCCCAATAAAGAATTATTATTTTTTTAACCCATACAAGGTCTTAGTAGGATAGAGAGGGGACTTTCAAAAGTGGCCATTTGGAGAGAGTTGAAACAAAGGGTTATTTACAAAGGAGAGGGCAGGGTGTAGGAAAATCACTACGGGTCATTTAAAACTCCTGTGGTAATAAGAGGGCGATTCTCTGACCATCAGGAGACCTGGGGTGAGAGGTGATGGGAGGGAGTGATTGCAAGGGTCTGGGAGTAGAGAGCCTGAGAGGCCTGCTCGGCAAGAGCTGTCACCTCCTGTTGCTGCCTGAGCCAACCCTGTGGAGAGGGAGCTCTGAAAATAAATCTAACAGTACCCTCCTGCGCCCTTCGGTTTCCCGTTGGGGCTCCCCATTGGCCAAACCAACTGGAAGCCCAACGACAAGGGAGACTCTGGATTGGGTCCACACAGCCCAGCACTGCCCCGCATCCCTTCCTCCAGGTCATAGGGCAGAGTGGACATGGGTAGGGAAGAATCCAGAGGGACAAATGGAAGATATGGCACACACACTTCTTCAAAGTTAATGATACCTCCTTAAAATAGTATCTAATACTGAGTTCTCATCGACATTTGCTCAGCTTCTCAAAGATGCCTTCTTACACCTGGTCTTATTTAAATCGGGATCCAAACCCACCCCTTGGGTCTTTATTTCATAACAGTCCCTCCCTCTCCCTTTGCTCACGTCTGCTGGCAACACACACTCGGTCATTTGTCCTGTAGCACGTCCCACATTCTGGGTTTGACTGACGCTTCCTATGGCATCTGTCAAAGTGTTTCCTTAATTTTTTTATTTCCTGCAAATTAATAGTTCCATCCAGATTTAGGTTTAAATGTTTTTAGACCACGATATTTCACGTGTGGTGCTGGGTGCTTCTTGTCCCATGCCTGTAGGACTGCAGAGAGAGGGGTTGTCCCACAGTGGGTGCTGTTAAGGTTGATCAGAGGGCTTGAATGATGTCACCTGTACCTTTATTAGAGAAGCTTTCCACTGACCTGTCACCTAACAACTTCGGCAGCCACTGAGGCCTCTGCCTCCATCCATGATCTCATTAGGGCGCAAAAGGGGGACTGGCAGATTCTATTGTTCCCTCTGCATAGATGAGCTGGAGTTCTTCCATCAGAGACTTTCACTTATCAACCTCGAGGTAGAGTTTGAACAGGAGAGACCGTTGATTCTTTCCCATTATTTATCAGGGTGATGATTTGGTGCCTTGGTTTTTGCTAGTCAGGACCAATGAGGTTGGTTTTGTTTCTAAGCATTGTTATGAGCTCAAGGATGTTTACATTTCTGAAGTGTTTTAACCCATTTGGGTCACTGTGCTACATTTTTAACTTTTTATTTTGAAACAATTACAGACTCATACATAGCAAGTTGCACAAACAGCACGGAGTTCTTGTGCTCATCCCCCAGCTCCCCCCAGGCACCCGCTCCCCACCAGCGGCAGCATCTTGTGTGACTGTAGTACAGCCTCCAAGGGGGGAAATTAACTGCTAACTAGACCACAGACTTTACTCAGATTTTACCGGTTCTTACTCACTATGCTTTCTCTGTTGTTCAAACTGTCTCATTTTAGGCCAGTGGGCAGGGCCTCTGCTTTTAAGCATAAAGGAGTTACTGCCTTCTGTGATCCCCAGTACGCTGTTCCCTAAGGGACTCTGGGTTAGTTCTGCCATTGGGGAAAAGTAGATTAAATCTATGATCATGAGTCGTCCCAAGACATGGCTATCAGAGAACCACCCTCCCACACACAGACACATACATTCTCATAGACACACAGACAAAGAATTTCAAGCAGTGACTCACAGGTACATACACCCACACACCCAAACACACAAACACAGATGGGCTTGTTGGTTAAGAGGTCTACAATCTGACAACCCTGGTTCAAACCCCAGCTCTGCCCCTTATTAACTGTGTAACCTTGGGTGGGGGGCTTTGGGACGTAATCTTATGGGTCTCAGGTTTCTCACCTACAAAATGGGAATATTAACATTGCTGCGAGGACCAAGGTTCTACTTGAAGGATTTGTAGAACTGTACCTGGCATCCTGTAAGTACTCTGCAAACATCAGCCATAGGTGAAGTGAGGCCCCTCCCCCTGGCACCCTGGATCCTCCCCTCTTCCCAGCCTCATCTCCTTGGTGGAGGAATTTCTCAGCAGCCCCTGCAAGCTCCACTCTCTGAGTCAGGCCCTTGTCTCCCATATGCCCTTCCTAGGACCAGTAATAAGGAGCTTCGACATCTCATTGAGGTCTCCGTGGTTTTGTGGGCTTTTGCATTGGCCAGCTGGATCAGTGACCGCTTCCTTTGCAGTTTTTGGCAAAAGATTAATTTCTTCTACCTGCACAGCATCTGGTAAGCACCTGCTCTGTGCTCTGGGGCCCCAGAACCAGAAAATCTCAGATATCAGAGTTTGGAGCAGCAGCCTGGGGACATAGAGGGAAGGCACAGATAGTGGGTATTACATGTTTGAGGGGCAACTGGCTGCAATCAGGAAGTCAGTTCCAGAAGTTTCCTTTGGATGGTCAAGATTCATGAGAAGTACGAAGAGAACTCAGGTGGGGCTAGGGACACCCAGCTGGCTGCAGAAGCATCCTGCACCCTCACTGCTCTCTCCTTGCGTCCCACAGGCATGTGCTCATCAGCATCACCTTCCCTTATGGCATGGTCACCATGGCCTTGGTGGACGCCAGGTATGAGATGCCAGACCAAACCCTCAAAGTCCGCTACTGGCCTCGGGACACTTGGCCTGTGGGGCTGCCCTACGTGGAAATCAGTGGTGACCGCAAGAACTGCTGAAGTCTACCTGTTTCTTGACTCCGCAACCACCTGCCAACTTGCCTGTATCTCGAGGAGAGAGGCTTGGATCAGGAGTCCAAGAGACACAGTTCCTTCCTCCAGCTCCCCTCCCCCATCCTCCTTGTTCTGCATGGCTCCACCCTAAGGCAGGGGATGGACTTCGTGACTTCTCTGTGCAGCAGTCTGATGACCCTGCGGGGCTGCCGGACACAACTCCCCTCCGTGACCTGCTCCTGTTCTCTTTTGTTTCCTCCCTGTGTTCACTGCTTCCCTGTTGTCACACAGCCTGGTGGGGCCAGATCACCAGCTGCTGTGCTTATGTGGTATCAACTGGGAATGACCTCAGGCTGGGGCTTGGTTCACATGTACCTGACCGATAGTGGTGGTCACTACCAGACTCTTTGGACCTGTCTTTGGCCATGCAATATCCCTGGTACTTAGGGGCCATCCCTGAGAATGGACATGTGTTCTGGTCACTTAATTCTACCCTCATGCATGCATGCAGAGACCTTGCAGGCCATGTGTGGACTTCTGTGGCCATCTCGCCAGCTGACAATGGAGCGACACAGACACCTGGATGGGCAATGTGGGTACTGTCGGGCGTGTGAGCATCAGAATGGAGCTGGGGTGGCCAGTACAGGGGAGGGATGGGGAGAAATGTGGGGAGGAAAGGAGGATGTTTTTCATTGTGGTTAAGAGCATAGGGCTTGGAGTCAGGAGACCTAAGTTTGAATCCTGCTTCACCATTTCCTAGTTGTATAATCTTGGGGAAGTGATTTTTTACTACCTATAAAACTCAAACACCTTGCCTATAAAAGAAGAATATTCCTTCCTTCATGGAATTTGTATGGATAAAACAATATAATGTATGTAAAGTGCTTAGCATGAAGTCTGGCCAACATCTGTTTACCCACTCATCCTTTAATTTATTCATCCATCCATCCATTGAATCATTCATTGAAACATCCATTTGTCTCTCCATTTATCCGTTCACCCATCCATCCCTCACCTATTATCCTGCCATTTATGTATTTAACTGACTGTTGTTTATACCTCATCTCCATTAATCCATTCATTTATGTTTAGCCATCCATTTTATTCATTTATCCATCAAAATTATTCAATCGTCCTCCCACCCATCCATTATCCAATTATTTATCCATTATCCATCCATCCACATTTAGTCATCTAGTTATCTATTTATCCATCCAAACCATTCTGTCATTCTTCCAATCATCTCACCTACTCATTCATTCAGTCACTTATCCCTTCAGCAAATATATATCATCTACTATGTGCCTTATAGCAGCCCCTGGGAATATAAGACAACAAAGACACACAAAGCCCCTGCCCTGATGAGGAGACACACATTAGACAAAAGGAGACACCATAGAGGCAACACCAGGCACTGATGAGTCTGCCTAAAAGGTAGAGCATGGTGATGTTCTAGAGAATCATGAGGTGGTGGAGCGGCCCTTCTAAATGGGAAGTGAATGGGGATTGCACTTTCCAGGTGAGACCTCAATGACCAGAGCAAACCAACCATAACAAGAGCTGGGAAAGATCATTCTGGGAAGAGGCAATGGCAGGTGTGAGACTCCTGGGATGGGAATGAACTGGAGCAACCGAAAGAAAGCTATTGTCAGAGCTTAGTAACCAAAGGAGAGAGCAGAGTAAGAGGTTCTTAACCTGGGGACCCTGGGTGGGTTTTAGTACACATGGACCAATTTGATATTCTCTGCAAAAGATGGATGTCAGGGCATGTTGTCTGGGCTCTACAAGTGCCTCACTCCAAACGGAGCAGAAGCAAGTCCACTGGGCTCATCGGAGAGATTGGGACATTAAAGGGGAAGGGCCATTCACATTTATTGAGTGGCTGCCATGTGCTCTATGCTCATTGGACCTAATACTCTCCCTCACCCCATCCCACTCCTCCAGATAGAGAGAAATATTCTCATTTTATGGAGTTGGCTCAAAGAGGGCAAGCAACTTGCCATGGGCCACACCTCCTGATATGATCCAGAAATTTCACTCCTAGGTATATACCTAAAAGAGTTGAAAATAGCTAATCAGAAAAATACTTGTACAGAAATGTTCATAGAAACCCTATTGATAAGACCCAAAGAGTGGAACACAACATAAAGGCCCACAACAGAAGAGCAGGTAAACCGATGCGGTGCATCATCCAACGGAATAGTATTCTGCTGTAAGAAGGGGTGGGACACTGCCACTCACTACAACATGAATGAGCCTTGAAAATATGCTGATGCTCAGTGAGAGAAGCCAGACACAAAAGGCCACCCATGGTATGATTCCATTCATATGTCCAGAAACAGACAAATTCATAGAGACAGAAAGCAGATTAGTGGTTGTCAGGGCCTGAGAAGAGGAAATGGGGAGTGACTGCTAAAAGGTATAGGATTTCCTTTTGGGGTGAAGAATATGTTTTGGAACTAGATACAGGTGGAGGTTGCACAACAGTGTGAATGTTCTAAATGTCACTGAATTGTATATTTCAATATGGTTAATTTTATTTTTTGTGATTTATACCTCAATTAAGATTTAATAAGCTCCCAGAGTCACTCTCTACTAGTCCTAGGTCTTGTCTCCACCTCCACCCCCACCTCCTTCCACAAATCCAGGTGCCAGAGGGATACAGTCTTTTGATTGGCCAGACCTGGTCATGTGCTTCCTTGTGGTGGGAGATGGGGGTTAGGGGTGGGTGGTGAGGGGGTGAGAGCCTCACTCTGATGGGTAAGTGGGGGCTGAACCCCATAAGCCTGTGCCATGTCATAAGTTGGCATTCTCCCGGAAGGGCTGCCATTAAAAACTTCATACGAAGGTGACTTACAGACTCAACGTTGTCCTGGGAGGAGTCCCCAGGAAAAAGGGGGAATGATACCAAGAGAGAGAAAAATTGCAGTGTCCAGTGTACTGCCCTTTTCTGGGAAAATACCTTGTACATAGTTTGAGTTGGCTCCAAAAACCATTCACAGCTCCCCATACCCTATGGGATAAAGGCCCAATGCCTCAGTGTGACTGTCAAGGTTTGCTCTGAGTTAAAGTTAATCTGGGATAGGTCTCCAGCTAGCCACTGGGCTCTGCTCCATCTTGGTCATATTCAGTATTGCCACTAGTGGCTATGTGTACATTTGTGGCTAGCATGAAACTGTGCTGAGTACATCTGTGGCTGGCAAGAATCTGGGAGGAACAGGGAATGGGCTGGAGGCCAGAAAGAGGATTCCAAAAAAAATCTTCGGGACTGCGCCACCTACAAGGTGAATGCAAAGTCCTCCCTCTGGGTGCTAATAAACCCGACCACCAGAGGGCGATAGAGACCTAAGGTAGTAGCAGAGTGGTCTAGACAGGAAGGTATACTCCCTGTGTTCAAAATGTTACTTTCTAGCTGTGAGACTTGGGTCCACTTATATCTCCTTCTGTGTGCCAGTTTCATTATTTGTAACATTGCGATAACATGTATCAATTGTGTATTCTGCCATATGCTCAAATTACTATCTGCTTTGTGTGTTTCTTTGCTCACATTGATGTAGATAGGAAACATTGTGTCACTTCAAGAAGTCATTTGTCACAGATCCAAAATAACCATAAAACTAGATACAGTAACAATGAAAAGTGTCATTAACTGTAGTTTAGTGATTCTTAACCCAGTCTGCACATTAGAATTTCCATCTGAACTTAAAAAAAGTGGCTCTTTGCAACAATTGTAGCCTAAAGTTTCTTCACTGCAAGCTTCCTGAAGAGATAAATTGCTCCCCTTCCCCCTTTTTGTCTCTAACTGGGGCAGGGGTTTTTAAAGTTGAGTAAGTCTCAGAATCACCTATAGAATTGGTTAAACCAAACCTCTGGATGCTGCCACACATACGGAATTTCTGATTCCATAAATATAGGGAGACTAGAACTGGCATTTCTAATAAAGTTCCCAGATACTGCAGAGCCTGCTTTTTCAAGGATCACATAGGACCACCAATCTACTTACATCCACTTAAAGGATTTTGAAATACTAAAGTTGTATCAACACGGACATAGTTGCTTTTTTCTCAGCATGATCTCCATTCCACCCGCCCCCAGCACATCCTGCCTTAGAGTACAAAGTACAGTGTTGTTATGATAGCAATCTGCTCTTCTGAGTTTTTGTCTGGACTTATTGACAATCCAGTTACTGATATTCCGGTGCTGTTCTTCAGCACAAAGTACCAGCCACACCACCTAATGAATACTTGACTGCCACTTAAATGAGAAGTGGAGGCTAAAAAACCCACACACAAAACCCAAAACCGATTTTTAATTTAAATAACTGCACAAAGCTCCCCAAATGCAGGCAGGAGTCCTAATGTCCAAGAGACAAATGGCTTACAAGATCTTGAAAAAGATGGAGGGATGTGTCTAAATCCGACTTAAATATAGTTTGTTTTTAAATACTTTTTTATTTTTAGAAGAGGGGAAGGGAGGGAGAGAAACATCAATCAGTTCTCTCTTACACACCCCCCCAACTGGGGCACTGGTCTGCAACCCAGGCATGTGCCCTGACTGGGAATTGAACAAGCAACCTTTTGGTTCTCAGGCCAGCACTCAATCCACTGAGCCACACCAGCCAGAGTTATTTTTTAATTTTTAATTGACTTTAGAGACAGAGGAAGGGGGAGAGAGTCACAGACAGAAGCATGGTTGTGAGATAGGACGGGAGGGAAGCATCGTGCGAGAGAGAACCATCCCGTCAGTTGCCTCTAATACACACACCCATGGTGGTGGGGTGGAACCCTCAAACGAGGTATGTATCCTCACCAGTTATGGAACCCGCAACCTTTTGGTGTACAGGACGGGACAAAATTCCAACCAACTGAGCCACCCTTCCAGGGCACCTAAATATAGTTTACAAGTCGCTGTGGAATTACAGAATCATGGGTAAATTCAAAATTGTTTTTTGAAGGGTTTGGCATTATAAATTTCGTGTTAAAATGAGACCCCCGCGATCATTTTAATGCAGCTCGATTTTAAATTTGTATCATCCAAATTAGCATCAAATAGCATCACGCCAGACTATGACTGTCCTCAGTTTACTCCTGTGCAAACTGAAACTTGAGCGGGGGGCGGGGAGCCAATCGACCAGGCTTGCTGCGGTGCAGATCAAGGATAGGAAAATTAACTTGCAGTTTCAGAGCTCATTCCATCACATAGCAGCACAAGAGGAAATAAAAGTGTCTCTAGGGCTTGCTCCCCAGACCTGGAATCCGCTACCTCAGCTCCAACCTGGGTAGGTTCGGGGAGGGAGGCTCCGGGGACCAGCCAGCGGCCTCTGAGGGCCACAGTGCGCACGCGTACTGCGCCCGTTCCGCCCCCGCCCCCCTCCACGTGCAGCGCACACCTCGCGCTCGCTCCGCAGGGTTTGCCTCGCGCCTCCCTCCCTCCCTCCCCCCGCCCCTCAGGTCCGGGGATCCCATTGGCTAAGGACTTCGTTCCTCGGAGAGCCACCCCGTCGGCCCGCGCCAGGCCGGAAGGTCGGCCCCACGAGCGTCCTTCCGCGCTGTTGATTGGTCCAGGCTGCTGTCAGTCCGGGCGGCGGGCCTAAATCGGCGGCGGGGGCTTGGGGTCGGTGCGCGACCCGGGCTGGCGGTGGTTTCCGGTTCCGCGGGGCTGGCGGGCGGGCGGGCGGCCGGGAACGGCGGCGGCGGCGCCTGACAGACAATGAGGGCAGCGGGGAGGAGCTGAGCGGCGGCAGCGGCGGCGGCGAGCGACGCGGGGCCCGGGGGCGGGGCTGGGCGGCAGCCATGGACAATCAGGTGAGGAGCGGCCGCGCCGCCCCAGCGCAGCCCGCGTCGTCCGCCCGGCCCCCTCCCTCCTTCCCTCCGCCCCGCCGCCCGGCCCTCTTGGGTCCCGGTCTCCCCGCCCCCGCTTGGCGCCCGCCAGTCCCGCTTTGTGCGCGCCCGCCGCTCCCCGGGCCTTTATGTGGGGCAGGGGTACCCCTCCCCCATCCGCTACCCGGGCCTGGCTGGAGCGCCTGGGACCCTGCTGGGAATCCCGGGCGGGCCCAGCCCAGAGCCCCTGGGACGCCCCTTGTGACCCTCGTCCGGCCAAAAATCCTCTGGGACTCTCCTCGGGAACCCGGCCCGGAGCTCCCTTTGGCGGCCCAGACCCCTTTGGGGCGCCTTTTAGGACCCTAGTCCGACCTAGAGTCCTCTGGGACATACCCTAGGACCCCATCCCAGCCCAGAGTCCTCACAGGCGCCCCTGGGTTTTCTCAGGTTCAGCCTGTACCCCCTTCCTCCTTTGAATTCAGGGTTGGTCTGTGTCTTCTTTCCTATCTGGACTCTAGGCCCTGAGTCCCCGACCTGCTGCCTCTTCTCTCTCTTAAACCATGGCTGGGGTTTGAGTCCCTCCAGAATCCCAGGAACCTTGCTTTACAGCCCTCCTTCCTTGAATCCTAAGCCTTCTTACCTCTCCCCTTCATTTAGGCCTGAGCCCTCTCTTCCCTCTGGTCCTGCCCCTGCCTCAGCCTGAGTGTCTGTTTCCCCTCTAACCCTGGCCGGGTCCTGGGTCTCTTCCCACAAGGACCCAGGCCTGTGTTGAAGTTCCCCCCATTTTGAACCTGGGGTCGCTTCCTCAGTCGCCTTTGACTTAGTCTCCTGCCTCAGCCCCCTCTGTTTTCAGGCCCTGGTTACTCTCCCAGAGACCCCAGTGCCTTTGGGGCTGTCTCTTACCCTCAGACTCTCTTAGTCCAGGCTCAGGGGCAGTTTCTGTTCTGAACTGGGGCCCCCATGCTCTTCAGTCACCAAATGTCTCACTCCCTTCAGGTTGGGCCTTCTTTGACTGTGGGACCCTGGTTTATGCTCCCCTCTCCCCAAACCTAGATCTGTCTCATCAGTCTGGTTCTTCCAACCTCAGCTGACGTTGACCTGGAGTCTCCCCAGACCCCCAGTGCCTCTCTCCTTTCAGGGTGTCACACTTTATTCCACTGTTCCCCAGCCCTATGCTGTGACTTTCAGTCAGGACCCTCTCCTTTCAACACGTCTGAGCGCCTCAATCTAGAGCCTTGCTCTAAATCCTGGGTGGTTCCCTGACCTCCGTAAACTCTCCCCATGGCCCCTTTCCCTTCCTTCTGGAAACAGAGCCCATCCTGTCAGTTCCGGTAAACCTGAGGCCTTTTTTGCCTCTAGTCCCCCTTTTGCCAGCTCTGCGCTTACTTTCCTCCAGTACCCAGTCCCCTTCCCCTCCTCAAGCCCAGGGCCACTTTGGCCCCCATCATAGGATCCTTTATTTCTTCGTTCTTCCCTGCTGTTCCTGACTTCCAGGGGCATGAGGCCAGGAAAGGCGGTGTAGGTGTGGGGGTGGCAGCTGAAATCTCTGCGTTAGCGAGGGCAGGTTGGGGCGTCCCTAGGTGCTGGCGCCACTGAGGCGGCTCTGTCTGGTAAGGTGCTGTGTCTCTGAGGTTTTAGGGGTGTAGGGCAGGAGACCTCTCCCCTGCCCATCCTGGCTGCCTGTGGTGGCACAGGATCATTGAGACTTGTGTTTGTGGCTCCCTCTCACCGTGATTTCCCTTGTGGCTTTGGTGTTACTACCTTTCTCTTCAGTGGGAAGGAAGAGTTTATGGCAGTTTAATCGTGGAGTTCTACAGAGTAGTGTGAATTCATTTCCCTTGAAGGGACAGAGCTTTTTGCCTCCATATTGAGTCAAAAAACAAAACAAAATACATCTTCAGTGTCCACTTTCAACAAAGCTCACCTCTGGGAAGGGCTTGTTGGGCACCACATAAGCGTAGAATAGCACTCCATCTCTCACCCCACCGGCTGGTCCTCCTGGAAGATATTTTAGGTCCAAGTGTATCTATTCCCCCTGGGCAGTTGTCATTTATGTAAGTAGAATGGTGAGAATAGGTGGCATTCTTGGTCTGTGACAGGGTGGACCGGTGAACGCATTTGAGATGCTGTAGCCACCAGCACCTGCTGCTCTTTAAGTATAAACAAACCAAAATGAAAAAGGCAGAACCTTAGTCACACCAGCCACATTTGAAGGGCCCAGTAGCTACTACTGCTGACCTGTCAGCCTCTTCATTGGGCAGCATGGAGACATGGCAGAAAGGTCCTTTGGACAGTGCTGGTCTAGATTCTTGCAGAAGTGTTGGCAAGTGAAACTAGTCCCAAAGGAAAGTATGTGTCACCCCATAGACTGAGTCTCTATCCTGGCCGTGTTTTCATGCAAAATTTGGGAGAGTACCTAAGTAGGCAAGTTGGTGGTCAGTGTTCTAGAATGACTTCTGGTGACTGGCAAAAAGTTTTTGAAACCAGCAGAATTTCAGCCTTCTGTTTCTCCCCCAGAATGCCCCAAACCTGTAAGTGCTTCGGTCTCATGGGGAACAACAGGACTTTCCCTTAAGGGTCTGCCAGCTTCAGGAGCCCGCTTCTCTTTACTTTCTTGTGTTCTCTAGAACTTTCAGCCCAGCTAAGAAAGACAGGTCTGCATTTTTCTCTGGACTCCCAACTTCTTGGCATTGAAATCTTTCCCCATGGGTAGGAAAGTTTGGTTCGCTTTGTCTTGACCTATGTCTGTACTTAATACATCCAATGTCTGTGGGATTTGTATTTTTTAGGGAGAAGGGAGTCATGTACTTTTTCAGGGTCGGGGGCAGGTCTTGCTCATTAGGCATGTGATTTATCTCCAAGGATGGTGGGGAAGGAATGGACATAGTTAAAAGCTGAGCAGATGCTGGGAGGATGGGGAGGGGCCGCCTGTCTGGGGACATGGGTTGCCTGGGGAGCTAGAAGTGTCAGTGTCTGGGTAGTTCTGTTCTCCAAAGGACCAGGATGTCCTCCCTTCACAGAAGCACTGGGACTGGCACCTGAGGTGGGTGGGTGACCCATTGAATCATATAGTTGAATTGATGCTGATTCCTCAAAAGGTTCTCCTGAGTTTGAATTTGAAAACAACTTCTTGTGACCATACTCTGTTGTTCTGGAAGGGGAGGTTTGTTTCTAACAGCACTGGCCCATTTTACAAATGTGAAAAGGCCCAGGAAAGCCCCGAGAGGGGGCAAGGCCTGGTGGCATTCTTAGGTAGGTCTGCTCTTTCTCCAAGACCTCTCGGAGAGATACCTGGAATTGTTCAAAGCACTGATGTGAGGGTGACCGGATTCTCTGCCACCCAGTTCTGAAACTATCACTTGGAAAGTTGGCATGCCAAGTTTTTGTCCTGAAGTTACGGTAGTATGTTGTAAAGTACTTGAGGGTAGGGACCCACGTCTTGTTCCCTTTCATGTTCATATAACGCAGTTTTGCACAAACTTTGCCAGCTGTTGGTTAAGTAAAAATAAGTATCTGCCCCTTGTAACCTGGCCCACCTGGCCTGGCCACAGTTGCCTTTTTCAGGGTTGTGCGGTGTGCTGTCTACACGTCTGCAGGCTTGTCTTGCATATATAATATATATCCCATCCCAGCCCTTCCTGGCAGGCTGGTGAGGGTCTTTCTTCCTAGGAACCTGGAAACTAAGGATTGTAGGTGTATTTGCATACCCACATGGCCTGCACACTTAATTCCTGGAGTTTCCAGAGAGCATTCATTGAGCTCCCTCTCATCCCTTTGCCATTAGCCTTGTGCTGTGGGTGAAAGGGACTAGGCTGGACAGAGCCGCAAGAGGGGTGCAGGTGCTAGCTGCCAGCCCCTGTGTGCCAGCAGTTAGAAGGCTAGGGCCTCCTGCAGCTTGCTTCTCTCCCCACCTCTGGGCAGACTGCCCTCCTTTTGAGAGGGTTTTCACTGAGGGACACCCTTCATTTCCTGTCTTTCTCACATTCTCATTCAGTAGCTGCTGCTCCTGGGAACCCCCCACTGGGTCTAGAGAGTTTGTTCTATGAAGAATATTTTATTTGTCCTGTGTTGCCATTGCTTTGCAGGACCAGTACTTTTTCCCATTTCTGTATGTGTGGACCATGTTGCCAGCAATCTGCTGGGTGCAGTTGGACTTGACAAAATCAATCCTAGCTGATGAGGGAAAATGCTCTTGGGTGCTTTCACCCCCTGGGAGGGGACAGAATTGTCACATCTGAGGGAATTAGATGCAGTAGCCAGACTCCAGGCATAATTATGCCACTTGGTAAAGTGCGAATTCCCAGAGGAAAGGGCATCTGTTGCAGAGAATTCCCCCCAGAATATTAGGAGAAATCTTACAGATAAACTTGTTAAAGACCTGCCTTCTGGGGCCCAGGCTGAGAGCAGCATTCATGGGGTAGGGTTGGCCTGTAGAGAGGACAGTGCCCAACTGAGGCCCTCTGCCCAAAGTGAACTGTTCCCAGACGGCCCTCAGAGGCCCTCAGAGCCCTCGTGCTGCTCCATCCCAACCCCCAGGTCTTTGGGATGATGTCCTAGAAGTAAAATAGTTAACCCTTTTTAAGGCAGGCATGGAATATTCCCTTTTGTTGAGAGAGTGGGCAGCAAAGTGATGCCCAAGATGTTGGGACATGGCAGTAACCGAGGCTTGATCTCAGGGCCAGTTCCAGCCACCTACTCTGGGGGTCTCACAAAGGGCCTCTATGTAGCCAAACAGTGAGATTCTCCATTCCAAGGCAGGCTAACCTAACCAGCATTTACTAACCCCTTTAGCCAGGTATCCTTCCTAGAGAAAGCTGACTTGCTTCAATTCTTTGGTTCTAATGGACAGGGAAGGAGTCCAGGTGGAGTAAGGAAGGAGAGAGAGTGCATGGAACTCTTGGAGGTGACATTGGCTTAGCCATGCTAATAAATTATCATGACAAGTCAGAGTAGTTGGCCAGGGCTCAGCTTGCTCGCCTCCAGTTTGGTGTAGCTTGAATGTCTTACTGAGTCAGTGACTTCTACTTTAGTAGCCCAGAATCTGTGTTACTCCACTATCTGTATTTTTTAGAAGATTCCAGCATTCAGGGGAGTGATCCTCTCCTGAGTGCACCATCCTATGCAGTCATTAGCACCTTGAACCTGGGGGTGTAGAGGCTGAGTTGGTGCCAACCCCTAGGGCACAGATGCCACCCAGCAAGCTTTGGGTATGGCCTGCCAGCTGAAGAGATTGACCCACTGCTGCTTCAGAACCTTCCTGTTTGTTTACTTTGGCCTGTGGAGTGTATTTTTGGTGCTTCCATTATCTCCTCACTGATGGAACCGTGGTCTCCATTCTGTCACAGTAACTGCTTTGCCACTCATGTGCCCTGGGTACGAACCCCACATAATCAGAAATGTTGGGAAGGCAGCTGGTTGGTGAATAACAGAATCTGAGGAGATATCTCATTACACGGGAGTTAACTCCAAAGAACAAAAAGTCGTTTGCCAGTATGTATTAGTTTTCCACCTGTGAGCCTCCCAGCAATGCAGGAATTGTCTTCTGACTTTCCATTGTGAACCAGGTTGGAGAGAAAGACTGAGTTTCTTACCCACAGAGATGTGTATATGGGGATTACAGCCTTTCCAGATAATGTAAATACTGCCTGGGTTTGTTTATGTTGAACATCGTCCATATGCAGCACTCTGCAGACAGATGCTTGTGGTTGATTTGAGCATTATGTGTTTATCCAGACAGTCCCTTGTCTCTAGCTTTTGGTGGGGTATCTCCACTTGACTATCTCCAGTCATCCTGGCTACCTGTGTCTCAGAGTTATTTGAGCCCCCTCACCTCTTCTCCTTCATTTACACTGAGGTCCTGTGAGTTCTCCCATTTCAGGCGTGAGTTAACCTCCTTTTCCAGCCACACCCTCTGGTTGCCTTCATGTGGACTTGGTTGTCCTTTCCTGCCTTCAACCCAGAACCCTGGGCAACACAGGTTGCCCAGGACCTTTTACTCACAGTGCCCTCACATCCATCACCTACTTATACTTGGCTGTCATTTCTGTTGTGTTGAGTCTAAAAGCTTCATCCCCATGCCCTCCCCTCCCTCCAGTGGACCAGGTCCCAGCAAGTCCTTGCTCTTTTCCCAAGGAGCCCCACAGGGACTGTTCTGTGCCAGGGGAACTCCTGCCCTGTTTTTACAGGTGCTCACTAAGTACCCAGAGCCTCTGCTGGCTCTTCCATACATACATCAGGACCATCCTGTCCCTGTCACTGTCCTTATTGTCTCTTCCTCTTGGAAAGCACCACTTATAACTCACTGGTCTAGGAAGGCCCTCTAGTTTGATCCATTACATATAGTTGATGCTTCACATACCACGGTTCCAAGATAGAGGTTAAAAGGATAAGCGAGATAGCAGTGGGCAGCCCAGGAACAAAGATGAAGTGGGCACCACTGTGGAGATGCTTGTATGCACACAGCAATTTGGAAGGGCTTTGGGGAAAATAGCCCTGAAGCTGTGGATTAAGGGACAGCAGGGAAGCGAGTATGGCGCCTAGGCTGTGGGCTACAAGGAGCAGAGGCGGATAGGAGTGGATGTTCCCTATGTGTGTCAGGATGCTGGTGTCTGACTAAGCTGGAAAGGGGTTGGTGGACATTTCTGTTTTTCCTCAGGGCTGAGCCTCTTGGGCATACCAGAGACTTAGAAACAGCTGTGTGTGTGCACGCGCTCACACACACCTTGAATCTTGCAGTCCTTATACATGGAATGTAAGATACACTGACCTCAGAAGGGTTAAAAAGTGAAAAATTATGAGCATCTCAGATTTGAGGAGACACAGGTGGAAGACAGGCAGCGTGCTGAGGTGCTTGGACTTTATTCTGAGGGTGTGGCGAGCTGAGGAAAGCTGTGAAACGGCCAGAGATAGGATCTGTCTGCCCTGCTTTCACTGCAGTGACTGAGCAGCAAGAGGAGGATGAAGAGGGAGGGAGGATGGTGGTGGTGGGAACTGAACGGGTTGCTGAATTGCAGAGAGGAGGCAGATACAGAGGGACTGTGGCCATAGGGACACTCGTCATCAGTGGGATGGGTGAGAAAGAGGGTGGAAAGTGAAAAGTGGGAGATTTCTGGTCAGGACCTAGGAGGGTGATTCTGTCAAGGGAGGGCTGGGAAGCCTGTCACAGGGGAGCTTTGTTTGGGGAAGTGTGGCATCCATGCCACCCATGACTTGCTCCTGGTTATCTCGGCACTTAGGAACAAGTATCTACTCAGCCTCTGCTTTCTTTGTATCATTCCTGCATTTGACACTTGGTGTTGAGCTGTATCTATGAGGAGGCAGGGGAGGCTCTTACTAAGGAGATAGCTGTTTACAGTAGGTTCCCTGGTGGTGATTTGACTCCCCCTCCCCCGCCAAGATGTTGCCAGTGCTTCGAAGTTTTGTGGCTTTGTGTCCAGTGGAGTGGAACTTGCATGACCTGCCTTATGTTTTAGGGCAGAGTGTCAGACACCAGCTTAATGAGGGGAGCCTGCTACCGGGGCTGCAGGTGGCTTCAAGCTTGCCCTTCCATGCTCACCATTCTGCTTTTAAAACTGAAACACCATTTGTGCGGGTGACTCAGATGACTCCATTGATCTCTGTTCTCCAGGAGGCATTCTGTTGAATGAGGGAGAATAAAAATGCTCCAATCAAGGAGCAGGAGAAACTTGACTGGGGGGCAAGCTGGCAGAATGGCTACAGGAGCAGGCCCTTGGGTGATGTACACCTGGGCCCCTGCCCCCTACCAGCTGGTCCCCCTTGTATATGCTGCTTGGCAGTGCACTCTTGGAGCCTTTGTTCCTCATCTGTACTAGGAGGTAGTTGTACCACTTTGGATTACCCCACTGTGTTTTGGGAGACCTTGGTGGGGATGCCAACTCCAGATAAGGAGCCACCCCCGAGGAGCTGACGTTAGAGCAGAGTGAACAAACCATTAGCAAGATGAGTTCTGATAGTGAAAAATGCTAAGGCACGATGTGACAAAGAGTGACAGGAGTGGTGTTGGGGATTTCATATTAGGTGGTCAGGGAAGGCATCCCTGAGGGGCTGACAGTCCAGCTGAGACTTCAGTGACAGGAAAGAGCCTTCCATGGGAAGGCCTAGGGGCAGAGCACCAGAGGCAAAGGGCCCTGAGGCAGGAAGGGAGAGGTTGAGGGGGTGGGTAGAGAGGAGCTGTGGGGCCCAGCCTGGGCTTGCTGGGGAGAGAAGATGAGTAAAGCAGGCACATGATACCTGGTTCTCAAGGATAGCAGTCTCCTGCTCTGGGCTTTGCGCTGACCCCGTGCTTGCTTCTTTCTCCCACCAGTGCACTGTCCAGGTCAAGTTAGAGCTGGGACACCGGGCCCAGCTGCGCAAAAAGCCCACCACGGAGGGGTTCACACACGATTGGATGGTGTTCGTCCGCGGCCCCGAGCAATGTGAAATCCAGCACTTCGTGGAGAAGGTGGTCTTCCGGCTGCATGACAGCTTCCCCAAGCCTAAGCGTGGTGAGTGGCCCCTGCTCCTTCCCGCCCTGCCCCCTCCCAGTGGGCTGGTGTTCACACTGAGGTTCTTCTGGCTTGCAGCCCTTGGCATGCCAAGGAGAAGTTGCCCAGCCAGCACTCTGCCCTTCTTTGACCCTGTAAAAGGGTCCCCCTTCCTCCCTTCTGCTTCTCCTTTAGCTGTCGAGTTCATAGTGGGGAAACCCAAAGGAGTTAATGACTGTGTCTTGGGTCATTATTTAGAGTCAAGCTCTGAGAAGCCTCCAGAGAAAGCATAGTCAGTGGCCAGCAGGTGGGAAAGGTCGATTTATGTCCGTCCGCTTGATAAGTAATCAGAAAATTGCTTACTGGGCCTACGTTTGACGAGATGCCATCTTAAGAATTCATGGTATTTGCAGAAAAAAGAATAAAAAGGTGCTTATTTCACCACATCTTGTTTCTTATGCCTTCTTTTCCCATGTCACCTGTCAGACTAATATCTGATGAGCACAAGCGCCACGTTCACATTTTCCACAAAGATTCTGCTTTCCAGGGACCTGGCAGTCTGATGGGGCAGAGAAAGGGGATTCACCCAGTTTGTGGGGGTCAGAGAACACTTTCTGAGGAATCTGATGGGGAATTTGGGAACATAGTCGGTGGCTGTCTTGTGAGCTCTGTGGGGGCCGCATCTGCCTTTCTCACCACTGAGTCCTCAGTGTGAACCCTGGTATGTCACAGAGGTCCAGTAAATATTTCTTGAATAAATGTGTTGATAAAGACACAAAGGACTTTTTGCTAGCAAAGTGCTTCAGGGTGGGGGAGCCACTGTTGTGTTGCTGACCCCTCTGCCTGCAGTGCAGGGTTTGGGGGCCCAGGGCTGAGCTGGGAGCCAGTGTAGGCAGCCTCAGGCAGAAGCAGGAGCATATCCTGGGACCCAGCAAGTGGCTGACAGACAGCCTGGAGGGGAGATACTTACATTACAGAAGCAGAAACTTCTGCTTCGCAAGGGAAGGCAACTTGAGATTCGTAGTGGCATGATAACCATTTCTTTTTTTCTTCTGGTTTCTTCCATCAGCTTTCAGATGTCTCTTGTTCTCATTTCTCCTCTCCTGAGTCTCCTCTCCTCCTTCCTTTCTGAGCCTCTTGAAGAACAGACATGTTACAGGTGACAGGAGATGTCTGTCTGTAAAAGGGTAGATATCTCAATGATAATAATAATAATAGCAGTAGTAGTAGTAGTAGTAGTAGTACATGCCACTTATCAAGCACTTCCTGCAGGGTCTTGGTTTATTCCCCCACAGCTCTATTGTATGGATGTGGAAGCAAGCACAAGGTGGCCCAGCAAGCTACCTGGGGGTCTGGTAGTACTGCCTGTTTCTGTCGGTACCCGGCCACACCCATTCACTTGGGTGTCCTCTGTGGCTACTGTTACGCTCTAGCAGCAGAGTAGAAACTGGCTGCCTGTTTTTCGTGAGCTGGTCCCGCCTTTTTCCCCTAGCAGCTTCCACTCCAGCTCTTTCACCGTCTCCCTCACCTGTTCTGTACCTTTGTCTCCCAGTGGACCCAGGATGATGATTTCCATTCACCTTTAAACTATTTATCTCATCTTCATCCCCACAGGGTCAGTAGGCAAGCAGCCACTAGAAGTGATATTAATAGCTGTCTGCATTTGTCCAGCACTCACTAGTCTGTGTGCCGTGTGCATGACAGTCCTGCAACTGGTACGTCCCAGAATTCCTGCCAGGCAGATGTGGAAACTGAGGTTCAGAGAGGCCCAGTAACCCACTTATGGTCACATGGAAATGACCTAGTCTCTGACTTCCAAGTTCCAAGAAAATGGATAATGAGTGAGGCCCACTTTTTTAAAGTGTCAGTTCGTGGGCAGAGTTTAAATTAGTAGTTGAGTGGTGCTTATTGCCAAGTCTGCACAAAATGTGTGAAATAGTAAATTCCCGATTAGTTATTTGTTGTATCAAACGAAACTTGATTGGATTATACCCTTGCCAGTTGTCAATGAAAAATGGGTCAGGCTAAAGAGTAAGTGAGTTTCTTACAGGACTCTAAGCTCTGAAATTATTAGTCATGTACTTCAATAGTACCTTTAAAATCAAATAGATATAACAAACCCAGTAGAAATGTGCCAGGCGGGAAGTTTCCATTTCCTGTGTCATCACTGGTCACGCTGCCCCATGGGCAGTCTTTCTAGTCCTTTTTCTATGTTCTTCCTGAACACCGTAAGTTAATGGGAGTGAATTGGCTTGTTTCTTGATTTTCAAATTTAAAAAATATTAACTTATCAGCATGAAAGGCTAGACTTTATACTAAACTCCTAACTCCTCTTATCCATCGTCTGCTCTAAATGTTTTATAGTTAAGTGATTTATTTTGCAGTGGTTGTCTTTGTGACTTTGAATAATGAGCAAACCTGCTTACCTTGCAGATCTCCCACAAACACTCCCTGTCACCTTTCTTAGGAAGTTCTCTGGCTGCCAGGTCTAAACTACAGTTTCTTTGCTCAAAACACCTAAACAGCACATGCTTCTAGGTTTTTTCTGTTTTATTTTTTTCTTTAGCACCATCTGAACATATTTATGTTACTTGTTCATCTGATCTGTGTCTTGCTGTAGTGTGCTGCTCTCTCCTTGGTGCTGGGAGGACGCAGCGGGTGCTGTCAGCTTTTGTCACATCTTCTGACTTTCGGCTTAGGGAGAGGACACGAGCAGCCCCTCTTTCCTTGAGTGTTTCCTTGAGTGCCCTGTCCTTGACATTGTTAAAGTTGTTGAACTAAAACCAAGACTTTTCCTCCTGGATCAGAAATTGACTGAAAGTTGGAAACCAGTAAGCAGTAATGACTTCATAGACTGCTCATTGTTGTGCTGGTCAGGATGCCAGTATTTCATTCATCTTCTCTGTGAACTTTGAGCCACTTAAAGGAGAAAACTCAAGGTCATGTCAAGGTCAGATGGGTTCCTTCTTTATCATTCTTGGTTAAAATTCATCCCTGTTTACTTTGCTTCATGTTTGGGCCCTGATTTTGTGAATACTCCTTTGCTTCTTCCTTTTCTCCCATTGCATTGTCTTCATTATACCTTCACTTTTTTCCATCCTCAATCATTTCACTTAATTGATGGATTTACCCCCTCCCCCCAGACATATCATTTTGGTTCTGTCTTCCTTCTTCTAATCAGGACTGGCTCCTCTCAAGGCCATCTCTTCAGCCTCATCCCTGGGACGTTCCTTTGCTGTTCTCCTGGGGGGGTTTATTTGTTACCTTATGTTTTGGTTTATTTTCTTGTTTTACTGGAGTAATTTTTCAAGTAATGTCCCAAGAGATTAATTACTTAGGAAATTTCCCAAGAAAAGTGTGTGAGAAATGACCTCTTTGACTCCTAGTATATTTGAAAGTGCCATTCTGTTCACACACTGAAGTGATAGTTTGGTTGAGTATACTATTCCTCTTTGAGAATTTCTCTCATTTAGAGCTTTGAAAGTATTTGATTCATGGTCTTCAGAAAAGTCTGATGCAGTTGGGTTGTTTTTGGTAGATGACCTGTTTTTTCTGTAGAAACATTTGATATTTTTCAGGAGACTGTTTCTGGGTTTTTCTTTTTTAATTATTGATTTGAGAGAGAGGGAGAGCGATATCAATTTGTTGTTCCACTTATATGTGCATTCATTGATTGATTCTTGTGTGTGCCCTGACCAGGGCTCAAAGAGCATCCTTGGCCCATCGGGACAGTGCTCTAACCACCTGAGCTTCCCAGCTTTGGAGTGTTTGGGGTCTTTCGATTGTGGTGTCCTTCATTTAGTTCCAGAAAGTTTTCATCTACTTCTTTGACAGTTTCTTTCCATTTTTTATTTTATCTGTTTTCTCTTCCTAGGATGTTTGTTACTTAACTTCTCTATGCCTAAATCTTTTATCTGTAAAATGGAAACAATTGTAT
This sequence comes from Trachops cirrhosus, assembly GCA_028533065.1. Classification (NCBI taxonomy): domain Eukaryota; kingdom Metazoa; phylum Chordata; class Mammalia; order Chiroptera; family Phyllostomidae; genus Trachops; species Trachops cirrhosus. The sequence continues at coordinate 38,620,668 of CM052545.1, read as the reverse complement.
CTGCCTCAAGGTTGTTGTAAGGATTAAATGAATTAATATGAATCCAGTGCTGAGAATAGTGCCTGATGCACAGTAGTTGCTTTATAAGTATTAGCTGCTGTTAACATTTGTTTAATCTGCTTAATTGTTTCCTCACGTCTCATTTTTTTAAATGTCTTTTTGCTCTACTCTTTGCACTGAATTAAAAAATTGTAAATACTACATTTGTACTAAGAGCCTTGTCTTATTCTCTTCTTTTCCTTTTTAAAATTATCTTATTTTTATTTGGAGGCATATCTTGGACCTGAGGACAGTGACTCTAGTTTCTTTTTTGTTTTTGTTTTTTTCTTTTCCCAGCTTTTCTTTTGGTCTTTAAATTATTCCTGTCTCCTTGGGCTCCTACAGGTGGGAACTCTTATTGAGCACTATTTTGGGCAGGATGGGTTCTGCTGACCAGCAGGCTTCTCTTTAGGGAGATGGGACTTCTAATTTCCTAAATGAGGAGGGCTTTACTCTGGGTCCAGTTTTCATGCCATAGGCTTTAGTTTCCCCCAGACAGTTCTCTTCTCCTGAGACATAAAATCACCCAGATGTCCTCAGAGGGAAGCTTGAAACTGCTTGAGCCTGGGGTGGCAGTGGGTGGTGGGATGAACCCCAAGGCTGCTGTTAAGTACTGTCTCTCGGTTTGGTTTTTTTTTTAATAGCTACTAAGATAAAAGTCATACATGATAAAATTTACCCTTTTAATGTGTCTAATTCAGTGCTTTTAATGTATTCATAAAGTTGTGCAACCATCATCACTCTCTCATTCCAGAACATTTTCATCATCCCACAAATAAACGAGCTTCTTGCCCACCACTAGCCGTCACTCCCTCTCTTCCAGCTTCTCTCCTGCCCTCCCTGGACTCTGTAGGTGCCACACCCCTAGCATTTCAGGCTCTTGCCTGCCTGCCCTACAGTGCACCATGGCATGTTGTGGGCTGAAGCTTCCTTTTCCTGTTTCCTTGCCCAGCATGCTCTCATTCAGTTTTTGCCTTTCAGAAATTTCTCCACAGCTCGTATCACCCTCCTCCCCTCTTCATTCTCCTGGATTTATTTCTATCATATTTTCTTCACTTTGGTTTCCCTGGGCATCTGCTTAGTCTCTTCTCCATCTCAGACAGGATAGGCGTTTTTAGCCTTGGAGTGCCTGTCATGTGACAGGCCTTTGAAGAAGGGAGATTGAGAGACGCATAGCAGGATCTCTTCCTTCAAAGGGTTTGTAGTCTGGGAGGGACACAGAGATCAAGTGTGACATGTACTCTGGGAAAGATAACTGCCCTCAGCAGAAGTAAGTTACCTGGAAGTCAGACCGAAGGAAGCCACATCTGACCTTGTTAGGAGATGGGCCCTGACTTGGGCCTTGATGGTGGTTGGGAGTTAGACTGGGGGTGGGTGAGGAGAGCAAGGTCAGGAGGGTGCAGTTGGGAGCAAACCTTTAGGCCCTTCCTTGCCTCTGCCTTTTATATGTCCCTCTGCTGTGGGGGTTTGTGCAGCGAAGACAGGCCACCCTTCCTGTGTGCTCCACTTCCACTTTCCTTCCTGGATTCAGATTAATTTAACAAGTATTTGGGTGCCTGCCAGGTGCCCAGCTCCTTGCTGGACTTGGGCATAGAGGGCGGGGCTACAGAGTATTCACAGTTGGTGGGCTTGGGCAGAGCACTAGGCAGGCAGCTCTCACGCAGCTGGAAAGACCCCACTTGCATCCCTCAGTCTGCTCCAACAGGGTCCAGAGGCTCAGAGAGAGGCAAGCCACAACTTAGTCACTTCCTGCTCCTGGTCCATCTCCTTACTTTGATGGCGAACCTGAGGGAATCATGGCATGTGGCCCTTTTAACATATTTGACAGATACTTACTGAATGTTTTTGAAAGATGTGGCCCTGGTCCAGGCCCTGGAGATATGACAGTAATTGAGACGGAGCTGATATAGAGATTGAGAAAGATGACCACAGTAAGCTCGGAAGTCATGTGGTTGAGTGACACAGGGTGCTGGAGGCCTGTGGGAAGGAACCATGATCTGGAAATGGGGGTTGGGACTCAGAGCTGGGGTCCTGGAGGAAGTGATTTGTGATCTGAGAGGTTCAGTGGAGCTGGATCTTAGAACCTTGGGTCGGGCTAGCAAGAGATGGAGCTGTAGGTGATGAAGCCCCCTGCAGGCCACCTGGAGGGGCTCAGAGTTGGTCCTGAGGGCCGTGGGGAGCCATCAGGGGACAGTCCGGTTGGCATTTCAGAGTAATCATCCTGCTGCCTTAGCAGATGATGTTTAGGAGTGAGCCCAAGGCAGGATGGCTAGTGAGGCACGCAGGAGACACAGGGTGCTAGGCAGTGGGGTGCATTCCAGTGCAGTTTAGATATAGACCTGATAGTGCTTGGCAGTAGGTGGCCTGAGGGAGAGGGAAGAGTGTGGGAGTCCTCAGTCCTTAGGGGTGTGGTAGAGAGCCTGGTTTCTGAGCTGTGGGACGCTGGGGGAGGTACAGGTTACGAGGGGATGAGTGGATGGTTTGGGGCAGGCTGTATCTGAGGTGCCCATCCAGCATGCACAGAGGATTTCCAAGGAGCGGAATGGGACTGTTTAGAATAGAGACTCAGGGCCTAGGTCACCCAGACAGCTCCCATCTCTGAGGCCAGCAGGGATTCTCCAAGCCTGAGCCACAAGCCTCTCTTTGTTCCCCTGAGGTCTGCGGACTGGGGTCCATACAAAGCTGTCTCATCAGCCCTGCTCTGGAGGGCCACTCATGACTCAAAGCCACCCTGTCTGCCAGTTTTCTTTGGTTAAATGAGACATATGAGATATTTGAGATACAGGATATTAGATGGGATATTTGAGAGCTGAAAAGATGTTTTTTAAAGAAAAATCTTACAGTATTTTAAATTAAAAGAGTCATGTTTTACTACATTCCATGTATTGTTTTTCAGCAGTTTCTGGCCAATTTAAGAATTATCTGACCAATATAAACATATGTACATAAAGATTTTAACAATTGACAGGATTTTTCCTGGCTCCCAAATAATGGTTGCCTCTGGAGACGGAAGGGTGGAGGGCAGAGGTGATTTGATCTACACTGTTCTGATTTTTTTCTTAAAAGTGGGAAAACAATATTTTCATGTTTCTTGCATAATGACAGCATAAGTGTCAAAACATTGACAGTGCACTCTGGAGGGCAAGATTGCTTGTACTTTGCTGTTCTTCTTAGTTTCAACTGTTTTTAAAAAGATTGCTGGGGTTAATGAGTCTGTTCACGTCACTCAGACACTTGGGAACGCTTTTGGTAGATGCTAAAATGGACCCAGGCGAGAGTCCCAGCTGAGACCAGGCCATCTCCATCTCCTGGTGTCAGTTCACGTGCTTGAGTGAGCAGTTGAAGGAGGTGGATGCTGTAATCTGGACTGCCCTGCCTGGGAGACCAGGGACCCACTGGGTTTTGCACTTGATCCATGTCACACTCACTGCCCTGAGTCAGTTGAACTTGTGAGACCTGTGGCCAGCACTGGCTGCTCTGCATTAGCTAGTTTCATGGCCTTTCCTACTCTCCCACCATTGTGTGTTGGGGTCACCTTTCTCCTGCTCTGTTCCTTTGATTCCCTGTGACCCCTTTGGCATGGAATTGATTATGGGGTTCAGCACTCACAGGGAGAGCTGGTTTCCTGAAAAGCCATGTTCCTGCAAGGCCAGTGAGCCCCAGAGAGGAGGCACAGAGGGTGGAGGGCCTACTTCTGCTGGTGGCTGGGCCTTTGATTGGGCAGGAAGCTGACAGATGCATTTTCCCTTTCTTTTTAGTGTGTAAGGAGCCCCCGTACAAAGTGGAGGAGTCGGGTTACGCTGGCTTCATCATGCCCATCGAGGTGTACTTCAAAAACAAGGTAGGATCCCAGAAGTGGCAACAGGAGGGATGCACAGTTTACAAAAGAGGAAGTAGAACCACTAACACATGGGTGATGGAATGCTGGGTTCACTGGTAGCAGAGATGTGCACGCTAGAGTACTAGTGGGCAAAGTGTTGCATTCACCTCTCCCATGAAAGATAGGGGCTGGGAAAATGGGCACACTGAAGGCAGGTGGGTGTGGCCTCTCCAGGGATCACCTGAAAGTGTGTGCAGTCCAAGTCAGCGAGGACATGCCATGACAGGGCTAGAATCTGTGGATGGTCCTAAAGGGTTAGTCACTAGCCTGTGACTAGGGGCACAGATCTGGAAATTTCCTAAGTGTCCAACAGTAGGTGATTGACTAGATAAAGTTATGGCTCACCTCCTGAATGGGCTCTTTGATGAGCTGGGGTGGGGAAGGGGAGTTTTTACTACTGTTGAATGAAAAAGCCAGTTATGTGTATATTACTTATAGAAAAAAGGAGTTACTGTATACATTAAATCTGTTAATGGGTAATCTGGGTGGAAGGATTATAAGGTGTTTTTGTTTTATTTTCCTCCAAGTATATTCTCTGAACATTTAGAGTGAACATACAGGGTCCGGCGGAAGTAACGCCATTGAGTGTGGTTGGTGGGGTACCTGGATGTCTTGCACAAGATGGACAGCAGTTTGAACAGTTCACCTAAAATGTCATGTGGGGTGCTTGAGTGTGATAGTGTTTTGTTACAGAAACACATGCTTATGATTTTTGTAATAAAAGATTTGGTGTAGATTATCAAGTCATCAAAAAAGGGGTGTTATTTGTGCCGGGCCCTATTATTGGTAACTATTAGTCCATTTGGGCTACTATAGCAAAGTACCACAAACTGGGTAGCTTATAAACAACAGAAATGTACTGCTCATGGTTATGGAGGCTGGAGGTCTGAGATTAGGGTGCCAGCCCCTCTTCCCAGTCACAGACTTCTTGCTGTGTCCTCACATGGAGGAAAGCTGAGAGCTCTGTAGGGTCCCCTTTATGAGGGCACTAATTCGACTCTTGGGGGCTCCACCCCCAGGACATAATCACCTCCCAGAGGCCCCACCTCCTGACACCATCTCCTTTGGGGGTCAGGATTTCAACATGTAAATTTGGGGGAACACATTCAGACCATAGTTTTGGGGGTTTTTTAAGCCTAATAATTAAAATTTAAGAAAAGAGCCTTCCTAGCAACCTGCTTCTGTTCCTCCCCAGGGGCACCACCAGGAGGTTATGATGACCTTTCCTAGCTCAGAGGTGGCTTGGCGATTGCTGGGTGCCCTTCCACAAGTATAGCTAGACTGGCTACAGGCAGCTCTGCTGTCTTTCAGGAAGAAAACCTCCTTGTGAGGCCTGTGGATGCCACTGCTCCCTTAATGAGTCCCCTGTTTATACCCAGCTGTTCTGCAAACCTCCTGATATCAGGGACCTCTGGGAATGGCACTCGGTGTGCTGCCCCACTGGGAGCTGAGGGACATTTCAGCAAATGCAGTCAGCAGGATTCAACCCTGTGACCCTCACAGGCCCAGTTCTCAGAAGCCTGGGTCACCCGAGGCTGTCATGGAATCGAGGTCTGAGAGTCCTGGTGACCGGTCACCATTGAGAGCAGATCCAGCACATGTGCATAGCCAAAGGCTCCTCCATGTCTTCTCAGCAGGGGTCCTGGGGGAGATGCAGAGGAGATATTTCACCCTTTGGGGGCAGTCTTCCAAGAACCTGCTTAGGGAGTCCAGGCCAGGGAGTGTGGAGGCAGAGGAACCAATGCTGGGGACACAGTCCCGGGGCAGGTGTCACTGGCCTCTCCAGCTTCCTGTTGGGAGCCTGTGGAAAGGGATGATGAAAGGAGCCACCTGTGTGGTGAGGAGATAGTCTATTTGCAGAAAATGCCAGCAGCCCTGTGCGTTGGTACTCTGGAGGTGGGCAGTGGTGGTGGAGTCCTTGAAGCCAGTTAAGCTCATCTCTGGGCTTTGATTAAGTTCCTTTGAGGCTTAGAAGCAGTTTTGAGTCCCACAGATCAGTGAGCTTTTGTGTTCCCTGAGACCTGTCTGGTCTTTGACATGCAGACTTATCTCTCCCTCCTGGAGGCGTGCCTAGGCTCTGGCAGTGTCCACTCAACTTCCTGCTGTCCCAAGGGGTCAACCAGGAGGCTCCAGCTTATCCCAGGGGTGGCAGCACCATGCCAAAGCTGGACAGTACCACAGAGGTGGCCAGTGGGTCTCAGCGCCCCGTCCTGTGGCCCAGGGGATCCTTGCTGGTCTCCAGATTCTCCCAGGAGATTAGAGAGAGACAGGGTGCTTGGTATTGCTGCCTCAGCTGGGACCTTCCCCTGTGGTGGCTTATGCAGCCTCTATTAGTGCCTCAGAGCTCTCGCTTGGATGGTGGGGAGGCACACAGGTGCTCCCTCTAAAGGTGCTCCCCTAGGCCTTGCGTCCAGACTTCAGGGCCATTCCTGTACTGAGTCTCTGAGGTGTTCCACCCCTGTGTCTTGGTCCTGGTAGGGAATGGAGCAGGTGGTCCTCTGACCATAGGACTTGTCCCTGCTGGGTATAGCATCCTCACATACACTTGGGGCATTGGGGGCAGAGGGCCTTTCCGAGGGTGTCTAGATCTTTCATGTTCCTTGCGCTTGCTTACTTGAGTGGGTGGGGGTGGAGTGGTGCATGTGCTTGTGTGTGTCTTCCCTGTGCTCTTCTTTACTTGTCTTGTTCCTTTGTGAGGGCCTGGGGTGCTGCCCTGCACAGGGAGCACATGTGCATCTTACCACCCTCAGCATCTAGCAGTCGTGGCAGCAGCTGGTTTTGGGTTAACGGTTTTTGTCCTGGTCTAGTTTCTTGAGGTATAACTTAATACAGCAAAATTTTTCCATTTTAGGTGTAGGTTTTTCAAATTTCAGCATGCGTTTTCATTTGAACCCTGTTTTCGAATGGCTGGTTTTTCCAAAACAAAAAATGGTCATGTTCCTAGGTTTACTTGTCTGATCAATTCCTATAGAGGCAGTGTGGCTGGGGCCAGAGTGCCTCTGTGAGCCTGTTCTCAGAACTGCAGTGTCTTCTCTCACCCAGGGCAAGAACTGCTTGCTGGAGTCCTCTATTCCTGGTGGTGGTTTTGTCCTCAGAGCTGTGGGGGGCGCTGCACTGAGAGCACATGGAGGTGGGGTCACGACATGAAGGGCCTGGGCTACAAATGAAGTCACTAAGTGGGTTCTTAGCTTACAGTGCTGAGTGCTTAGTCTCCAGACAAGCCCCCAAGGAAGGTGATGTCCCCAGTCTACGGATGAAGGAGCTCCTGGGTACTCAGTCACAGGCTCAATGCCACACACTAGGTTGTGGAACTGGGATTTGAATCAGCAGACTGTGTAGTCCTATATGCACACTTGAGACAGGCTTGACCTAGAGCAACAGCTACTCATGAATTCAGGTTTTTGTTGACATCTGGGTGACAGAGATAGTATACTGTATTTTTAGGACTGTAAGATGCACCAGACCGTAAGATGCACCTAGGTTTTAGAGGAGGAAAATAGGAAAAAACTTTCTGAAGCAAATAATGTGGTAAAATATTTAATAACCCGTGACCCCGCTCCACCTCCACCAGTTCCCCCCCCCGCTCCGCCCGCCCGCCCGCCCACAGTGAGCCAGGTAAGCTACATTCGAACTAAGATATACCCTCATTTCCTCCCAAATTTGGAGGGGGAAATGTATCTTATAGTCTGAAAAATACAGTAGTTTTATGTATTGTGTTTTGCACATGTCTAAATGTGGGTCCCTGCTGTGGAAGTTTTGTAAAAATCAGAGAGTTGTGGGAAAGTGAATGGTGGTTCTTACAAAAGCAGCTTGTATAGGCTTGGAGTAGTGTTGGGAATAGGGTCATCATGCCACAACTTACTCCTCTGCTGTAGGTTAAGTGGATTTTTGAGGTAGCATTGACTGTGCACAGGTTCCTTCTTCGGCCTGGGCCTCAGTCTCTCTGTGAGATGGGCTTCCTAATTGTGTCTGCCACTCAGGGCTGTGAGGAAGAGTCATAGAGGTGAACAGTAAGGTCCTGGGCCCAGTACCAGCACACAGTATGCATTTCATGAGTTTGTGTTGCTGTTGTTGCTGTGGAATTGGTGTTGCCTCTTTCCAACTAATCTGGGTAAGAGAGGTGAGTGGACGAAGCAGCCTCAAAGGCTTTCAGTCCAGAGAAGGTCGAGGTTCCAGAGATGAAGAAAGATGACTATAGGCTGTTTTCTCCTGTAAGTGTGAGGTGTGTTTAGCCACACTAGATCCTCAAGGTGGCATCGACTGTGAACTGAAGGAATTCTGTTTTACATGGGGTTTGACACTAACTACAGTGTAACTGAGGACACCTTCTGTGTGACCTGTTGGCAGGATGCTCTTTTACAGATAAACCACTCCTTTCCCCTAAGGGAAAAAATTGGGGCAGGGCATTGTCTGATGACAAAAGTAGTATTTGTGCATCGTTGAGCTGTTTTTACTCGTGCCACTTCTGACATCAAGTAAAAGAGTTTGTTTTCCTTCTGAAACCAAATGCACCCTGACTTTTTCAATAGCTCTTCTCCAATTCTCTGATTCTCCAGGCAGTGGTGGGGTGTCCAGCAGTACATTCACTTCTCATACCACCTGCTTGGAGTTATTACAGACCCCACAGTAAAAGGACTCAGCCCACAGGACTCCCTCCCCTTCTATAAACTAGGGTTCCCACGAACCCCTCCTAAGTTTTCATAGTTTGCTAGAACAGCTTACAACACTCTGATAAACATTTTACTTAGTGTTACTCATTTATTATAGGGGATACAACTCAGAAACAGTCAGGTGGAAGAGATGCATGGGGCATGATATGGGGCAGGGGTGCAGAGCTTCCGGGTGCACCACCTTCCCAGCACCTGCACGTGTTCATCTCCCTGGAAGCTCTCCGAACCTCTTTGTTTAGGGGTTTTTATGAAGGCTTCATCACACAGACACAATTTATTACATTATTGGCCATTGGTAATTAACTTAATCCTCAGCCCTTCTCCCCTCCCTAGAGGTTGAAGATGGGGCTGAAAGTTCTGAGCTTCTACTCAAGGCTTGGTCTTTGTGGGGTCCAGCACGGTCCCAAAGCTGTCTAGGGGCCCACAAAAAGTCACCTCATTCAAACAAAAGATACTCCTGTCATCCCTATCAGGAAATTCCAAAGAGTTTAGGAGGTCTATGGTAGGAAATGGGGACAAAGACCATATATTTTTCTATGAGACCACAATTATTTTTAAAAATAATTTATGAAGGTGAAATTCATATAACATACAATTAAGCATTTTAAAGTATATAGTTCATGGGCGTTGGGTGCCTTCACCACGTTGTACAACCACTGCCTCTCTAGTTTCCAAATTTTCATCTCCCCTTTGTCCCCACCCCCACTTCTGGCATTGCTAATCTTCTGTTCTGTGGATTTATCTATTCTAGACATTGTACATAAAGGGAATCATACAGTGTATGTCTTGTTGTGGCTGGTGACTTTCACTCACGGTAGTATTTTTGAGGTTCAGCCGTGTTGTAGCATGTATCAGGGCTTCATTCCTTTTTATGGCTAAATAATATTCTGTTGCACTGATATACAGTTGATTCTCATAACTCTCAAAAGTCATGTTCTGTAAAGTCACCATGAACACTGAATTAGTGAAAACTGGGCCATTGCTACAAGGCAGAATGTAAGTTCCTGCAAGCCTCTAGTCACAGTGTTTTCATCAACTAATCAATACATAACCTGTGTTATATGTGTTTTTGTTTAAAGGCACCTTATTTAATATACATTGTTGATTTATTAACATTGAACTCAGCCAACAGCGCTGTAACTCATGCTCAAACCAAGCTTGCATAAAAAAGGTAATTTCAAGCCCCGGCTGGTGTAGCTCAATGGTTTGAGCGCAGGCTGCGAACCAAAGGATCGCTGGTTCGATTCCCAGTCAGGGCACATGCCTGGGTTGCAGGCCAGGTCCCCAGTGGGAGCCACCTGAGAGGCAACCACACATTGATATTTCTGTCCCTCTCTTTCTCCTTCCCTTCCCTTCTCTCTGAAAACAAATAAATAAAATCTTTTAAAAAAAAAAAAAGGTAATTTCTGCCCTGGCTGGTGTGGCTCAGTGGATTGAGTGCCAGCCTGCAAAGCAAAGGGTCCCTGGTTCAATTCCCAGTCAGGGCACATGGCTGGGTTGTGGGCCAGGTCCCCAGTAGGGGGTGCATGAGAGGCAACCACACATTGATATTTTTCTTCCTTTCTCCCTCTCTTCCCCTCTCTCTAAAAAATAAATAAATAAAATTAAAAAAATAAAATTGAAGAAAATGTAATTTCTTTGTAAGCACAGCCTTCCTATGCTTAGGAACTGTGGACAGCACTTCAGCACTATGCTTGGGGCCATTTCAAGTAGCAAAATCACCAACAAAAATGCAAGAAAAAATACAGCACAAAATATACCAGGAGAACACTTGTTTGCAGTCTGAGAGCTGAAATTAGAAGGCAGAGTGTTGCCATGGTCGACATCAGCTGGGAATGAGCTTGTTGGGTGAGTCAAAGTTTTCACCACTCTGTACGTCTGTGAATGAGTGTGAAAACCACAAGTGCTGACTTAGGTTATAAGTAAGTTTTATGGAATCTATGAATAATGAAGATTGACTGTACCACCTACTTGTTGCTGTGAATTGGCTGCTAAGAGCATGCCTGTGCACATACGAGTCTGAGTTTATCTTTAGTTCTTTTGGATGGATACCTAGGAATGGAACTGCCAGGTCAGATGGTAGTTTGCATTTAACTTTTTTGAGGAACTGCTGAACTGTTTTCTGCAGTGGCTGCGCCGTTTCATATTCTCATGGGCAGTATCCAAATGTTCCTATTTCTCCGTGCCCTTCTCAGTGCTTGCAATTTTTCTGTTTTTTGTTTTGTTAGCACCATCCTGGTCAGTTGGTATGAAGGGTTATCTACATTGTAGTGTGTGGCAATGCTTCATTCCTTTTTAAGGGTGAATAATATTCCACAGTGTAGATGGACCACATTTGCTTATCTGTCCAACTATCATGGGTACTTGGGTTGCTTCCATGTTTTATATACTGTGACTAATGCTGCTATGATCATGAGTAAACAGATATTTCCTTGAGATCCTGCTTTCAGTTCTTTTGAGTACATACTGAGAAATGCAATTGTTCAGTAGTCTGGTAAGTCTATTTTTAATTTTGAGGAACCATCACGCTACAGTGGCTGTAATACTTTCCATTGTTACTAACAGCACACAAGGGGCCCAGTTTCTCCACATCCCTGTCAACATTTGTTTTCTCTCTTTTCTTAATACTCTTCATAATAATGTGTGAATGGTATCTCATTGTGGTTTTGATTTGCATTTCTCTAGTGATTAGTGAGCATCTTTTTATGTGCTTATTGGACACATTCTTTGGAGAAATATCTGTTTACGTTCTTTGCTTATTTTTGCTTGTTAAATTTTAGGAGTTCCCTCTATATTCTGGATATTAACCCCTTATCAGATGTGATTTGTAAATATTTTCTCCCATTCTGCAGGTTGCCCTTTCATTCTGTTGATCATGTCCTTTTGATGAATAAAAGTTTTTAATTTCCATGAAGTTCAGTTTGCCTGTTTTTCCTTTTCTTGCCTTTGCCTTGCCTGTGTCATACCCAGGAAATTACTACCAATTTCAGTGTAATGAAGCCTTTGTCCTGTTTTCTTTTATAGTTTTAGCTTTTATGTTTAGGTGTTCGGTCCATTTTAAGTTAATTTTTGGATGTGGCTTTAGGTAAGGGTTAAACTTCATTCGTGTAGATGTGGATATCCAGTTATCCCAGCACCATTTGTTGACAACGCTGTCCTTTCTCCCTTAAAAGGTCTTGGCACCCTTGTTGAAAATCATTTGACCATGTACATAAGGATTTATTCCTGGGCTTTCAAGTTTGTTCCCTTGGTCTATATGCCTGTCATTATGCTAGTACCAGTATTTTATCTTTTTTTTTTTAAACAGTGGGGTTTTTTTTTTTTAAAGATTTTATTTATTTATTTTTAGAGAGGGGAAGGGAGGGAGAAGGAGAGAGAGAGAACATCAATGTGTGGTTGCCTCTCATGTGGTCCCCACTGAGGACCTGGACCGCAACCCAGGCATGTGCCCTGACTGGGAATCGAACCTGCGATGCTTTGGTTCGCAGCCCACGCTCAATCCATTGAGCTACGCCAGCCAGGGCTAGTACCAGTATTTTAATTACTGTAGTTTCATAATAAGTTTGAAATCAGAACGTGTGAGTCTTTCAACTTTTTTTTTCTCCAAGATTGTTTTGGGCTCTGATTGGTGTGGCTCAGTTGGTTGGGCATCGTCCCATAAACAGAAAAGTCACCTGTTTGATTCCCGGTCAGGGCACATGCCTGGGTTGCAGGCCAGGTCCCCTGTTGGGGCGCATATGAGAGGCAACTGATGGATGTTTCTCACATTGATGTTTCTTTCCCTCTCTCCCTCCTGTTCCCTCTCTCTAAAAATAAGTGAATAAAATCTTTTTTTAAAAATTGCCAAAATTTTTTTAAAAAAGAAATTATTTTGGTTATTTGGGGTCCTTGTGATTCCATGTGAATTTTAGGATAGATTTTTCTGTTTCTGCAGAAGTGTCATGGGGATTTTGATAGGAAATCAAAATGACCTATCTATCTGCATAGTGTTGACATGTTAACAAGATGAAGTCTTTCAATCTGTGAACGTGGGATGTTTTTCCATTTATGTCTTTAATATCTTTCAGCAGTGTATTGTCGTTTTCATTATACAAATCTTTTATCTCATTGGTTAAGCTAATTCCTAGTATTTTATTCTTTTTGATGCTGTTATAAGTGGAATTATTTTAATTTTCTGTTCACATTGTTCACTGTTATTTCTGTATGGAAATGGAACTGACTTGTATGTGTGTTGATTTTGTATCCTGCAACTCAGCTAATTTGTTTACTGGTTCTGACCATTGTGTGTGTACTCTGGGGGTGTTCTACATATCAGAGTATGTCTTCTGTGAACAGAGATATTTTATATCTTCCTTTCCAGTTTGGTGGCCTTTTTTTTCTTTTTCTTGCCTAGTGCACTGGCTGAGACTGTGTTGTGGAGAAGCGGTGAGAGAGAGAGGATGTTGTGGCTGACCCATGTTCCTGACCTCAGAGGAAGAGCTTCCAGTCTCTCCTCATTGAGTGTGATGTTGGCTGTGGGTTTTTCATATATAGCTTTTATTAGGTTGAGGTAGTTTCCTTCTATTTCTAGTTTGTTGGGTGTTTTTATCACAGAACAGTGTTGAATTTTGTCAAATGTTTTTTCTGCATTTATTGAGATGATCATGTGATTTTTGTATTTTATAATATTGCTACACCTCAGATAATTTAAACTTGGGGGAAAAGTATTTCGGGATAACCTAGGCCTGGGGCTGTGTTAGGCATTTTACACAATAGCTCCCATAATCCTCACACAGCCCCACAGAGGGGTTGGTCCCACTTCACAGGTGAGAAAATGAAGGATTAGAGAAGTTAGCCTGCCCAAGCTTCAGTTATGACGTGGGAGAGCCCAGAGTGACCTGCTCTGATCTGGCTATCTGAACTGGTCTTCCCTTCTATTCTTTCTCCTGGCATACTGTTCTTCCCTTTTTTGCAGTACTTAAATGGATATGCGTTTACTTGTATAACGTTTGCTCTACCGCTAGAATGTAAGCCCTTAAGAGCAGGGCCCTGTCAGTTTTGTTTTCTGTGATACTAGCTTTAGCACAGAAATGGCACCTGGTAAATAATTTGTTGTTGAATGAGTGACTGAATGGATGAACCAGATTATTCTGGATGGGGTGGCCGTTGTCTTTCAGGAAACTTCACAACACAACCAGTGTATAAATCCACTCCCACTTTTTAAAAAATGAAGTGAAATTCACATAACATAAAATTAACCATTTTTAAAAGTTTTTATTTATTTATTTTTAGAGGGGAAGGGAGGGAGAAAGAAGAGAAACCTCAATGTGTGGTTGCCTCTCGAGCCCCACCTACTGGGGGCCTGGTCTGCAACCCAGGCATGTGCCCTGACTGAGAATTGAACCAGCGACCCCTTGTTTCGTAGACTGGCACTCAGTCCACTGAGCCACACCAGCCAGGGCAAATTAACCATTTTTAAGTGAACAATTCGGTGGCAGTTAGTATGTTCACAGTGTTCTACAATGACTACCTCTCTCTACTTTCAAAACACTTTCTTTACCCCAAAAGGAAATCTTGTGCCCATTAAGCAGTTGTTTCTCGTGTGATCTTATGTGTCCAGCTTCTTTCACTTAGTATAACTGTTCATGAGTTCATCTACATTGTAGTATGTGTCAACCTTCATTCCTTTTTATGGCCAAATAATATTCCACTCTATTGTTATACCACAATTTGTATATCCATTTATCTATTGATGGACACTTGGACCATTTCCACCTTTTGTCTGCTGTGAATCATCTGGTGCTATAATACAGCGTATACATGTACTTGTTTGAGTTCAGGTTTTCAGTTCCCTTGGATATATACCTAGGAGTGGAATTGCTAGGTCATATGGTAATGTTATGTATAACATTTTGAGGGACTGCCAAACTGTTTTCCACACTGGCTGTACCATTTTACATTCCTACAAGCATTGTAGTAGGGTTCCAGTTTCTCCACATCCTCTCCAACACTTGTTATTTCCTAGTTTTATGTACTAATTTTTAAAATTATAAACATCTTAGTGGATGTATGAAATGGTATCTCATTGATGTTTTTATTTGTATTTCCTAGTGACTCATGATACTGAGCATCTTTTTATGCTTGTTGGCCATGTATATGTTTTCTTTGAAGACATGTCTATTCAAGTCCTTTGCCCATGTTTGAATTGGGGTTTGTCTTTTTGTAGTTGAGTTGTAAAAGTTCTTCATATATTCTGGATAGGTGCCCGTTTTTCAATGCCAGCAGTAAAGCACATTGCTGGGTAGAATGAATGCGTGACGTTAACTTCTCTCAGTTGGGAGCTCAAGCTCAAATAGGGGGACCCAGATGGTTACCCTCTGATCATGTCGACCCCGAAGCCTCTATGTGCTGTGGCTGAGCTGTGCCTTTGGGAACTGGGTGTCGATGGTTGTGGCCTGGGAGTGCATGCTGGTGCTGCCCCTGGTAAAGCAGTGTGTCCAGGACAAGTAAATTGCTTCTAAGGTGTTCTAGAACTGATCAAGTGAATGGAGCTGTGCTGAAATTCTCCTTTATTATCTGCTCACTGTCTGGATATGGTCAGAGGTGTCTGAAGCCCTTCTGCTTCCAACAGTGAATTCCATTTTGTACCCTGGCTGTCCACTGTAAATATACAAGCCACACTTGTAACTTAAAAATTTTTGTAGCCACATTTAAAAAGGTCAAAAGAAACAGGTAAAACTAATCTTAATAATGTAACCTGTTTAACCCAATATATCCAAAATACTATGATTTCAACATTTAATCAGTATTTTAAATTTACCAGCTATTTTACATCTTTTTTTTTTCATACTGAGTCTTTGCAATGGTATGTGTATTACACTTAACTGCATATCTCAGTTTAGCCAGTAGGCTTTATCAGAAAGGCTTTATGTATTCAGGTTCCGTAAAATTCAGAGTTGAGGAAAGAAGTAGATCCAGGTTGTTCCAAATGTACATAAAGATCTTTTAGTAACTCAGTGGAGTATGGACGGTCTCAGTCATGGTTTCTTTCTACCCTTGAAGTTTGAAATCATTTTAGAGACACAGAAGAGTTGTAAACATCACACAAAGTTGCCTTATACCTCCATCCCACTTCCCTAATACATGTAAACACCTTACATGACCACAGCCCGTGATCAAAATGAAGAAATTAACATTGGTACAACACTTACTGTGAATGGTTGTTACTAGGATTTTCCCACTTCTTACTAATGTTCATTCTGTTCTAGAATCCACTTTAGGAGCATCCATTGCATTTGGTTGTCATGTCTTTTTCACCTCCTTCAGTCTGACAATTTCTCAGTCTTCCCTTTTCTTTCATGACCTTGACATTTTTGAAATGTGCTAGTTAGGCATTTTGCAGAATGCTCCCCCCCTTGGGTTTGTCTGGTGTTTTCTCACAATTAGACTAGGCTTGTAGATTTTGGTAAGACAACTACAGAGATTAAGAACCCTCCCCAATCACATCATAGTAGGGTGGGCCTGATAATAACTTAACCTTATTACCGGAGATGTTAACCTTGATCTTTAGGTTAAGGTGGTCTCTCCCAGGTTTTTCCACTGCAAAGTTACTGTCTGTTCCTTTCTGTGTTGATAGTTAAAAGTGAGTCATTCAAGACCAGCTCACACTCTGGGGCAGAAGTTAGTCCCTATATCCAGGTGTGCATAGTTAGAACCACCACACTAGCTAATATCCCTTTGTGGGGAGAGGCTTTGAGACTGTGCATATCTCCTATTTCTTTTTCACATTTCATCCACTAGTTTAGCATCCATCAGTGCTGTTCTATGGTGATTTCTATTTCTGTCATTCCTTCTACATTTATTAATGGGGATTTCTCTGTAAGGAATCTTGTCCCTTTTTCCCCAGTTATTAGTCATTTATTTGTATTCATTGGTATTTGTTTCTTTTCCCTCTGGGTTATAATCCAGTCCTGTTGTTATTTATTTTGTTGTTGAAATTATTCTCACTCTGGTGAGCAGGATCTTTCTCAGGTTGGCCCCTGTGCCTTTTCATCATGTTCCCATGGTTTTTTGGGGTGGTTCTCACTTTTTGGCATCACAAGATACTCCATGCTCATCTTGGTTTTCCTTTGTCCCAGCCATAGAGTCAGCCATTTTTTCAAAGGAGTCTAGTCCTTCTTACTGGAGAATGGTATTTAAAAGCTCCTGGGGTGTCACTGCATTTAATCACCTCATATGCCAGAGCTGGGAAAGGTATGCATATATACTGACTGCCTCCTTCTATGTTTATTTCTCTGTGTGTCTGTATATAAAAATAAACATCATTTCATAGTGATGCCTCCGGCTCTAGCAGCACTGAGTTCATTCTACCATTGCTCTGTTGCTTATTATAAGTTCTTTCTCTGAAGGAAGACACCTGGCTCTCATTATCCACAGTGTATTTGCTTATTTGTTTAACCCTAGTGTACCTGGAAAGCAGTTTCAGAATGGCTGTCAGTACTCCTATGACAAGTAACTTCACCAGCTTGAGTGCAGTGTCTGCACATTGTTCTTATTCATTTGTCCTTCCAACGCTCAACTGAAAACCTGCTTTACAAGGTTATTTGTGACACTTTTCCTCTACCTGTGTTAGTGTGGCCATGTCATACATGTGTTACATAGTTAGATTCATTAGTCATGGTCTGCACCCCATCTTGGGGTCCCCTGCCCCCACCCATCTGGTTATTATTATTATTTTAGTTTGTGTTCAGTGAAATCGATTCTGGGTTTTCACATGCATAGAGTCATGCCTGCACCATGACAGTGCCACACAGAATAGTGCCATCCCCCTCAAACCCCCTCATGCTGTCCCTTTGAAGTCAGCTCCTCCTGCTCACCTCAGTCCCTCGAAACCACTCTACTGTTTTCCATCCCTGTAGTCTTGCCTGTTCCAGAATGGCATGTAAATACACTCACACAACATACAGTCCTTTGTGCCTAGTTTCTTTCATTGAGCAGGATGCACTTAAGATGCACCCCAGTTGTTGGTGTGATCAAAGACTTCATTCACCCTTATTGTCTGCATGCACTGCACTTTGTCCATTTGTTGGGGAAGGACACTGACTTTGTCCATTTACTGGGAAGGTCACTGACTTTGTTTATCTGTTTGCTGGGGAAAGACACTGACTTTGTTTATCCGTTTGCTGGGGAAGGTCACTGACTTTGTTTATCCGTTTGCTGGGGAAGGACACTGACTTTGTTTATCCATTTGTTGGGGGAGAACACTGTACTTTGTTTATCCGTTTGCTGGGGAAGGACATCTGGGTACTATCCAGTGTTGATGGTTATGAGTGAAAGTTGGCCTGAGCATTTGCCTACAGATTTTTGTGTGAATGTAAGTTTTCAGTTCACTTGGGTAAATTACCCAGGAGTGGGATTGCTGGGTCTTATGGGACAGGTATGTTTAACTTTGTAAGAACCTGCCCAACAGTTTTCTAAAATTTCTGTGCCCCTTTGCAACATCCCTAGCAGCTAATGTGGGTTGTTCTTCCACTGCGTTCTTGCCAGCACTTGATAAGGTCGGTTGTTTCTTTTTGCCTTTCTAATGAGTATGTAGTGGAATCTCTTTTAAAAAAATAATAAAGTTGAGATTTAATTTATATACCATATAACTTATCCATTTAGAGTGTACATTTCATTAGTTTTTAGTATATTCAGAGTTGTACAACCATCAACACTAATTCTAGAACGTTTTCATCCCCCTAGAAGAAGCCCTACCCACAGTAGCAGTACTCTCCATCCCTACCCTGGCAACCACCACCCTACTTTCTGTCCCTGTGGATTTGTCTTTTCTGGACATTTCATATAAATGGAATCTCATGCTATGTAGCCTTTTGTGACTGGCTTCTTTTATTTAGTGTAATGTCTCTAAGGTTCATCCACGTTACTGTAGCATGACTGTGTCAGTGCTTCAGTTCTTAACAGACGAATATATTTTATAGACCACATACTGTGTATTCATTCATCAATTGAAGGGCATTTGGGTTGTTTCCACATCAGGTATTTTGCTACAAGTTTTTTTTGTATTTGAATATATGTTTTTGTTTCTCTTGGACATATATTGAGGAGCGGAATTGCTGGGTCTTTTGGTAATCCTGTGATTAACTTTCTGGGGAGCGTCCGTACTGTTTTCCACAGTGGCTGTACCACTTTACATTCCCACCCGCCATGTATGAGAGTTCCAATTTCTCCACAGTTTCTTGCCCACACTTTCTGTCTTTCTGATTATAGCCATCTTGATGGGTGTGAAATAGTGTCATTAGGTTTTGCTTTGCGTATTTCCCTGATGGCTGATGACACTGAGCATCTTTGCATGTTTTTTCTTTTTTGAATTTATAGATTTTCTTCGGCAAAGTGTCTTTCAGAGTTTTTCCCTTTTTAAAACACATTGGGTTAGTTTTCCTATTGTTGAGTTTAGTTTTTTATATATATACTCTAGGTACAAGTTCTTTATCTAGTATATGCAAATATTTTCTCCAAGTCTGTGTCTTTTTTTATTTTCTCAACAGTACCTTTTGCTCAACAAGAGATTTGAATTTTGATAGTCCAATTTACCATTGTTTTTTTCTTTTATGGTTTGTGCTTTTGGTGTTGTATCTAAAAACTCTTTGCCAGACCCCAGGCCCAGGAGTTTCTTTTTGCTACTCACTGAGAGCTGATGCCAGAACAGCTTTTGAAGAGGCAAAAGCAAATTGCGATAGGGAGATGGTTTCTAGTTGGGGATGCCGCTATCTTCGATTCTTTGCAGTTGAGAGTTCTTTTAGATGAATTGGTTTATTTACAGTGAGGAGGAGGAATGGCTTCTTTCTTTTGCTGCAGTGTCATTGATTGATTCATGTAGCAGATATTTACTGAGTCTAGGACACATTGGGGTGAAAGTGCACATGTGCCATGTCTCGTGAGCTCCCAGACTGGCAGGGGTGAGAGGCACTAATCAAATGATCAGGAAGGTGACTATGTCAGGACAAGGCATCTGTCCTCTCAAACAGCAGTGGTGGGTGCTGTGAGTACTACAGGGACCCAGTTAGGAAGGGTTGGGGGGTGCTGGGCGAGGTTTCCCTTAGGGAGGGAGGTTTACTCAGAGACTTGTGGGTGGGGAGGGGTCAGCCAGGCAGAGAGGACAAGGCGGACTCCTAGGTGGAAGCTGCAGAGTGTGCAGGTGGAGTCAGGGACACTGGGTTGGAGAGGGAGGCTGAGGACAGGCGGATGAGGTTGACAGAGCTGCTCATTCCCCTCACATTGGGGAGCCATCGGAGAGTTAAGCTAGGGGATGACATGATCACACTTGGTTTTTAATTTTTTTTAATCCTCACCTGAGGACACTTTTTTCTTTGCTTTAGAGAGAAAGGAAGGGATGGAGAGAAACATGGATGTGAAAGAGACACACCCATTAGTTGCTTCCTGGGGATTGAACCCACAGCCTTTCAGTGACAGGACAATGCCCCAACCAACTGAGCCACACCAGCCAGGACACACTCACTTTTTAGACGAGATTGGGCACGTTCAGGGTGGTATGGCCATAGACCACGCTCGCTTTTTAAAAAAAAAAAATTCAGCCTCTGTGTGGAGAGGGGATGTGTTGCAGACCCTCAGTGAAGGGTTGATTCTTCTGATCTCTCTGGGCTCATCCACCTCTTTGGGCATGAGATCTGGTGGCCACGGCTTCAGAATCCCCAGCTAGGCACCATCTCCTGCCCATCCCAGAATGTTTTGTGGTAGTATGGCCACATTACAAAGCAGACCTGGACCAGCCTTTCCAGGGAGTAATTCAGTGGCTGCCAAACAGGAAGCATTTGACTGAGTTCTGGTGTCTGTTAGGAAGCAGGGTCGGTGCAGCAAGAGAAGGGGAGGATTTGGGGTGAACCTGGAGGGCTTGGTCTTGGGTGTGAGCAGGTGTGGGGCAGCTGATCTAATTTGGCTTTTTGAAATTAAAGATGCTTACCCTTAGTTCTGAGTTTCTGGCTTATGACTGGCAACACTGAAAGGAGAAAAGAAAATCAGTCATAGGATGGAATGAGAGTTTAAGTTTAAAGAAACCTGCTCTCACCTTCTCATGCCTGCTTCGGACCAGTAGTGCCAGCCTGGGCCCTGTGAATGTTTGTTAGGATAGTATTGCTGGTCTGGGCATGTTTTGATATCAAACCCGCAGTTCAGCCATCCCCTGAAGCTGACCTTAACCCCATTTCTTATGGTCTGAGACTCCCTTCATTGTGAGATGTACCTTCAGTTTAATAACATACTTTGGGATAAGAAATAAAACATATCAAGTGTGTACACTGACTTTAATAGACAGCCTAATTTTCAGAAAAGGTAAAATGTGAAGAAACTGATTTTGGTTATTTGCTGCTTGTATTAGACATCTTCCCTGCCCTCCACCCCGCCTCCAATATCAAGCTGTTATTGGGCAGGGATCTCTAAACATGACTAACTTCCCATGGTTTTATGCAAAGTCTGCTGTCTGAAGTCCCAGAAAGGACATTTTGGTACATTTTATTAGGAAGTGTGTGCAGTTTTTGTTGGAAAGGGTTTTTAAAATAGTGCTGGTTTCTGAGTCCTCACCTGCTACTTCTCGGACATACTCTTGCTGGCTTGCGCTTGGAGAGTGGGAGGAAGCTGTGAAGGGTGTGTGGCAGGCCCAGCAGCATGCTGTGGGAGGTCCCATCATCACCAAATCCTCTGTTCCTCCCCACGCTCTAGAGTGGAAATGGCTCTGGGCTGTAAAAACCCATTATGTTGGGCCTGAGTGGGCTTTTCCTTCCTCCCCTCAATTTAAATTGAGACTTGGTAGATGAGGGCCGGTGTTTTGTTTTTGGGGGGCTTTTTTAAGATTTTATTTATTTATTTTTAGAGAGAAGGGAAAGAGAGAGAGAAAAACATCAATGTGTGGTTGCCTTTCACATGCCCCCACTGGGAACCTGGCCTGCAACCCAGGCATGTGCCCTGACTGGGAATCAAACTGGTGACCCTTTGGTTCTTAGGCCAGCACTCAGTCCACTGAGCCACACCAGCCAGGGCACAGCTGGTCTTGCGTGATTAAGCGGGAACCCAGATTGCCCTGGTTCAGCATGTGCTTTCTGGAGTCACCATTTTCTCATCCCTTTGCCCTCATCCGCCCCTACCCACAGAGCTGGCTCCTCTCCCTGGTGGATTGCTGAGGAGCCAGAACAGAAGGGACATTGTGTGAGGAGATCCAGGGAAAGGTCAGGGGGCTGTCGAGTTATGACAAGCCACATGAATGTGGCCAGCTGTGTGGCTTGGTTTGTCTTTCCCTGGAGCATCTTTTTGTTCCTGGATGTGGGACTCCAGAAGCATCTGTATTTCCTAGAGGACAGTCAGTGTCTAGAGCTGCCTGGAAAAACAAGTGCCTTAAAACCATGCATGTGTGCAAGAAAAGGCACAGCCTGTCCCATGCTGATCACTGTCACTCCAGGACCCGGGAAGGCTAATCCACTCCCTCTCCTGTCTGCTCTGTTAAGGGGGAGAAGCACTGGCCTGGAATCAACTTCCCTGAGAACCTCTCTGCTGTAAAGATGGGAGTTGCTAAGTCATTTGCAGTCATCCCCACCCCACCAAAGTGCAGGAAGGATGCATTTGAGTGTGGGTGGGGCAGAGAGTAATGTGGATGTACTTGGCAATGTCAGTCCGGCCCCTCACTTTTCTTGGGGAACAGAGCTGTAAGTTCAGACAGCCTCAGCTCAGGGTTTGAGAGCAGTGGTCTCATGTTTTGCCTAACTGGCTCTTGTGTCTCTTTGTTTTATGGACACTGTGGGCTGTGGAAGTGTGGTCTCTCTTAGACTGGGGTGGGTTGGGGAGTGAAGTTTAGGAGGAGACCTGTGGTTTTGGGGTCCCCTCAGTTTGGAACTTTAATGGTCTCATCCTGGGGATATCACATTCTTTCTTCCCTTTTGTCCGTTTTGATCTAGGTTTCTTTGTCAAGTTGCTACTTCATTTTGTGTTTATATTACAGGTTACTTGCTCACTCTCTAGTGTTATACTGGGAACCAATCATTAAGTTGGGGCTCCAGATAACAGAAGCTTATTTTCAGCATAAAAGTATTTGTCTGTTTTCATGGCACATGGTCTTTTAAAAATTTATTTATTATGTATTTATATTTTTTGATACATGCACTCCTA
>CM052545.1:38542106-38597428 GCA_028533065.1 Trachops cirrhosus | reverse complement strand
TGGGGAAGTTCTCCTTTATTATTTGTTCAAATAATCTTTCCACTTGTTGCTCTTCCTCTTCTCCTTCTGGTACCCCTATAATTCGGATGTTGGAACGTTTAAAGATGTCCTGGAGGTTCCTAAGCCTCTCCTCATTTTTTTGAATTCTTATTTCTTCATTCTGTTCTGATTGTAAGTTTCTTTCTTCCTTCTTGTCCACTCCATTGATTTGAGTCCCAGTTTCCTTCCCATCACTATTGGTTCCCTGTACATTTTCCTTTATTGCACTTAGCCTAGCTTTCATTTTTTCATCTAATTTGCGACCAAATTCAACCAATTTTGTGAGCATCCTGATTACCAGTATTTTGAATTGTGCATCTAATAGGCTGGCTATCTCTTTGTCGCTTAGTTGTATTTTTTCTGGATCTTTGATCTCTGCTTTCATTTGGGCCATTTTTTTTTTGTCTTGATGAACCTGTTACGTAGTGAGGGGCGGAGCCTTAGGTGTTCACCCAGGCGGGGCAACCCAGTCCCTGGGTTGTGATGCTGTATGTGGGGCAGGGGTCCGAGAGGGAACAATGGCGCCTGCTCCTCTCTCTGCCAGATTTCAGTCACTTCTGCTGCTTCCCCCAAGCAAACTGGGCCCTTCTGGTGCTGATTCCTGGGTGGGTGGGCTTGTGTACATTCTAGGACCCTGTGGGTCTCTCCAACGAACTCTCCTGTGAGTCTGGGAGTTCCTCCCAGCACCTCGACCCCCAGAGGTGTTTTCAGTCGGTGTTTTGAGGCTTTATTTCCCCATGCTGGGACCCTGGGTTGCTCAGTCTGTCTTGCTCCCCAGTTTTGTATGGTTTATCTTCCTGTGAATGTGGGACCGCCCAGTCTGCCAGCCACCGCTTTCCCATGGGTCCTCTCCCACCAGCTGCCCCACTCAACCCCTCCTACCGGTCTGGATGAATGTGTCTACTTTAACTCCTTGGTTGTTGGACTTCCATATAGTTCACTTTTCTGTCAGTACTGGTTGTTTTTTGTTTCTGAATTGTTGTTGTCCTTATTTTGGTTGTGCAAGAAGGCACAGTGTGTCTACCTACGCCTCCATCTTGGCCAGAAGTCTGAGTGTGCATTCCTGTGTTTATTGCAGCATTGTTTTCTTTTAAAATTTTATTTATTTATTTATTTTTAGAGAGAGTTCGGGAAGGGAAGGAGAGGGAAATATCATTGTGTGATTGCCTCTCGCATGCCCCCACTGGGAACCCGGCCACAATCCAGGCATGTACCCTGACTGGGAATTCAATCTGGGACCCTTCTGTTTGCAGTCTGACACTCAATCCACTGAGCCACACTAGCCAGGGCTATTTTTTATTTTTAGAGAGAGAGAAATTCTCACCAATTTGTTCTTATTTATGCGTTCATCGGTTGATTCTTGTATATGCTGTGACCAGAGATTGAGCCCACGGCTTTGGCGTACCGGGATGACACTTGAACCATGTGACACTCTACACAGCCAGCGCCTCATGGCACAGGTCTTTAAAAATGTAGGGTATGCCTTTCTGCCCTCCTGTTTTAATTCCTAATTGCTTATCAGTACATGAATATATTCAGGTTACCATGAGTTCAGATAATATTGAAGCATGCAGAGTAGAAACCTGGGACGCTTCCCTTTCTATCCCCCAGTCTTTTTTATCTCTCGAGAGGTGAATGGTTGAGTGTCTGTCACCCAGAGTGGTTCCCTGTTTGGCACTTGTGTAGAAGTTAAAGTCGTCAGTGTGACCGCAGTGGGGTTCCAGTTCGACTCATGGTTGTGCCATTAGCTGTCCTCTCTCAGCAGCCTGTCTTGGAGCACTTTTCACGTCCATGTATAATGACGACTGGCATTTTTGTGCGCTTGTGTACGTGTGGGTTCTGTTTTTTCTCTTTCACAGGTGAGGAAGCTGAGACCTGAACAGGTAGTGTAACAATGCTCAAGGCGACCCATTGAGTGCAAGAGCCAGCTTAGCTCCAGGGTCTGCCCACTTTGTCTCTCTGCTCTGTGAGTACCAGAGTACTCAGTGGATATGCACCTTTTTGTTCAGAATTCAGATACACACACACACACACACACACACACACGTTCCTCTCACCCCTGACCTCTAGCAAAAAGCATTTCAGTGGTTTGCCTTTCACTGTTGCTCGCAGTGATATGACTGGTCTTACTGCAGCCCTGGTCCTGGCCAGCCCTCAGGGTTCCCCTGGCCTTCTTAGCAGGTCAGTCTGATGTGGTGAGAGCCCAGACTGATGCTGCCCTTACTGCCAGTTGAAGTTACAGTTTTTTCCTCCTTCCTTTCTTCATGCCCCCAGAACCCTGTGGTTTTGTTTTCTCCTTTCACTAAGGCTCAGAGAGGTGGAATAGCTGGTCTAGGGTCACAGTGAGACAGAATTAGAGCTGCTTTGGCATCCAGGAGGTCTCAGATCCCCAAATCCTCAGCTTCCAGTTCACATTGCACTGTTTTTCTTAGGCTTTTTTAAAGTTTTTCTTCTTCTTACTACAAAAGTGATATATGAGGTCTGTCTAGGAAGTATCCAGCCATGTACTGTGAAAAATAGAGACATTTATTGAAGAAGATACAAGAAACATTGTACATAGGACAGTGACACCTCAATCCCCTTCAAAGTAGGCATCTTGGGACCTCACACAGTTCTCCCAATCACCATCAGCTGCCCTGTTGTATTTTCCTGAATCTCATCAATGTTCTGAAATCTCTTCCCTTTCAAAGGTGATTTTAGTTTTGGGAAAAGCCAGAAGTCGAAGGGCACCAAATCTGGGCTGTAGGAGGGCTGAGTCACCTGGGTGATTTGATGTTTTGCCATAAAACTCTGCACGAGACGTGATGCATGAGTAGGCTCATTGTCATGATGAAGCTGCCAATCACCTGTTGCCCATAGCTGTGCCCTTCTGAATCATCCAAATAGTTTCTGTGGAGGAAGGTTCAAACTTAAAACAAAAATTTGATGAAGATTCATTGCTGTACTCTCAGTCATTTTGAATGTGAGGTCTACACAGTACACATGCTCATTCAACGATTCCTACTGCCCCCACTGACTAGTACAGTGAAGTCATCATTGTTCACACTTGTGCATTGCAGTCCACTCTTCTTGGCTGCCAGGTTACATCGATGTCACACAAACCGTTCTTATTATATTAACAATGGTTAGATTGTTTTTCCTGACAGAGCTCATTATGTATATCACTTGCAAGGAATTAGTCTTGTTTCCAGCTTACTTCCTTGAAGTAACCACTACAAGCATTAATTAGTAAGTCCTTCCAGAAACGTTTTGTTTGTCAGCACACATAACTCTACCTTGTTCTTTGTGATATCGTTGCAGAGCTCTTCCCTTGGCTTAAGATCAACTGTGATTCCCCCAGCTTCCCTGTTGAGAACTTTTTCTGTTCCTTCTCTAGGCCTCTCACTACCGCAGTGCTACCCAGGGACCCTCCTCAAACATTTGTCCATGAGTTCATAAGGTTGAATCCTGAAAGTGGAATTTCAGCTTTGGTGGGGTTTGCTTTGGGACATTTATCCCATGCTCCTGCCATTGCTTTTTCTACTTGGCAGTGAGCAGTTCTCTCTTGCTGGTTCTAGATCAGTTCGGTTTTGACTGTGTGGGTCAGGGCTGCATCCACAGGGAAACACCAGAGGCTGTGGCCTTGGTAAATGATTACATGCCACTAAACCTCAGTTTCCTCTCCTGATTGATGGTGAGAATTTGCAAGGGTGAAATAAGTGCTAGGTAAACTCTGTAGCACAGTGCCTGACCCCCAGGGAGGACTGGCCAAGTGGTGCTAGTGGCGGGCAGGTGGGTGGCAACTTGAAGCCAAGAGTGAGGCATTTATTTGCCTGATGGCCAAGGAGGACCTGGGGATGGAAGGTTCTACTGGGCCTTACCTGAGTCCTCTGAGCTCTGTGATGGGGACTTGCCCTGTCTGCACCCTCCTCCCCCTGTTCCAGGACAGAGCCAGTCACAGCAGGTGGTCTATAGGTACGCAGATGTAGCACGGTGAAAAAGGCTGGGAGGCTGGGAGTGGAGCTAAGCATATATTTAAATTTATTTAATGTAGAAAACTTAAAAATACGTACAGAAGTGTTCACAGCCACTGCTGCGCCATCTCTCCCTAAGGCCAGTGCAGCCTCTAGCTCACAAAACTCCAGCCGAAGAAGGGTAAGAAGGTCTCAGTACCATGGCTCTTACAAAGCAGACTGCCCACAAATCGACCAGTGGTAAAGCACCAAGGAAGCATCTGACTACAAAAGTCGCTCGCAAGAGTGTCCCCTCTACTGGAGAAGTGAAGAAACCTCATCATCACAGGCCTGGATGTCATCAGAAGTCCACTGAACTTCTGATTCGCAAACTTCCCTTCCAGCACCTGATGTGAGAAATTGTTCAGGACTTCAAAACAGATCTGTGCTTTCAGAGCACAGCTATTGGTGCTTTGCAGGAGATGAGTGAGGCCTATCTGGTTGGCCTATCTGAAGACACCAACCTGTGTGCTGTACATGCCAAACATGTCACAATTATACCAAAAGAAATGCAGCTAGAACACCACATTTGTGGAGAACATGCTTAAGAATCCAGTATGATATGAAACATTTCATTCTTTAAAACATTTTTTTTCTCTTCTTCCTGTTGTTGGTAGTTCTGAACATTAGGTGTGTTTTCCCATGGGGTCAAAACATGCCTATGTATATGATTGCAAGTGGAAAATAGGGGACAGAAATCAGGTGTTGGCAGTTTTTCCATTTTCATTTGTGTGTGAATTTTTTAAAAATACAAATACAGGGACATACAGTATTAATGCAAGTCATAATGTCTCTGTGAACACATTTCAGCAGTTGAACTTTATAATAATTATAAACAAACCTGTTAAATTTTTCTGGATAACGTCAGCTCTTGATTTTTTTAAAACAAGTAAATATCTTATTGATGGCAACTAAATGGTGTTTGTAGCATTTTTTTAGCCTTTTTATTGAATTTATTGGGATGATATGGGTTAATAAAATTACATAGGTTTCAGGCATACAATTCTATAATACATCATCTCTGTATTGCATTGTGTGGTATAGCATTTTTTATCATACAGTAGATTCCATCCACACAGTATACTTTTTCTGAGTCATCCTACATGCAAGTCCCTGTTTTTAATGTTGTCTGCCTTCTGTAATATTGCTGTTCCTATAAGTTTGCTATTAAAATACATTAAACTATTTAAAAAATGCCTACAGAAGGAGAGAGAATAGCAGAGCAAGCCAGCGGCATTGCCACTGGCTCCAGCAGGCACCTGGTACAGTGTTGCTTCCTTCTCTACCCTCGCTCGGGACTATTTTGAATGAGGTCCTAGACACCCTGTCTTTTATAATCCGTAAATATTTCTATCTGCGTCTGTAAAAGATGAGTCTCTTTTTTAAAAAAATGCTTAACCACAACATCATCATATCTAAAAATTAACAAATTAATAATTCTTTAATATTAAATATCCAGTGATGTCAGATTTCCCTAATTGTCATGCCGATTTGTTTTTTAATGTTTTTTAAATATATTTTATTGATTATGCTATTATAGTTCAATTTTCTCCCCTTTACTCCCTCTTTAAATCAGAATTCAAATAAAGTCAATGCATTGCTTTTGGTGGCTGTATCTCTCATATCTCTCATGTTTTTAAAATCTTTCCTCCCTCTATTTCTCTTTCTTCCTCTTTTTTTCTTTCCTTGCAAAGCATTTTAAAAAGCCAGTTTGCCTCGGCCAGTGGGGCTCAGTTGATTGGATCATCATCCCAACCAACTGGGTGGTTGTGGGTTCGATACCTGATCTCGGCACATGCAGGAGGCAACCGATCTCTCTTGCATCAGTGTTTCTCTTTCTCCCTTCCTCTCTCTCTAAAAGCAATGAAAAAACGTCCTCGGGTGAAGATAAATAATAATAATAAGTAATAAAATTCCTTTTTAAAAAAAGCTGTATCATTTGACCCAAAGGGATATTGCTGGCAGCAGCCCTGTAAACTTGCAGTTACAGCCATGATAAGTTTCAAATTGACTTTTTTTTTTTTTTTAAGTCTAACATGTGTCTAACCCCAGGACCTCTCACAAGGGAAAGTCAAACAGGCCCCAGGTAAAAGTGTGGGCAGGGCTGAGATGATGAGGAGATAGCCCCAGGGATCCTGAGAAGCCAGACTTTCTCCCTGGACTGCTGACAGTCTGAGGGTCAGTTACTCTTCCATTTGTACCCAAGGGTAGAGCAGTAAACCTGGGGGTTATCTGGGACCAGCCCTGCTAGCCACAGGAGAGAGCAGGGCCCTGAAGACGGCCCTGGGGAGTTGCGGGGAAGGTCTGAGGTGGTGGAGAGGGCAGCATCGGGAGCTCCCAATGCAGTAGGCTAGCCTCTTTGCCTTGTTGTGCCCTGTGCCAGGGTCAGCCTGGCCCATTTGGGCTCTTGTGGCCTGGATTCCCCATGCACTAAAGGTGGGTGTGCATGCTCTGGCTTTGGTGGCTGGCACCAGTTTAGCCAGTTCTTCCACACCTTAGTTTGCTGAGGTCAGAGGGAGATGCTGGCCTGTGGCCAGTGGCCAGATGGCGTCCCACAGCCTGGTCTGAGAACACTTGAGACAGGCTTCAGCTGCTTTTGCTGAGAGTGGGGCACGTGTAGGGGTCTGGCTGGACTAAAGATGTTACTCTTTGGGAGTGCTGGCCTAATAGTCCTTGAATCGGCCATGTACTGAGTATGCTGCTGGCTGTGTCTTGATTTTCTCTGGAGGTTGGTTTCCCAAGGGCTGGGCACCCTCTTGGGAATTCCCAAGCTTCATAGGCTTGTTAAGAGGGAGCTCTGGTCAGCCTTTCTCAGTGTGCTTTGAGGCATACACCACCTGCAGGGCATGTGCTGGTCCCTCTGGGATGCCTCTGCCTGGCTCTGATGCTTCTCCTGGCTTTGCCCTACACCGCCCACATCTGGGGAGTTGTCCAAAACTCTTCCTTGTCTCCTGTTTTGGGCTGTTGCCTTGACCTGTTTGGTTTAGGTAGGCATGAAATTTTCCCTAGGGCAGGGTTGTCAAACTCATTTTCACCGGGGGCCACATCAGCCTTGAGGCTGCCTTCAAAGGCCTGAATGTAATTTTAGGACTGTATAAATGTAACTACTCTTTAACTGGGGGCAAGGAGCTTGGTGCTGCCACTGGGTAGAAACAAGGTGCTGGTCCGAATAAAACGCGGGCCTTCTTTTTGCCACCTGTGCCCTAGGAGTTCCAGAGAATACTGCCTGCCGGTAGTGAACCTTGCTTGGCTCACTACTGACCAGCCACGTGGCACCAGGCAGGTGACTGCCTCTGTTTCAGTTTCTTCATCTGTGAAATGGGGACAGTTAGAGTGTCTGTGTTTTAGGATGTGAAGCATTAATGCATATAAGTGCTTGGAAAACTGCCTGGCCATAGTATATAGTCAGTGTCATGTCAGTATCACTGCTGTGGTGACTCTCCATCTACAGACCTGAGTGTCCATGAGGTCAGAGATCCCTCCTTGGTCTTGGTCATGGCTGTGAACACATGGCAGGCACCCATTAAGTTTTTGTAGCATAAATAAGTATGTGGGCACATTGAACAGACACAGGTGCTTGGTCAGTTCCAGGCCCATCAGAAACAAAAAGGGTCCCTTTGTCCATAATGCTCACAGTCCACGGGGGTGGGTGGACAAAAACAGACATCCATCTTGTAGACCTTGATTAGTCCTACTCATGAGAGCGAATCACATGCTGTGATTGGGAACAGTGATCCAGGAAGCCTGCAGAAGGATGAGTGCCAGCCCAAGGGGGAGAGCTTGATGGGGGAAGTAGGAGACAGCAGCATGTCCTGAGATGGCCAGATTGCACTGGCTGTGGTGACAGTTTGGCCTTTTTTCAAGGCTCAGAGGGAGGTCATTGTCAAGTTTTGAAGAAGTGGGTTGGGGGTAAGCCAAGAGCTGATTTAAACTTTGTTGATTAAAAGGGGGCTGTAGTGGAAGCTGCTGGATGGTTAGGAAGTGATGAATGGGCCAGGGAGATGAGGAAGAGCTGACTGAGAAGCCAGGAAGAAAAGGCCAGTCCTACCACGAAGCCAGGCAGTAAAGCTGTGGCTGAGCATGGGGTCAGCCAGAGAGGGCGCAGAGGAGAGAAAAGGTCTGCTTCTGAGCCTTGGGGTGCTCCTGTATTTGGCAGAGCTGTGGAGTGCCCTTTCAATGCCCCTCTGTTTCTCCCCTGGGGAATCATGTGGCTTCAGGTACCATCTGTCTATTGTGTCTCCCAGGTGTCTTTCTGTAGCCCAGATCTCTTTCCGGTAAAAAGTGTAGCTTCCATTTATCCATGGCACTGAGCTGAGTGCCTCAGCTTTGTTACCTTATCAAATCTTCTCCATGTTACAGGCTAAAAAACCAAGGTTCAGGACGGCAGGCCTGTGACCAAGGCTAGGCAGGCAGTGCGGGCAAGCCCCAGCCTCTCAACCCCTTCCAGCTGCCTGCCAACCTCCTGCTGGCATCCCTGAGAACCTAGGGCACCCTCCCCTCGCTGAGGGGTTCCCTGAGTTGAACTTCTCTGAATGTGCAGCTTCTCTGCCTCATATCCACTCAAAAAGTTACCTGGGAAAGTTTGAAACACCTACAGAAGCAGGTGGAGAGAAGCCCTCTTGTAGCCATCCCCTGGTTCCAGTGTGTCACAGGGCTACGTTTGGTCCATCCCTGGCCTGCCACGCCCAGACATCTGCATTTTGTGTGTCGGTATTCCAGAATGTTCTCTGAAATGTAAGGACTATTTTTAAGAATAATAATAATACCAGTGTCACACCTACAGATTCATAATTCCTTAAATTTGGAATTAAGCATTGGATACAATGCTTAAAGATTTTTTTTCTGTTTGAATCAGGATCTAGGTAAGATTCACACATTGTGATTCATGAGTTTTTCCCTTTTAATCTGTAGATTCTCCCTCTATCATTTTTTTCTTTGCAGTTTGTTGAAGAAACTGGGTCTTTTGCCCTGTAGGGTTTGGTGCTGTCAGGCTTTTTGCTGCTTTCATCCCCATGGTGTTTATGTGGCACCGTCCTACTTTTTGTATTCCCTGTCATTTTGAACTTGAGTCTGGAGGTGAGATCTGCCTGGGAAGCTGGCATCAGTCTTATCTGGTGGTCTGTGTGTGTGATGTATGTGGACAGCAACTGATGGGCAGTGCCTGAATTACCCCTAAAGGGTTACAGAACTGTGATGAGGTCATTCCTTCTCCATGTGGAGAATTGCCTCTCCACGTTTGTGCAGCTCACCTCTCATCTTCTGTGTGGTTACACTGTGGAAAGGCAGGACAGATACTTGAGTTTGCCTTCCCTTTGCTTGCCAGTTTCCAACCCTGCTCCCAGTCCCAATATCCTGCAGGCTGGAGGGTGTTTGTTCCCTGGGTCGTGGATCTGGGTTCGTTCTTCCTGAGGCTAAGTCCCTATAGAGCCCTTTGTCCCAGGACACAGCACCCGCCCAGCAGCAGCCAAGGCCCTTCTTTCTGGATTACCTGCTGCCCCCGCTCTCCATCCTCCCTTTCTGACTGCTGCCATGGGGACTCTCAGGACTCCCAGAGAGGATGCTGTGGCCTGTAGTGCTTCTCCTCACCCCCTTGGCCCTTCTTGACTTCACCAGCTCATAGCCATTCTCCAAGCTCATCACAGTGTCTAGGGGGCATTCCTGACTTCCTCCCCACCCCCACTGTTGGGTCAGGCCCTTCTCTTATCCATCCTCTCCTTTCATTCTTTTGGCAGATATGGAGCATCTCTCCTGGGCCAGCATCTGGGGCAGGGGTAAGACAGGAGTCCCCAAAGCCCCTGCCTCCAAGAACTGCCCAGTTTGGTGAGGAGACATGCCCTTTGTGACAGGTGCCTTTATAAGGGTGGGCATGAGACAGAGGGATGGCACAGAGGGACTCCTGCTTGACTAGACATCGGTAGGCTGCTGATGGCCTTGGGGCAGAGGCTCCACAATGTCAGGGCTGCCTACTTGAGACCCTTCTGGCTTCTTTTGTGGTCCTCCTGTGGTTAACATTGCACCACACAGGTTGGCAAGAAGAAGAGAGGTGCTGAGACTTTCTCCCTGCACCTTTATTTTTGATTTGAGAAGGTAAGCCCTCCCTAGGCTGACACCCCCGCCCCCTTGTATTTCATCATCCCACCTTTGACAAGAGGAACACTTCCCACCCTGGGTTTGATGAACTGAGGTAGAAGCCCATGTGTCCTGAGACTAGGGGCTGTAGGAAGGGGCAAGGTCAGTGTTGCCTCATTGACTGGCAGTGGCTCAAGAGCACCTGTTTACTGGTCTCATCACAAGACTCGTGGCTCCTGGAAGGCAGGGTCTGTGGCTGCTTCATGTGACAGGTGTGCCTTCTGCCTTTGTGGGCTGAATGGGGGAACAAAGTCATCTAAGTAGACTGAAGGACCCCACTCCTGTCCCCTTTATCTAGAAGTGGACACGTGGCCACCTGGTTCCCACTTTCAGGTGTCACCCATTCACCAGATTTTGAAAAGCCTGGCATTACTCATATGAACACACAGGCCTTTCTGGGGAGGCTGAGAAGGTGTGGCCAGACTGCAAAACTGGCCTCTGCTCCTCCTCTTCCCCAGGGTTGGAGGGAAGAAAAGGTGTGGAAATGCCTACGTGAGGGGCTTATCCTATTTACTCCCCCTCCCCTCTTCAGCTGACCTGTCTCAAGTCTCCTTTGAGTTGCTGAGGAGGCTCCCATACTCCTAGTTTTTTCTCTCCCAGTGGAGAGCATTTTAAAAAATTGGTGTGTAATTTACATCCCAGAAAAGTTGCCTTTTTAAAGCATACAAATTTGGTGATTTTCAGTAAGTGTTGTGCAACAATTTTCTAATTCCAGAATATTTTCATCACCCCAGAATGAAACCCTGTGCCCATTAGTAGCTAGATTTTATGTCCTCCTGACCAGCCCTTGGTACCCACGAATCCACTTCCTGTCTCTGTGGATTTGCCTGTTCTTGACATGTCACATACATGGAACCACACACTGTGTGGCCTTTTGTATCTGGCTTCACTCACTGAGCATTGTGTTTTCAGGGTTCATCCATAATGTGGCGAGTGTCAGTGTTTCACTCCTTTTCACGGTTGAGTAATACTCCTCTGGATGGACCATGTTGTGTTTATCCATCCGTCAGTGGACACTGAGTTGTTTTCAGTTTGCACTGTTGTGAATCCTGCTGCTATGGACACGGACATACAAGTTTTTGTGCAGTATATATTTTCATTTTTCTTGGGTATATATCTAGGAGAGATATCTGGGTCATAAAGGTAGGTGTTCTATTTTAACAATTTGAGGAATTCCCAGACTGTTTTCCAAAGTGATGGCACCAGTTTTCCTTCTCACTGGCAATGCGCAGGAATGCAGTTTCTCCATGTCCTCACCAACACTTGTTTTTTTTTTTTTTTTTTACTACTCATCATCCTAATGAGTGTGAGGTGGTATCTCCTGGTTTTGATTTGCATTTTCCTAATGATCAGTGATGTTGAACATCTTTTTGTGTGCTTATTGGTGATTCGTATATCTTTGGAGAAATTTTCCTTCTGGGAAAGGGATGGGTCAAGGCTCTAGGATAATGGGCCTCAGAGCCTGCAGTCAGGTCTCAGCACTTGCACTTAGCAGCTGTGGGTCTAGCCTTGGTTTCTCCATTTGTTGGCAGGTTTTAGAGGGAGTATGTGCTTGGGGGCTATACAGGTAGCAAGAATATTAATGATCTGAGAACATCATTCTTACTGATCTTTGCTGCTGTTGTGGAGCCTGCTTTGCTGGGTGCTCTGCGAAGAGTAAGCTAATTCATTTTGGATAACTGCATGGATGAGAAGTAGGCACACAGAGAGAAATTGAAGCCAAGCAACGGAGAAAGAAGGGTAGGGGCTTGCAGTGGGGGGCACGCATCTGCCTCTGTCTCGTGTCTGTCCCTGTAGTCCACCCTCTGAAATGGACTTCCTTCTTTTCATTATTTAAGGAGGAGCCAAGGAAGGTTTGCTTTACCTATGACCTGTTCCTGAACCTGGAGGGCAACCCGCCTGTGAACCATCTGCGCTGTGAGAAGCTCACCTTCAACAACCCCACCATTGAGTTCCGGTACAAGCTCCTGATGGCTGGCGGGGTGAGTGTGCCGGAGCGGGTGGGCCCTGCCCCTGCTTGAATGGACGCAGTTTCTCTGTCGTGGATTCATCTCTGCTCCCTGTAGTGGCAGCCTTGGTGCTGGGAGTGCCTTGGGATTTCCTGGACACGTCTCTCCAGCCTATGGTTGAGTACCTGCCTGGTATCCAGGAGGGCAGGTTGTACAGGTAGCACCTGGCAGTGCAGGATAGAATGCAGGTGTCCCGAGTCTGTGCTGGGGTGTCGTCAGCTGGGAATGAGCAGCTACTCATCCCTGTAGCTTCTTGGTTGGGTGTGATTAATTAGCATTTTCTTCCATAAGGAGTGAGGGGAAGAATGGGTGTGAGGCCATCCTGTCAGCATGGTGAGACGCTGGAGCCAGTTTTTAACCGGATTGGCAAGGCTGTGCTGGAGCCCCGTCACCTAGGGAAATAGCAGCAGCTCTCTCCAGGGTCCCTGATGATGATGCACTCTGCCTAGCAGTTCTGTCCTTGTGAGGCTACATGAAAGTGTCGGCTCTCAGATTCTAAGTCTCTGTAGTGAGTCGTGTGGCCAGCAGTCCTGGTGTGGTGGCACAATGCCAGGAGCATGTGTCAGCTCTTGGAGAATGTGGGTGGGGTGCTTGGTGCTTATGGATGGGTGGTTGTGGGGAAGACAGGGCATTTGGCTGCAGGCTGGATTGTGTATGCCGAGGGAGGGGCAGGCTGAGGACACAGGACGTCCCCAAGTCACTGAGCATTTGCCTCCCTCCCAGCAGTGCCTATAGTGGAGGGTTTAGGTTCAGGTCGTGAGTGAGTATGTGTGTGTTGGGTGGGGGGGTGGGCAGGCCCACCTCCCCAGTGAGTCCAAGGAGTTTGAACTGAGTTTTTTTGGTCCAGGGAGCAGGCCTTTCCTGTTCATTTAATTTAGTAAGCAGTTACTTATTTACTGCAGGAAGTCGGAGTGATTCCTCCCATGTCCCTAATAAAAGATGAGTCTAGGATTTAGACCTAGCATGTGATTGTTGGTGGAATTCGGTACCAGAAGGGGAAGGTGTTGGAATCAGTTGCCATAGACATTTGTCCTGACGTTTGCCTGGGAGTTCTGGAAGAACCAAGGAGAAGTGGGGAGAGTTTCCAGGTTCAGCAAGTCCTCCTCAGTTGTCTCCACCTTGCTTTCCACAGTATTTCCCTGAGGTGTTACCCGAAGGTTGCATAGTCACATCTCAGAGAGATAGATGCTCAGACAGTTAGTATTCCATGGACCTCTTAGAGCTCTAGGACCAAGGGACTGTCCCCCTCTGCTTCTTGCATCAGGAGGTTTTCTTTGCTGTGAAGAGATGAAGGCTCAGTATGCATCATCTAACCCTATAAAACTGGAGGGGTGGGGGAGGAGGAGGAGGCATGAGAAGTTGAGGGAGAGAGGTTGGGATGGCAGGTCCACCTTGCAGTTTGGGATGGGCCAGCCCAGGAGAAAGGAAGGGCAAGTGCAGCCCTTGGGTGGTGACTTGGTGGTCTCTGCTTGGCACTTTTCACCCTTGGTGAGGGCTGCCCAGAGGTCTGGTCAGGAACTTTCTTGCCTTTTGGGGCTGTGCAAGTTTGGGGCTTGCCCTAGGCTGGTGGCAAGAACAGTGCTCTCTGGTCTTAGGAGCAGCCTGGGACAGCTGCTCCTAGACCTGAGTTGTGGCCCTTATGTTAGCCAGTCTGGAGCTCTGAGTGTTCCCGTGGGGCTGGCACTTGCCATCTGGGGGCAAGTGACCACAGACCGGCCTGTGTTGATGTTTGTGCTAGAAGATCTGGAGGACCACGTGATCTGTAAGTCGATAAGAACTGCTTTCTCTGCTGCCCCTCAGTGGGGGGCACGTGAGTTCTGTAATTCCTCACACAAGGTTCAGAAACTTCCTTCAGCGGTGACCAGAGTGGCTTGGTCACTTTCTGGACAGAGGCCAGCCCTGCCTGTCCTCTCAGCATTGTGTCTTGTCCTGTGCCCCAGTGGTGGTGAGGGTCTGTGTTTCCATTACATGAGACACATCCTTGTGAGGCTCTGTGCTGGAGGTGGAAGCGGATTCATTTATTCACTTTACCTGTTTTCCGAAAGACTGTTAGAAAGGAGAGAAAGATGCAAGGCCTTCACTGGATGATCCTGGCACAGTGTCAGTCAAGGACATTTCTCTGGAGGAGAGAAGAGAAATGAAAACAAAGGGATGAGGCACGGTCTTTGAGGGAGCAGACCCATGCCTCTGAGGGGGCTTGTCTGTTCTCCTGGGTTGGGCTGTCAGTCACCTCTCTAACCTCATGTGGGTCCTTGCTGGCCTTAGAGTGTGGTGATGTCCTAAGACCTGGTGGTCCTCAGTCATGCTGCCAGGGTCACCCGGGTTCTGGGTGCATGGTTAAGGGTGTCATGGTGAGGCAGGCTTGGGTGAGCAACTCGGCCTCGGGCCTCACTGCCTCAGAGTCTGGGGGGTGGGGGCTGGAGTGGCACGAAGGGCTCCACTGCCCTCCTTTCAACCCAGTGTCCCCATGACCATGACTGGGCATTACATCAGCCTCCTCGCATGAAAGGTTGGGCTCGTCAAGGATCTTAGGCGCTCGAGGTTATTAAAGCTAAATGCTTTTTCTTTCCTTCTTTTTTTTAATGTGAACTTTATTCTTTTGTTCTGTCTTATTGCCATCTAGAAAGCTCACTCTGAGTGGCTGACCACAAATAATGTGAACTTCCAGTGTCAAAACTTTGAGAATTTGCCCCTGGGTCTTCTCTCCCTTCAGCAAGTGCCACGGGAGCCTCACTGGACCTGGGCAGGTGTTTCCGGGAGCACCTCCTGGCAGGAGCCCAGGCCCTTCCTCCTCCTAGTAGTTAACAAAGGGCAGAGCTCATGTCCCTCTCCTGCAGGCTCCAGCGAGGTGGCTTTTGCAGAGAACTGGGCCTGCCCCCGTGCAGTTCCCTCCTGCCTTGGCCTTGCTGCTCGCTTCGTTTCAGTCAACTTTATTCACCAGAGTGGAGGAGTGAGGCTCCCGCAGGAGATGTGGGACCTGGCGAAGTCACCGCACGCATGTCCAGCAGAAGTTGCTTTCTCCGCTACACGCCTTCGTGGAGTGGGTGTCTGCCTGGCTTCTTGCCTTCGTGCTTCTGATCTTTCTTAACTGCAGCACGCAGGCCAGCTTTGGCCATAGCTGCCTCCTTGTGCTTTTCAAACACACCACCAGTCTTCTTGGCCCAGGGCCCACCATTCAAGACTCCGCCAACTACACCCGGGCCCAGCCATCCTGGGACCCCGCTTCTCTTTGCTCTCTACCATGAGCCTGCTTCACTCTGAGCACTCAGCACCCAGACCCTCATGGAGGAAATGCCTTTGACTCTTGGGAAAGTGACACCCAGGATCTCCTTGGCCCCCTCCCCTAGGAGGAAGCTTGGACACCTCTAGCCACACTCCTGCAAGCCAGCTTCCTCTTACCCATTGGATAACCAACCTGCCTCCTTGCTCATTGATAACATCTGTCTCTTCTTTATCACTAGGTGATGGTAATGCCCGAAGGAGCAGAAACGGTGTCCAGGCCCAGTCCTGACTACCCCATGTTACCCACAATTCCACTCTCTGCCTTCTCTGACCCCAAGAAGACCAAACCGTCCCACGGCTCCAAGGTTAGTGAGGTGGAAGGCCCAGTCACATGGGAGCACTGGGGCCCAGCAGAGGGTCCTGGGCTCAGGGAACTCCCTCTGCAGAGCTGGACCCTCCGTCCCCGGACTCTTTCCCTTGGCATCTTCCTCTTGGAGCCCTCTGTGCTCCCTGTGGCTGCTCTCTGCCACTTAGTCAGAACGGTCGGCCCCTCCCGGAGTGTGTAAAACAGCCTAGTAATCACAGGCTCTTCACCCTCCTCCTCTTGAGGCCAGAGAGCCTTCCCTGTCCTCCCCCTCCTGCCGAGTCAGTGGGCTTAGGACCATTCAGACAGAACCCAAGATAGTCTCTCATAGTTGGGAGCCTGGATAGAGTGTGTCCCCTGCAGCCACCACTGCCTACCTTCTCAGGCCTTTTGAGTGCAGCCAGGGTGCTCTGTCCACCAGGGCTGAGTGCTTCCTCCCTGGGCTATTCCAGGTTTGGCTTCTTTCTTTGGCAGTAGCTCCTGGCAGAGAAAGTTAATTGGGGGAAGGGCCAGGTAGAACCATATGGGTAAGTGAGCTGATTTCCCCCAAGAAGAAATGTTTTATCATCTTCTCTCAGCCCCGTCAGCCTTCCTG
This sequence comes from Trachops cirrhosus, assembly GCA_028533065.1. Taxonomy (NCBI): domain Eukaryota; kingdom Metazoa; phylum Chordata; class Mammalia; order Chiroptera; family Phyllostomidae; genus Trachops; species Trachops cirrhosus. The sequence goes on along the minus strand of CM052545.1, from coordinate 38,581,078 downwards.
AGAGACCACCCTCTGAATCATCCCACAGTAGCCGCCAGAGACCTTCTGATGGTGTCATACTGAACACATAAACTCCTGAGTGTTCCTCTTGTTCCCTTGCAGCCACCTACACGGCTTTGTGGCCCAGAGGCCAGGTTCCATCTGGCTCTCAGGGCAGTTTGTCTTTGCATCATCAACCCCACAAGTTTATCCACTTCTCATCTTTGCATTTTTCTTGCTTCACTCACCTGTTGGGTGTTATGGGCCTCGGGCACCCCAGATGGGACAGGTTGAACTCTCAGGCCAAATTACAGCCTTACTCATCAGCAGTGCTGAAGGAGACCCACATCACCCAGGCAGGGTGTTTCTGGTACTTTTCTCAGACCAGTCAGTCTCTGACATCCTCACTTTCATCTGACTTAAGCCCTTGAGACGTATAAGGCCAGAGTCTTACGTATGGAATGCAGCTCTGAGGGTCTTCTCCATGCCAGCCTCCCAGCCCATCTTTCCTGAGTCTCGTGGAGGTCCAGTGGAAAAGGAATTCTTGCTAGAGATTTGGCAGTTTCTTTCTCAGCCACTCACAGTTGTCTGGAAATCCATGCAAAATAGAAAGGGTAGGACTTGTCATTTCTTCTTTATGTCACTTGTGAATCACCCAAACCCCATGAAGAGATGCCCTGCAGGTGGCAAGGATGCTCCTGTGGCCAGTGGAGCTGCATCTGCGAGGGTTGCTTCATGGCCTCTCTCACTGGAGTGTCTTTACAACCCCCCAGAAGTCCCCAAGCCAGATGGGTGTATGTGCTAGGCTCAGAGGCCTATTGGCAGGATCCTTGGTCTCCATCCCAACTTGTCCCAGAATCTTTATCCAGCCACCTCGGTGGCATGCCTTAGGAGGCTCCTTTCTATGTTGGTTTCTCAGATAGCACAAGGTGGGTTCTTCTCTGCTGGAAGCCACCTTTGCCTATTATCCAGTCCTGGCTTCTGAGTTGACAGCCTCGCTCTGCTCTTCTAGGAGCAGAGTGAAGTAAGGCCTGTGCACCAGCCTCTTCCTTCAGACAAGCACCTTCCTTTGGGTACTGGCTGTACCCCCCAGATTAGTTCTCTGCTGCTTGGACCCAAAGAGTCTGACCACCAGGTCACATGATCCAGGCAGAAGAGGCCAGGCAGTGGGGCGAAAGGGTCGGTCATTCAGGGCCTTGCTTGCTAGGGCCCCACCCTGGGGTAGCTGGAGAGTATGGCTTTTGTAGCCCTAGGCAGATTGGTCACTGGTGGCCTGTTCCCACCTCACGGCTCCTTGGCAGGTGGCATGGAAGACAGGAGTTGGAGCCTCCTAGGTGAGGAGTGAGACCCCTGAGGGCTCATACTTCAAGGATAGCGTTCCCTTTGGTCCCCACCCCAGAGTACCCCTGGACTTGTGTACCTGAAGCTTCTGCCTGTGTGACGCCAGCCACTTGGCCCGGGTGATCTTTCTCCACAACTTTGTTCTTAGCCATATTCAAACAATTGACAGCTTTGAGCACATGACTGTGAGGGGTCCTCGCCCCTGTGAACATCCACATTACTCTCAGAACTTAGTGTGTGATTTCAGCCCACTCTCGAGCACCTATGCAGACCCCCAGGTGAAGAGCTGCTGCTTGGAAGGCCCCTGCTTGCTGGACAGGCCCAGCTGGCCCCAGGTCTGGGGGAAATGGTGGGAACCGTGCTGAGGCCTTTGGCAGTCATGCCCATTGGGTGTGTTCTTGCCCTGCCTCTTGGGGCTGTGGCAGCTCCTACAGCCTGGCGGGGTGCATGGATACTTCGAGAAGAGGCTGGAATTGCATGGGAGGGTCTTCTTTTTGCCTTCCTCCTCAGAGGAGCAGATTGCTGGGGAATGGAGCCCTCAGGGACTGGCCCCATTCCACACACCAGCCCCAATTGCGGCACCCCTTTAGATGGTCAGCTGGGAGCTTGTGGTGTGAGTACCCCTCCCCACTGCCCTGGAGACGGAAGGGCCAGGGCCAGGGCCAGGGCCCAGGGCCTGATGTTTCTCCAGAGAGGCAGCAGGAGCCCATGGCCACACAAGGCTATCTCTGAACCTTTGGCACTGATGTGGGTTGTGGATTTGCAAGAAGATGGTGACCAAGTAGATCCAGGGTGGTCGAGGCTGTGCCATCTGTTCCTGTAGCTGTTTATTGTGGGTCGGAAGAGCAGGAAGCAGAGGCCTCGCTGCTGGGCATTTAGCTGGCTCGCCCATCCCCTCAGCACTTGGGTAAGCTGGTAAAGTGTGGCCACCTCAAGTGGTGCATATCATCCCCAGAGTCTGGCCAGTGTTGCTTTCCTGGTGAGCTTTGATCTGGAGAGCCTCTGAGCCCAGCTATGCACCTAGCTGACAGAGTGGGGGGCGGAGCCCTTGGCAGCTGACAACAGCAGGCACCTGTCCAGCAACCCTGGACGTGCAAGGTGATAAAAGGATGTTGCCAGGGAGGAGGCAAACAAGGTGTCAAACTGGGCTTCTACCCAAAGGTCATACTCTGTGCGGGGTGGCTGTAGCCTCCATGATTGAGTGCACTTTGTCATCGATGGTGAGGTAGGTGGTCTTGCCCTTGTTCAGAGTAAGTGCTGGCTCAAAAGGTTGGCATCATCTGGCCCAGCTTTCCTGGCAGCCTGGAGCAGGGCTGCCCTCTGCCTCTGTCCCCAGCTAACGCTCCATGACCTGGCTGATCCACCCTGAACCCTCTGAATTTCCCAAGAGCCATTCATGTTATAGAAAAGCTGTCCAGGCAGCTTCGGTTCCAAAAAGTCAGGAGCTGTTGGTCCTGCACAGCACCTGGGAACCTAGCAGGCAGTCAGGGTGCTGACTGTGGGCCTGAAAGAACCATAATGCCTGGCTGGACAGGCTGAGTCAGGATGACCAGGCAGGAGACACACAGGCTCTGTGGTGGGGACAGAAGAGGGGGTACCGCCTGCCAGCACCCCCAGTGGGTAGCTGCAAGGTGTTGGAGTGGGAGGGGTCTGTGTGGCCGCTGTTGTCTGACTCACGTGTGCTCTTCTTGAATCCCTCAGGGAATGTCAGTTCAATTCAGAGGGGAGTCTTAGCCTGCAGTCGCCTGGGACCTGCTGACACTTCCTAGTAGTTTAAAGGGACAGCTCCATTTAAAACTCTCACCTGCTGCCTTACTTTTTCGCTTTTTGGAAGATTTTCTCTAGCTGAGTCTGAATCAGGTGGATTATACTTTGTAGGGGTCGGGGGAGGTGGAGCAGGGCAACCTCAGATGCTGTTTGACTGTGTCTCTCCCTTCCCACCCAACGTTTCAGGATGCCAGCAGGGAGAGTGGCAAGGCCTGCAAGACCCACAAGACGGCCAAGGAGCACCGGGAGCGGCCACGCAAAGACTCAGAGAGCAAGGGCCCCTCCAAGGAGCCAGAGCGTGAGCAGGCTCGGAGTGCAAAGGACACAGCACGGAAGCTGGTCGAGGGCCGGCCCCCTAAGGAGGAGAAGGCCCCACCACCCAAGGCTGCATTTAAGGAGCCCAAGATGGCCCTGAAGGAGACCAAACTGGAGAGCCTGTCCCCCAAGGGCGGCCCCCCGCCACCACCCCAATCCAAGTCTTCCAGTAAGCGGCCAGCTGCCGCCGACTCACCCAAGCCCAGTGCCAAAAAGCAGAAGAAGAGCAGCTCCAAGGGGTCCAGGAGCACCCCTGGCACTTCGCCTCGCACCTCGTCTTCCTCCTTCTCGGACAAAAAGTCAGCCAAGGACAAGGGCAGTGTCAAAGTGGAGAAGATCAAGGCCGAGAGTGAGCCCCGGGAGATCAAAAAACCCCTGGAGGTGGAGGAGTCCAACTCAGAGGATGAGGCCTCCTTCAAGACAGAGGTGAGGTGCCTCCTTTCCCCATCAGTCCCGTCACCCCCGTCCTCATCCTTCTTCTTGGCTCTGAACCATCAAAGCCTTGTCGGCCCAAAGGTAGGGGAGGGGAGGGATCCCAGGCACAGGGCTCCCACTTGCTCTAGCTTTGGGCACACCTGAACACCTCACTAAGCCTTAGTTCCCTTTTTGTCAAGGGTGATAAAGCCTGCCTGTGAGAACTCTGTGGAAATAGTACTTAGGGAAGGGTGGTTTTGGTAAAGCATGATAGTCTGATACCTGGGTTCCAGGTTCTTTTCCTTGGGAGCCCCTTGCATGGCCCATGGTCTTGATGGCTGCTTTGGGGTCAGGGTGAGTGATTGCATCTCACTGTCATCCCTTCCCCAGCCACCACATGGTTGGTCTGTCAGGGAATTTGCTTGCTTTGCCAGCAGGGTAGGCCTGTGTCTCCATCCTGCTTTCCACAGTCTGAAAGTTTAGCACTGGCCACTGAGCCTCACCCAGCTGACTTCCCAGGTGGCCGGTGGAGTCTAAGGCCTCACCACTCCTACCCCCTGGCCACTCCTGTTCATGCAGCCCGCACACAGGGATCTTGACTAGGCAAGACTCGTTTTCTAAGTGTGGGCCAGAGCCCCTCTGCGGGAGCGGCATCCTGTCACTGTGAGAGGCTCTGGACTCCTTCTGCAGCAGTGTTTCCAGGTAGCTCTCCGAAGGTTGCCGAGAGAGAACCCCGGAACCACAAAGGAGCCCACAGCCAGATTGCCGACTGGGTAGCCAGACCTCACTGGGGTCTCAGGTGATGATGTTCTCTGAGTGCTGTGATTGGCATCTGGTGGTCGGAGAACAGGTGAATGGGTGGGTGGGTGGGTGGGTGAATGGGTGGGTGAATGAGTGATCCCTTTACCTGTAGCACCACACCAGCGCTCAGTGGCCTTTTGCTATTTCCAAATCTTCATTCACTCTCAAAGGCTGAAGCTTTGCCTCTAGCTCTGCTGCTCAGGGCTCCACTGGGACTTTGAAAGTGACTCCCAGAGTTGAAACTAGAGCTATTTCATATCAGCAACACCAATGTTATAAATATGTGGCTTCCAGGGGGGTACCCTATCAGAAGCAACAGCTCTAGGGGTAATGATTCAGTCCGTGGGTAACGGTGCACCACTGGCATAGGGGATGCACATGGGGCCAGTGATGCCATGTGCCCAGCACTTCTCACAGCCAGGAGTCACTGTCTGCCAGTGAACCTAAGGTAGCAAGACCTTGGAACATCTCTTATTTGGAAGCCTCCTGGCCATCCAGGGCCATCTCAGTATCCCGTTTAGCTGTTGCAGGTTCTTTGGGTGCTAAATAGCACCCAGGTCTGTCATGTATCATCTGCTTAGCATCTGGAGCTCTGGGCAGGTGCCTTTCCCTCCCTTCTGCCCTAGATGTTTCCAGGTGAGGCCCTTCTGCACCCAAGGCTGGTGTTCCTGCACTGGGTAAGAGATGGAGGCCTTGCCTGATGCCCCAGGTGTCCACACTGATGACTAGCTGTGGTCATTGTGAGACTTGGAGTGCTGTGTTGGAAGCCTTCTTCCCCCAGCACTGCTGCTTGGTGGGCTGGATGTCTGGTGTCTACGGCCTTGGGTACCTTTGACCTGAGGCTGGAGTTTTGTGGAAGCCTGGGGAGTTTCTCCTGGCTGAAGTGTATCCCAGCCCTGAGAGGCTTTTTAGCCACTCAGGGTCTGTGCAGGTGTGAGACCTGGGCCTCCAACGGGGTGCCTGGGGGACTCTAGGCCTGCAGCACTGTGACTCAGTGACATTTCCCAACCCTAGGACCTTGGCAAGGCACAGACATCTATAGTGGAGGAGGCAAGACAGCCTTTCATACCTGGACCTCCCAGCCTTCCTTAACAATCTCAGGCCATATCACCCTGGAATCTGCATGGGGTGTCACCGCTGGAAAGCTCTGGCTGTGGCATGAAACCTGAGTTGCCTTCTCCCGCTTGGCCAGGAGGGTGTCGGGGGGCTCCTTGTCTAAGTACCCAGGCCGAGCTCCCAGGTCCTCCAGCTGCTTCTCTGTGGCCTCCTTGGCCCGCAGGGTTCTATTGAGTCATGGGCAGGAGTGCTGAGAGCACAAAAGGCCACTTTGTCCTCCTGCTGGACACTGCATGTGGCCGGGCACTGGCACTCATCAGTAGCACTCACAGTGACCCCTCATGGGCTTTAGAACCCACACCTCTAGGCTCTTTGGATGGAAACCATTTCCGCCCCTTGCGTTTGTGTGGAAGGAAAAGGGGCAAATGCGTCTGAGCTCATCTGACTTGATGGCCTCCCCTCCCGCTTCCCCACCATGCTGCCCTGAGCTCCTGGCCTGGCCCTGCTGTTCTTTGGCAGTCTTGTGGACCCTTCTGCTCATGCCCCTGGCTCCAGGTTCTCTGCCCCAAACAGCAGAGGCATGGTGGGCACTGACCTCCACGTGCTGGCGGCTGGCACACACACTTAGCAGGGGCCACAAGGCAGCTTTTACACATGAGGAATACTGAGTCTCAAAGCCAAGCTCAAAGCCAACAAGGCCTTAGCCAGTTGGTGACAAAGCCAGGGTCAGAACCAAGACCCCTGAACCAGAATTAGAACTTAAATCTGCATGCTAGAGGGCCCACCAGGCTCCAGACCCATTGTAGGGGGTTTGGGGACATGTCGATCTGTGTGGCACCCCCACAGTGGACAGTGGTTGATGGTAATCTGGGCTGGGTTTCTCCCGGAGGATTCTCCAGCTTGGAGGCATGTCCGTTGGGAACATCAGCAGGGACCTGGTGGGAGGGCCTGGAGCTGGTGGTTTAGGCCCAGGTAAACTCTAGAAAAGAGGCCCCTTAACTCTTCAGGCGACAAGTGTTCTGTCCCTAGGTGGCCCGATCATTCTCTGGGTCTATTGAGTGAGCAGAGACTTGAGGCTTTCTGGGTCCCCTCTGTGGCTGGGAGCTGCCCTCGGCCCAAAGACCATCAGGAGGAACTTTGCTAAGCCCCTGCTTTCCTGGGGTCTCCTCTCACATGACCCATGCTAGGACTGAGCAGACACTGTAAGGTGCCTCTCCTGTCTTCTGGTCCCCTCTTCTCTTGACAAGAGGAGGTACCCAGGGGTGGATGGGTGAATGGCTGGTCCCAAGTGCTCAAGTGTTCCATTTCTCCAGATGGTCTGACCCTGAGGACAGGCTTGCTGGGGGTGAAGCAGCCTCCCAGGTTTCTGGGGAACTCTGGTCCAGGGCAGGCTTGCAGAGCAGAGACTGTCCTTTTGCCCTTCAGAGCCTGTGCCATAGACCCGTGGCCTGCTCTGCCATATGCACCTTCTGAATTGCTAGTTGGCTGGAACAAGGCCCCTGTTCTAGCTTGGTGCTCCATGTGGGAGGCCAGAGGCTCCTTTCCTGAATAGGGGTCTGCAGTGACCAGTTCCTTTTCACCCAGGGAGGTGCAACCATCCTCATCTTACCCCCATGTATCCTAAGGCCTAGTGGCCTAGATTTAGCTTTTACTGCCCCCTGGTGGCTGAGTCAGGGTGGGTGGCTGCAGGAGGAAGAGGGAGATGTGACAGGGCTCTGGGTACAATGGGACCAGGCTCAAGTCCACCTTGTGTTCAACTGCCTGTCACATACACACACTGATCATCACCTCAGGGCACCTGGGAGGTGATGGCAGCACGTGGCAGGGAGATAACTTTTTGTCATCACTCAGCCTTGGGATTGGCTGTGGGGAGACAAGGGGCAGAATGAGAAGCTAGGTCTCTGCACCCTCCTTTCCTGTTCCGGACCTCTCCTCTGTTCCCCATGGCACCACAGCCCCCATCACCAGCTCTTGCCCTCACAAGGAGGAGGAAGGCAGGGCCCACAGACAGACATGCTACCCCCTCCCTTTTATGGAGAGCCTACTTCCCTGCCCTCCTGCCTACGCACATGCGAAAACCAGAGATGTGATGTGAGCTTCACCTGGAATCACTAGAAATTTGAAGTTCCTCAGTGGGAAAAGAAAGGTCATTGCACGTGGAATGCAAAGTGGTGGTGCCCTGGTACCAGGGGCTGTGTGCCCAGAGACCCGGGAATCTGCATTCTCAGGAGTGTGTGTGCAGGGCCATCCTGTGTGCCTTGAGCCTGGTGCCTTTGTCACCTTCTGAGTGCGTATTTTGTCACATTCTGAGTGCGTATCTGTGGGAAGACTCCGTCTGGTGTCACTGCTACTAGAGCGCATTTCTTGTAACCCTCTCCTTTTTCTTGGACTGAAAGATTATTCCTGTCTTTTCTCCCCACTGTCCCACTCCACCCCTATTGTGGGGTAAAGTCCGCCCAGTCAAGCCCATCCAACTCCAGCTCCAGCTCTGACTCCAGTTCAGATTCGGATTTTGAGCCATCTCAGAACCACAGTCAAGGTGAGTAATGGTGAAGGAAAGAGACGGAAGTTTCCTGTGGCTCACTGCTGTGGGAGCAGTCCCTGGCGCTGCCTGGAGGCTGGTGGGGTTCTGGGTTTGTTGTGCAGTCAGAGAGGTTTACTAGTAATTTCTGGTGACTTCATGCCTGAGCTTCAGCAGGATCTGACAGCTGCTGCCACTGCCAGAAAAACCCGTTGACACCTTGCCCCAGGGCTGGGGGTGATGGGGAGGGCCTAGAATGAGGGGTGAGGGTGATGAGGGAGGGCCTGGAGCGATGGGGAGGGCAGGAGCCTCATGCCTGAGCTGAACTTACCCTGGGCATTTTGTAAGTATCTGCTTGCCTAGACTGGGCCCCAGAGAGCCACATTCATAGGCTGTAGAAGCTTAGGGAGGGTGTATTGAAAAGAAAAGCAGAAGTGGTGTGAAGTGCTACTCCTTCTAGTGCCTGTCCCCTGGGCCCTCAGGACGCCCTGTCTATATGATGAGGGCTTCAAGCTGTGCTGATGAGGAGCTTGCAGGCTAGTGGAGATGGGCCCCTTTCTGATACGGGTTTGTGTGTGTGTGCATGATTCCAAAATATGTAACCTTTTGCTTTTTCTGATTGTATAAATGGCTTCTTCTATAGTTGTTCAGTCTCTTTAAGAGTCTTTAAATCTTGCTTTTTAAGTTTAAGTATATTTTATTGATTCTGCTATTACAGTTGTCCCATTCTTTTTTTCCTCCCCTTTATCCCCCTCTGTCTGGTACCCACATTCCCTCCAGCATCCCCCCGCTCCTTATTTCATGTCCATGGGTCATACATGGTTTCTCCATTTCCTATACTATTCTTAACCTCCTCCTGTCTGTATCTTCATTTGTGCTCTATTCATAGCCAGACACCCTCCTCGCCAACTCCTCTCAGACAGAGGTGGCATTAGCTCCTTTGCCAGCCCTGCCCACCCTGTCCCATCACAGGATAGCTCTCCTGAATCGGGGCAGGAATGCTCTACTTCGAAAGTGGGTCTGCCTGGCACTCAGTAGTCTGCATTTGTGCCTTTTCCCTGTAGGACCTCAGGAGTGGGGAGGCTGTTAGGGGGAAAGGGTATAAGGCCCACTTGGCTGCCCCAGATCAGGGAGGGCCTTCCTTAGGTGCAGGGTGGGCCTGGTCACTCCCAGCCTGCAGGACACAGGTGCAGAAGAGTGGCATGGAGCACTCTAGCCCTGTCGACCCAGCCACTCACCCTCAAACCGGAAGCATTTCTTCTGGTAGATTGGACCCACAGTCTCCTCCCAGAATCCCCTTTTAAGGGTTGTGGAAAGCTGGAGGAAGAGAGCATAAAGGATGGGCAGTGGGTGGACCGTTTGACCTGGAATTCAGGTGTGCAGTTGTTGAGGGGTCTGGGGGATGAGTGCTGGAAGCCCAGATTCTTCGAGGGCTCTTATCTGTGGGGAAAGGAGGGGGGCCTGCTGAAGTGGGATCACGTGACCAAGGTAATTGAGGGCTTTGTGTCCCTCTGTTGCCTTGGTAACAGGAATATAAACCAAAGATGCCTCTGTAGGGGACTAGAACTGGGTGCCTCTGGAAAAAGGGGAGGATGGTGGGCTGGGAGCAGCAGAGGGGTTGCTGAGGCACTAGGCAGGCTTGAGTAGGGGCACAGGCTGGTGGGAGATCCTATGGCCCTAGGCTCTGGCCATATTGCCCTCCCCAAGGCTGGCTGGTCCTGGCTCCGGGGAGAGGCTCTGATCTCAGAACTAGGAGCAGAGGATGGCTGCTCCTTCGGCTCTGGCAATGGAAGGGCCCTGTGGTCCTGCCTCAGGCCAGGGGCCAGAGGCCTGTGAGCAGGGCCAGGAAGGTAGGGTATGTGGGGGCTAGAGGGTCCCTTAGGCAGAGGGCGACCTTGGAGACAGCCCTTAAAGATGGGTGGCAGGCCCCATGTGGCCAGAGGGACTTCATAGGAGGATTTGTATGGGTACATTTTGGAGGTTGTGGTGTCAAGAAGTTCATGTGGGCCTGGAGGTGGAGGGGACCCTACAGGGCCCAAGTAGAGCCCTGATCTCCCTCCTTTCTCTCCTCTTCCTCGTCACCCTCCCCAGGACCCCTGCGCTCCATGGTGGAAGACCTGCAATCTGAGGAGTCTGACGAGGATGATTCTTCATCAGGCGAGGAGGCTACCGGCAAGACAAATGCAGGGAGGGATTCCAGGTGCCTGGGCTGGTGGGGGATGAGCTGGGTGGGGGTGGGGGACCCTGGCGGCTCTGCTAAGATTGTGGTGCCTCAAAGAGGAGAGGCTAGGGCAGGAGTGTCCCTGGGGTGGGGGCAGAGTAAGCATCTGTACCTGTTGGCCAGTGCCCTTCCTAGGGGCCAGACAGTCTCTCCTGTTTCCTGAAGTGCAGGGGCCTTAGGTGGCATCCTTTCTCCTGTCGTTGGTAGGTGTGGGCTGCACTGTGGGAAGAGGTGGGATGTTGAGGGAAAGAAGTCTAGTTGCCATCTGAGAACTGGGGAGAGGCATTGCCCAGCAGCCCTAGGGCCAGCCCTGATCTGAGGCAGGAGTTGGGGTGGGGGTGGTGGAGGTGGGCTGGTTCCTCTGTTTTTGGGCCTTGGGCTGTTCCACTCCCCTCATGTGTGTGTCGTGGGGGCAAGCCTCGTCAGCCCAGCTCAGTGGCTTGGTCAACCCAGATTCGGCCCCAGTTCAGCCCCACTTGGCCCCTTCTCCCTGGGAGGCTGAGGCCTCCAAGCATCAGCAGCCCTTTAAGCCTGGCCGTGCACCCAGTCTGCATCCACCAGGCACGGGGATGCCAGATGGTGCTCATAGGCAGTCTGTCTGTGTAGCTGGTGAAACCCACCGTCCAGAGAGTGTGGCTGTGGAGAGTTCTCGAGTAGCCGCTTAGCTTCGGACTGGCTGAGGGAGGCTGCCTGTCTCCCAGGGCAGGGTTAATGGCAACAGCCCCACCTGTTTGGTGCTGTCAACATTCGGCTTTGACTCCTGCTGGACACTAGGTGGGGGAGCTGAGAGGATGCTATTCTGGAGGTTCTCCCACAGCAGTGCAGGGACCAGACATGCAGCAACTCTACGTCCTTTTGCAGGGGCAGACATGGAAGGCCTGGGTAGGGCTTCCCTGGGCACTGAGGGGCATGGCATCCGTTGTCAGGAAGGTGCCACATAGACTTTGCATTGGCGCTGCAGCTTGTTGGGAGGAATTGGCCAAGCCCCATCTCATGCCGGTCTGCTCCCTGGGGAGGCCTGTAGTCTGCCATATCCTCCAGCTGCTCCCTGGTGGACCCTGGGAACAGGAGGACTCGAGTGGTCTGTAGGGTAATGGGGCTGATCCTGGGTCAGCTGATGGGGTCGTGGTGCCTGGGCAATGAGGAAGCATGGCCTGCCTTTCCCACTGGAGTGATCTGCAGCTGGGAAGTCGGGGAGAGAGAGCTCTGGGCCTCAGGAGAGCAGGGGCCCAGGGGCCTGGTGCTTACTGTGGGAGAAGTTTACCTGAGGAAATGGAAAGCCTTGACCTTGGAGGGAAGTGAGACAGGAGCCCCCGAGGCCCAGGTTTCGCACAGCATTCCTGGCACTGCTTTCATAGTGAGGCATTTTAGGCAGAGGGATAAGACAGTAGGCGGGGTTGGTTAACTGTGTTAAACACGTGTGAGGGAGGAACAGTCGTCAGACTCCCCCTGCTGGATCAGCCCCAAATGTACATAATGGCCTGGGTGTTGCAGAGAGAGCCTCTCCCCAGGGAGGCCCCCAGGGGAGTAGGCCATTCCCAGCGGGAGGGAGGGGGAGGGCAGTGAAGAAGAATTTGCTTCCTCTGCGTCCTCTCGCTGTGCCATGAGAAATTTTGGAAAAAGTCAAAAGGACCGGACCATCCTGTGTTATCTAGACTGAGATTGTGAGAGAGAATCGTGACTCTAAAGAGGGCTACCCAGTTCTGGCTAGCCTGGGATTTGAACTGTGATAGTCACGCCCTCGCCTCCTGAGACAGTAGTGACCGTTGTTGCTGTGGGCCCGCCGTCCCCTGTGTCCTACTCCCAGGGCCTCATTTTATGGATGAGAACATGGAGGCAAAGGTTGAAGACCCACCCAGGGCTGTCCCCAGTAGGTTTGAGGATGAGCCCCCACCAGACACATCGAGTTCAGGGCCCCTCCCAGACTGAGGAAGCCCAGTGACCAAAGTACTCAGGTGGAAACTACAGTTCCCCTCAGGGAACTCTGCAGGCTGCCTCCCACCCCCTGCTGCAGGAGTAGCAGCAGGACCACATGAAAGGAGCAGAACCCAGTACACCCTGTCCTTCCAGCCTGCAGGGTGTCCCACCTAGTTGCTGGCCCCAGAAGACCTGCATCGTGGGGGTGTGCCTCTTAGAGTGCACGCCTGTGGCTCTGGGTTCTTTGTGCTTAGAAGGCGGCACCAGGACATTTTTTGTTGTTTTACATCAACAGTGGCAACCCAGAGCTAAGTAACATTGGTCTCTGAGGTCTAGGGGGGACGTGCTTATCCCATAGGGAGGGGTCTTCCATTGTCAGGCACAGGTCCAGCAGCAGCAGGGTGGCAGGAGGCCTGACAGAGTGTCGTGTTCCTTGTTCAGGTTGAGCTTCAGTGACAGCGACAGTGACAATAGTGCTGACTCCTGCCTGCCCAGCCGAGAGCCCCCTCCCCCCAAGAAGCCACCACCACCCAACAGCAAGGTGAGCTCAGGGGGCACTCCCGGGGACTCCTGCCCAGAGGAGGAAGTCGTGCTTGTAGGCAGGTCTCAGTCATATCCTGGAGGCAGGGCTGAGGGCTGGGCCTTGATTGGTCTTAGGTCTGGGGTTGTCCAATGGTCCCAGGCTTAGGGTGGTGGGTGCAGAGAGAGGCTTGGTTCAACCCCCAGGCCCCAGAGGTGTGTCTGCTTCCCTTAGAGAAGTTGGCCAGAGAAAGGAGGATGGGCAGCCCCAGAGGTCTGGGCTGGCCCTGAATAGTCAGTGGTGGCCCTGGGGAGGTTGGAGAACCTGTGGAGTGTTGGGAGGGGCACAGGTAAGAGTTGAGAGCAGACCCGGGTTTGTCCTGCAGGCATCAGGCCGGAGAAGCCCCGAGTCCTGCAGCAAGCCTGAGAAGATCCTCAAGAGGGGCACCTATGACAAGGTGGGGGGCTCGGGCAGGGTGGGGGGAACCCTGGGGCTCCAGAACTGGACAGGCTAGCCCAGATGTGCTGAGGTGCTGGCCCTGGAAGCACCAGGCCAGCTTCTTTCCCGGGAACCCAGCTGAGATGGGCAGGACCACGGGCGGGTTCCCTCAGGGCTGGGTGGTGGGAAGGGCTGAGGCCACCTGCTGAGTGTCTGTCTATACCCTCTAGGCCTACACAGATGAACTGGTGGAGCTGCACCGGAGGCTGATGGCCCTCCGGGAGCGCAACGTGCTGCAGCAGGTACTACTAGGACAGAGCCCACCCTTACCCTCGGTTCCACTGAGAACACAGGTTATCACACATGAGTCCCTGGGGCAGGGAGTACTTGCAAGGTGTGCCGGCTGCTGGAACCCCTTGCTATAGCCCCAAGGATCTTCTTCCTCTTCCATGGGGGTCTGCTGAAGGGTGGGGGACACACCAGTCCAACTTCCTGTCCTCTGAAGCCATCCTTCCACTACCTTCCAGATAGTGAACCTGATTGAGGAGACAGGACACTTCAATGTCACCAACACCACCTTCGACTTTGACCTCTTCTCCCTGGATGAGACCACCGTGCGTAAGCTGCAGAGCTACCTGGAGGCTGTGGCCACATGACCCTGGGCCGGATGCCCGGCCCCTGTCATCGGGGTCCTGGGAAGCCACATCCGGGCCCCACCTGCCTTCCTCTCTCTCAACTCACCCGCCCGCAGCACTGCCTTAGTGACCGCCCTGTCCTCGGCCCACAAGGCCAGCTGCACTTTCCTCGTTGGCTCCCGGCCTGCCCTCCCCACCAGCTCACTGGGAGCCCTGGGGCCGAGGGGGGCCGGGCCAGCTCTGCTGCTGCTGCTCCCTGTTGTTGCTCAGGGGCTGTCACCTGGGTCCCCCTTGGAAAGTGGCTTGTGTTGGAGGCAGCACTGGGCCTCATTCCTGTAGGGGAAGAAATGTCTCTGGCGGTGGGAGCCTCGCTCCACGGTGGGGCATGTGGCACAGTGTCGCTGCCCAGGCGTCTCTGAGCAGCTGGGGCATCACCTCCAGCCTCCCCAAATGGTTTGGACATACCAAACCCCAGGACCTTAGAGGGTCCAGCTGCTCCAGGCCAGGCCTTGGCTCGTCCTCCATGTGAGCCGCATGCAGCCCCTCTGTCGGCTCTCACTGTGCTGGGACTCCATGCTGTATAGTTCTCTCCCTATTATATATGTATGTATGCACTGTAGGTACCAGAGCGGTTTCTGGGTGTGCATTTCTGTGGCAGCAGTGCACGTGGGGGGTGGGGGGTGAGTAAGGTGGGACTTTTAGGTTAAGATGTCTCCACTGATCTTGTTGTTGGGCTAGAGGCCGAGCCAGAGTGCCAGCTGGCTCTGGAGGAATCCTCCCTCAGTGGTACAAGGATGCCTCGTCCTCCTTCCGGGACTCAGAAGGCACAGCCTGGGGCCCGTGAACACTACGATGGAGCAGTAGGTCCTCGGGCGCCTGGTCAGACTGGCAGCCATCTCCAGGGGCAGACCCCACCCGAGGCTCCAGCCAGCTGCAGGCCCCCACTTGTAACGGCGCCCCAGGCCTCAGCCTCTCCTTCCTTCCATAGGATCCTCTTTCTCCTTTTTGTTGATTGAGTCTTCAAACTTTGAAAAAAAATGAGCTTTTGCCAAATAAGACGTGATAGTTTGTGGAGTTTTTTCCAGGAGCATCAGGACGCAGAGCCAGCTCCTCAGGCCCGGGCTCTGCCAGTGGCAGGCCCTCCCTGGCATACCTGTCTCTGTCTGGTTTGGGCTTGGCCCTCCCACACCTGCCATTCACACTTGTCAGAGCCCTAAGACTTAGTTCCTCGAACACCTGAGATTCTTCAAGGGCCAGTCTAGTTTCTTCTCCCTTGGCCCACCTTCCAGTGTCAGAATGACCTCATGGAGTCAGCCCACCTTGGGTGGGGCTCCTGAGAGCCTATCTACTCAGCCTCTGTTCCCTGAGACCTTGAATCAAGGCTCCTCCCATTTGCCTCCCCCCAACTTTTGCCATGAACAAGATGTGGGAAAAGGACTGGTGGCCCAGAAGTGGGTTCACCTTCTCTCTCCAACCCACTGTCAGGCAGACCCTGAGCACTCCCTGGTGACCCCCACCTCCAAGGCTTCCCTGAGCTCTGGCCTTCCTGGTGAGATCCCCAGAACTCTTGGGGAAGACCCAAGAGCTTTCAGGGGAAACCATCGTGACTCCTCGCCGTTCACTCGTATTCTCTCCTGACCCTGCTGCCTTGAGTTACTAAGAAGAGGTCAGGCCTGTGTGACGGGCCCTGTGCTGTCACCACCCTCTTCTCCAGGCAGGCCAGCAATACTCCAGAGCGGGCACTGTTCTTCTCTGGAAACTTTTCAATACATTGGATGGAAGGGACTGGCCTGACGGGCTACTCAGAAGGCAGCAGCTCCCTGGCCCTCTATGCACAGAGGCTGCCAGTGGTCACAGGCTGGAGCCTCAGCTCAAGGGGACTGGTCTTTCTCCTTCACAAGGATCTCCTGGAAAGGGCTGCAGGCTCCATGTGGCAACGTAGGCAGCCCTCTGTTTTGGAGCCGGGCTCTCACCAGAGGCCCCTGGAGAAAGGCTCTCTGGCTCACCCTCAATGTCAGCAGCATCTGGCGCTTCCTGCTGTTTCCAGGGCCTTCGGAAGCACAGACCCATTTCTCAGTTACCTCCTCTGGCCAGAAGGCCTCTAGTGCTGTTCTCTGGAGCTGCTTTGGGCCCATGCTGGCCCGTGACCACCTGATGGACGTGCCAGGCAGCCTGGGCCCCAACCACAGCATTCCCGGCTGCTCCTCTACCCCACCCCTACTCCCCCCAGCTGCCTGGCAGCTGGGCCCATGAGGGCTCTGGGGACGCTTCCATAGGAAGGGGCAGGCACTTTGTGATTGCCACGTGTTTAGTGTTAAGCCCTCTGCCCCCAGTGAAAATCCCTGTGTTTCGCTATCTCCTGAACAAAATGTAAACCGACACCCAAAAGCAAAAGGTATCGAATACCTTTTTACCCATAAGGGTTTTTACAAAGATTGTGTCTCACTAGGAACTAGGACACTTACCAGCCTGAGACCAACTCCTGGATAAAAGGAATAAGGAGAATTGTGTTTGTAATAAGTTACAGGATTGTTTCTGTCCTGGATTTTAAACTTTTTGTTAAATTGTGAAATTATGGAGGAATTTTATAGAAAAAAAGTGAAATAAAGTCAGATGGGAAAGCAAATCTGTGTGCAGACCTGTGCATCTGTTTGGTTCCTCTTGCCTTGGAGTTGGTGGGTGGGACCACAAAATCCCCTGGGGCTACTTGTCCCCTCGCCATGTTTCACTGCCTCCAGATCAACAACCAGGAAGAGGTGACGGGGTTGGGACCAAGCCTGGGGTTCAGCCGGAGGGAAGACAGAGTATGAGCAGAGTTAGCATCCTGGAGGAAGAGCTGGTGCCGCCAGAAATCTGTGAGGGACAAGACAGTGGAGAACTGGTCTCAGGTCTTGCCTTTGATATGTTCTTTCTTTGGATCCTGGCAGCAAGGTTTAGGATGAAAAGCAAGCCTAACTTAAGGAGATGGATGGATGGATGTGTTGATGATAGAAAGCTAGAGAGAAAGGAAAATGTGAGCAAAGACATTCTTTGTTGGACGTTAGGGTGCCCATCCGTCAGTTTGTCCATGGCGTGTTTTGCTCTAGACTCAGTATGGTAGAGTGGAGTTAACCCCAAGGGGACAAAGCTCTTGGCAGGCCCCATTTAAGCAGCCCTGTTCACTCTGGGCCCTAGCCCCACTAGAGGAGCCAGAACTTCTATTGCCAAGTGGTCAGTATTGCAGGCAGATACCCTCTGGCCACCATGCCCACAGCAGCTGGGGAGACAGCTGCCCACACTCAGGAGCAGGTTTCTCCCCCTTCTAACTGACAGCCAAAAATTCTCTGCAACGTCAGGGCTATGGCCTTTGCTGTCCTTGTTTTTCCTACCAGAGAAAGGTTTTGCAGGCCTTCTGGAGCAGTTTCTGATTCGAGTGAAAGAGTCTACAGTGATTCTCACACTCCCACACCTGTACGATGCAGTGGGGATACTTGTGTGTTAAAAACAGCTGCAGGCCAGGCACTGCACTAAGAGTTATCTCATGGCCCTAGGCAGGTGGCTCAGATAAAGCATTGTCCCATACACCCCCACTCCCCCCTAAAAAGGTTGTGGGTTTCAACCCTGGTCAGAGCACATACCTAGACTGCAGGTTCTGTCCCTGGTCCGGGCACATATGGGAAGCAACTAATCAGTGTTTCTCCCTCTCTCTCCCTCCCTCTCTCAAATCAATAAACATCCTCTGGTGAGGGTTAAAAATAAAAAGACCCCATGGACTTCACAACCACTCAAGGTTGGTACTGCCATCAGAATCCCCATTGACAGATGAAGAAACAGCATTTGCCTGCCTACTTCAATACAGCTAGTTAGTAGGTGCATTTCTGATACTCAGGCCCAGGTATGTGTTGTTGCTTATGGCAGATTCATAGTTTATTTGTATCTACCCACATAATTGCCCTCTGGGTCACTTTTCTGTCTTTCCTTGTTCACTGTGCAGTCGTTTCCCTTAAGCCTGAAGAGTTCTTGTTAGCATTTCATTCAGTGCAGTTATGAATTCTCTCAGCTGTTGTTTATCCAAAAACATTTTCATTTCATCTGTATTTTGTAAGGATACATTTACTAGGTATGGAATTCTGGGCTCGTGGCCATTTCCAAAATATCTTTCCATTGTTTTTTGGCTTCCATTGCTTCTGTTGAGAAGTCAGCTGTGAAGTCTCGTTGACCCTTTGAGGATGATGTGTCTTTTGTCTCTGGTGCCTTTTGTTTGTTTGCAACAAAAATTTATTTTCCTACAGTTCTGGGGTCCAAAAGTCTGAAATCAGTTTCATGGGGCTGAAATCGAGGTGTCAGCAGGCCTGCGTTCCTTCTGGAGGCTCTGAGGCCAGGGTGAGAATCATTGAGAAAATACATATATTTCTCTACTGAGTGTGAGCATTTTTGACAATCTAATCAGCTATCTGTATATCCTTAATGATGAATAAATATTGAAAAGGAAGTGAAAAATATTTGCCAGAGATATGCTGATCTATGTAAAAAGCCTATATACATTTTGAGAAATAGTATGGCTGTGAAGTGTCTGGATATAATACTAACATAAAAAAAAATCAACTTTGTTCCTTCCCATATATCAACAATAACCACCTAGAAAAAGGAAGAAATCACATCCACAATAGAAACACAAATTATAAGCTAGAATAATTTACCGAAAACTATACAAGATAGTTATGGATAAAATTGTTAAGGTTTATTAAAACACATGAATAAATGGAAAGAGACACCATCTTAATGACTGGTCAGCCTCAATATTATAAAAGTTATTTTTCCCCAGATTGATCAATAAATTCAATTTCAATCAAAATCCAAATGGGAATTTTTATGGAATATGAAAAGTTGGTTTTAAAGTTTACATAGATAAAAAACCCTAGATAAAATGATATGAAGGAAGGCTTTGTCCTACCAAAATCAAAACATAAAGCTATAGTAATTAAAACAGCGTGAAGGATTCCCTAATCATTACCACTAGGTTTGTTGGACATCCCACAAAACGAAAGGTCCCCGGTTCGATTCCTGGTCAGGGCACATACCTGGGTTGCAGGTCCCGTAGTTGGGGTGTGTGCAAGAGGCAACCAATTGATATTTCTCTCTCTCTCTCCCTCCCTTCCCTTCTCTCTATAAATAAATAAAATCTTTTTTTAAAAAAAAAGCAGCATGAAGGACTTGTAACCAGAATATATGAGTATAAAGAACACTTATACCTCAATAATAAAAATGCAAATAACTCAGTTCAAACATTGACAAATAATTTAAATAGACATCTCTCTTAAAGAAGATACACATGTGAATATATGTTACATTCAAATACTAATGAAATGCTACTCATAAAAAATGAATGAAGTGTTGATACATTCCGATGAATTTATGCTTAGCAAAAGAAGCCAGACACAGGAGACTATGTATTGTATGGAGTTCAGTGAAGCAGAGTGAAAAGTCTGGGCTCAGAGCCATGTGACTGGCCTGGTTGATGATAGATCCCAACCCCATTCTAACAAGCGGAGGCTGGAAAGCTAAAAGGTATTCCCCGGAATCCCATGCAGGGTCATTTCTGAATTTGACTCAGGTTCCACTGATCATGACTGATTTGGAAGTGAGTCATGTGAGGGGAAGAGACAGGGTGGTCCTGGTAGAAATGATGTGGTTATGGGGCCAGTGAAGTTTCCTGACTCAGCAGCTTTGCGGGCATATGCAGTTTTCCTGACCACAGTAGGGGCAATGGGATTCCACCAGCAGCTGTTACAGCGGTGGCAGAACCTTCTCAACTGGTGAACTAGGGGTTGTCTCTGCAGCATGCCCTTCCAGCCCTACCAGTGGTTTTTTCCAGTTTTCTTCTGAGCTATAATTTACAAAGCATGAAATTAATCCATTGTAAGAGTACAGTACTACACCTTTTACTAAATTCATACAGATGTGAAACCATCACCACAGTCTAAGACACTTTCTATCACCCTGAAAAGTTTCCTTGTCCAGTGTGAGATCAATTCTCCTCCAATTTCCAGCCTCAGGCAACCACCGATCTCCATAGTTTTCCCTTTACTAGAAATGTCATGTAAATGCAGTAATACAACATGTAGTCTTTTGTGTCTGGCTTCTACTTTGAATAAGTTCATCTGCATGTTTCAGTAGTTCATTCACTTCTCCAGTTGAGTGGTATTCTCTTATTTCTGTTTACCATTCATCAGTTGATGGACATTTGGACTTTCCCCCCAGCATTTCCAATTATGCATATTGCTGCTCTGAACAGGCATGTGCAAGTTTTTGTGTAGACACAGGTTTTCATTTCTTGGCCATATACCTAGAAGTTGAACTGCTGGGTCAAACATACAGTAACTCCGAGTTTAACATTTTAAGAAATTTCTAAATGGCTTTCTAAAGTGGTTGTGCCATTTTATAGTCCCACCAACAATGTATGAAGGTTCCAGTTTTTCAGATTTTTAAATTTTCTCCATCCTAGTGATGAGAAGTGGTACCTCATTGTGATTTTGATTTGCTTTTCCCTGATAACTGATGACGTTGAGCATCTTTTCAGGTGCCTATTGGCCACTTGTATATCTTTTGAGAAATATTCAAATCCTTTGCCCATTTTAAAATTGAGTCGTTTTTCTTTTTGTTGAATTGTAAGAGCTGTTTATATATTCTAGCTACAAGTTCTTTGGCAGATACATAATTCTTAAATATGTTGTCTTTTTGTTTTCAAAGTTGGCATTTACTTAACAGTATCTTTTGAAAAGCAAGAGTTTTTAATTTCAATGAAGCCCAGGTTTTTTTTGTATATATATGATTGTACACACTATACTAATGACCCCCTGCCCTGGTGCCAACCAATCAGTGGAGACCATGACCCTGAAAGGATATGCCTGGAAAGCTGATAGTCTGTTGAGACCCTCCCCTAAAACCCCAGCCCTTGAGAGCCCTCAGGACTGAGGACCCCGCTGCCCTCTCTGCGGAGCCCACCGGCCCCTTCCCCCCTGCTTGCCTCCCAGGCGTGTTTTCCTTGCCTCTCTCTCTCCACTAAGCTCCGGGGCCCTTCCTTTGCTGCTGTCACTTGTTCCTGAGCCCATATCTCCTTCTGCAGGTCACTTCTTCGACCTCTGTGATGTTCTCAATAAACTTCCTCTTATAGTTTCTCAGAATTCTGCCTTAGCCAGAACTCAAGTACCGAGGTTGCTGAACCGAGGTCCAGTCTCACTCCGCGGGACTAACACCTGGTGCTGTTTCACCACCATTGTTAAGTTCTCTTCTTTAGTTATTTATTTTTGCATACTATTTCAGGTTAATTTGTTGAAAAGGCCATTTTTTCCCACTACTATTTGCACTACCTTGGCACCTTTATGAGAAATCAGTTGCCCATAAGGGTGAACTTTAATTTCTGGACTCTCTATTTCGTTTTATTGAGCTGCATGTCTATCCCTACACCAGTACCACACTGTCTTGATTATATAGCTTAATGGTAAGTTGTTAATCAAAAATCTTCCACCTCTGCTCTTTTATTAAAGGCAAGGATCTGTCTAGTATCATGAGGGAGAGTAGACCACTGTGGGAGACAGCAGAATCACAAGGACTTTGAGTAGGTGAGCTATTTATGACAACATGGGAGAACTTAAAAAATGATAGTATTGTATTGTCTCTCTCCCTCTCTCCCTCTCTTCCCCTCTTCCCCTTCCTCTCTCTCTAAAATCAATAAGTATATTCTTGGGTGAACTTATTCTAAGGTCAAATTCTCACCTCCAATCATGCTCAGAGAATCAGTTTCTGTGGATGCCTTCCATGACCTCTTGCTTCTTCCTAGCTACAGGTTGCTGAATTACATAATGTGAAGTAAATTCAGAGCCTTGTCAGATCTTGTGTGAAAATCGGAGTATTATTTGAGAAAAGTGGTACCTTGAGAACTGTAATGGTGTAACGTGGGAGAATTTAGATGACTTTGTCAACTTCCAGTTCCACTCAGCCTCCCTTGCCAGCCTTACTGCTGTCTAATGCAAATAGGCCCCATACACCTCCTTGCCTCCACACTTTAAATGGAGTCAGAGTGCTCCAGGAGGCCAATTACAAAGTCAGACCTTGGAGATGAAGACTTGCAAATGACTTACAAGATCTGGCTAATTTATGTTGGGCAGAATCCCTGGGGACCATATATGGGATTGGACTCCAAGGGCGCAACACCAGGGAGGGAGAAACGATATGAAATCAGACTGAATTTGTCAAGATAGCTGTGCTGAGACTGTACGGGCGTTCATTACACTAGCTCAAGCAGCTGTGAGTTTCTTCCAGCTGTAAGCTTAGTTAACTGCCTGAACTCCATGCTGGCCTTCGTGACTGCAATTGAAATGTCAGAAGAATATCTGGTGTAACAAAGAAGCAACCTGAACAGATGTGCCCTGTGCACAGGGAACCGTATCCGAGGGTACCCACTGTAGCATTTCTTAGGCATTTCTTAGTGAACAAGTGGAAGCAAGGACGTATGCGGTGATGGGGGAACAGATGAGTGCCATGCAAGTTCACAGTCTGGAGTGCTGGGCAGTGGAAGGAATGCGGTGGTGGGATTTGTTGTTCCAGAGGAAGGTGTCTGTAGCTTATTTTTTTCAAGTGGGAGCAAAATCAAGGACAGGTATCCTAGTGTATCTTTTAAATAATTTATTTTGAAATATTGAATTTCAGGGTTACGGAAAAGTTTCCAAAATAGTACAGAGAAGTCTCCTTTTATGCAAATTCACCAATTTAACGTTTACCAGCATTTCTTCCATCATCATCCTCCCGTCCCTCGTATCATCATAAGTCTTTCTCTGAGAGTGATCCACTCCCACAGCACTCCAGAGTGGCAGATGGTGTTCTGTGCAACCAGGATCAAACCCTCCAAATCAGGAAGTCAGCGTTGCTGCGTGACGTCCAGGCCTCGCATCCCATTCCCACTTCCCCAGCCAATCCAGCGACACCTTCTTTCCGTCTGTCCCGGGTCCACTCTAATCTGAAACAGTTCTCCACTCGTTCTCTGACTTTCCTTGCCGGGCAGTCTTAAGAAGTGCAGGTCTTACAAAAGACCTTCTATTTTGTAGGATGACCCTCAACTTGGCTTCATCTGCTGTTTCCTGAGGAGCAGACTCAGGCCATGCTTTTCTCGTGTAAATGAGCCAAGAGGGCCCCGTAATTGGCCCCATGTTACTTCACAGCAGTTTGGGACCTGTGAGCTCCAAAGCCCTCCAGTGCCAAACTCAATTTTTTTTAACTTGCAAAAGATGATTTTCTGGTCTGCGAGGGCATATTAAGCTATATTGCACCACAGCCATCAGATAAGAAATAAAAGCCATCCAAATTGGAAAGGAAGAAGTATATAGACACGTCTGTATTTCTGTATCTGTATTATAAAACTATGAATTTGTACTAGTACCTCCAATTCAAATCTAATTCTCCTAAATTTCCCCTCCGGCAGTGAGAAACTCAGCTTCTACTTTCTTCAGTATGTTTACATATCTGCTCAGTGTACCCAGTCTCTCAGCCACACTGCGCCTCTCGACCTGACACTTCGTGTTCCCCTCACTGCTCGGAACTTTGGCCTCTGAGCCTGCTGCCCTGCAGTCCCTGCAGCTGCCCACCCTCCGTCCCCAACCACTGCACTAACTTCCCCCTGCCTGGAAGGGAGGATATCTCTTCTATACATTTTCACATGTAAAAACGAATGCTCGCCCTGGCCGGGGGGCTCAGTGAATTGGAGCGTCATCCCAAACACCAGAAGTTTGCGGGTTCAATCCCCAGACAGGGCACATATATAGGTTGCGGGTTGAGTCCTTGGTCAGGTTGCGTTCAGGAGGCAACCGATCAATGCTTCTCGCTCGCTGCCCACCGCACCCCTTCCTCTCTACTGAAATCAGCACATGTGTCCTTGGGTGAGGATTTGGTGAAGGTGAACGTGTGCACGTGCACACGTTTCCTGCAGTGACGCCTGACTCTGCAGCCAGCGAGGTTCTGCACAGTTGCAGCGAACCCTGACCTAGCAGATCTGAACTGTTGCTCTTAGGAGAAATACAGGGCTAGGCTTCTGGCAGCCTCTGGTCTCATTTTTATCGGCTGATCAATACACAGCCTTGTGTTATGTGTTTCTGCTCAAGGACGCCTTATTTAACCCACATTGTTCGTTCATTACCATCAAATTCATGGCCAACAGCACTGTGACTCACGCCTGAACGAAGATTATCTCACACACATATTTTCTCCATAAGGCACATTACAGCCTTCTCGCACTCAAGGGCCATATTCAACAGCAAAATCACCAACAAAAATGCAAAAATAAAAAGGCACCAAATAGACCCCCAAAGGACATGCGTTTACAGTGTGAGCTGAAGGAAGAGGCAGAGCGTTACTTCACTGTAGCTGGGAACATGCATGTCAGGCAATTCAAATTGTTCACCACTCTGCGTGTCCACAGATGGCCACAAAAGCACCAGCAGCTTTGATTTCAGGGTTTCGAATACATTTTAGCGATTGGGCGAGCTTGCAGATATGGAATTGGCGAATAAGGGGATTGACTGAACTTACATATTAAAAAATGAAAACCTGCCAGACAGATGAGGAGGGCCCTCAAATCTGACTTATGCCTTACCTACATCACATTAAATTTTTTTTGCAAGGAGAATGGCTTAATATATTTCTTATTTTTAAGATTTGGTTCCTTATACTTTTTAAAAAGCTTTAGGACACATTTTATTAATTTTAGAGAAGAAAGGGGAGAGACAGACAAACATCAATCGGTTGCCCACCCCAACCCAGGATCAAACCTACAACCTAAGTATGTGCCCTGACTGGGAATTGAACCCATGACCCTTCAGTGTACAGGACAATGCTCCAACCAACTGAGCCACACCAGCCAGGGCTGGCTTACTGTATTTCTGATCCACTTATGATTTTATATTTTAAAAAGAAAAGGGCTCTGGGCTGCATCTGGGTATTTAGGACTTTAAGGGACATTGGGAGTTTTCTTTCTTCTGTCCTTTTTGGCTGTTGTTCTCTTGCCTGAGAGATGTTCCCCTCCCTTGCTCCCCCACTAATATTTTTTCAGGGACTAAGGCCATAGATATGCCTCATCAGCTTTGGTCTGCCTGTATGTGTGAGGGGGAACCCCAAACACCTGGAATTTATTTATAAAAAGGTATACTTAGTCTTACATGTTTAAACTTCAGTCACCTTCAAAGTAGTATCCATGTGATGCAATACACCTATCGAGACTTTTTTCTACTGCTCAAAACTTCTTTTGAACTCATCTATTTTTGATGCATTTTAGTGCTTCTGCCATTTTTTGTTTCACCTCTTCCACATCAGCAAAATGTTTCCCTTTGAGTATTTTTTCATCCGGAGAAACAAAAAAAAAAGTTACTCTGAGTGAATAGGGAGTGTGGGGCATTTTTAGTCATTTTTAGTCAAAAACTGCTGAACATTCACCACAGCATGGGCAGATGTGCTCATAAATCACCCATCATGAAGTAGGCAAACGTGTTGAAAGAGTCTTCAAAAAAGACATTCACTGATGCCAAACGCAGCCTCTCACACCACCACCAGCTGGCACACTGATACAGATGGGCTCCTAGAACACTCACCTAGCGGGGAAGCCTGCACTACAAGGGGCCTGCCCTCTAGGAGATAATTCCGGTGTTTGGGGGGTCCATCGTAGATTGCTGGTTCTATCTTCAAGTTGTCATTATTTTGGACCTTATAACAGCACAACTCATCCCAAAAGATGGACTCATCCAGAACCATAGCTGTTAATGAAGTTAATTGATCTCTACCTAAATGGAAAAAAATCATGTCTATTAACCAAGACCAAGTGGGTGTTTTGATTATCTCAGCGACCCTCACAGCCACCCTATGAGGTGGGGGTCTGACTTTACAGACAAAAAGACCCCCAAGACTCAGAAACTCCAACTCACAGCCAGCCAGAATTTGAACCCAGGACGGATTTCAGAGTCTGAGCTTCTCAACAAAGGGCAAAATGTTTGTGTCTGAACACAGGATGCTGGTGTGCTTTATTATCAGAACTGACTGGAAGGGTTTCCCAGCTGCTTCCCGGAAAGCGAATCAGTTCAGGGATCCAGATCTTCAAACTTGTGAATGCTTTTCTCTCTGATGTCTCAGTCAGTCCTCTGTGGAGAAATACATCCAGTTGGAACCCACAAGGTCAGATCTTTCTTCTAAAACACGCAGTTCTTCATAGACCTCCCCATAAGGTTCCCTTAGAAGGGGGCCATGCCTTGAAGGTTCATTGGAAATCAAATAGCAATGAAGATCCTCTCACTTCAAAGGCATGACAGGCCCCCATGGGGGTCCCTCTTCAAGGAGAGACCGACACACACAGAATCTGGCTTAAAAACAGGAGAGAGTCCTACCCAGAGCAGCACACCGTGTGTCGGACGGAGTCTTCCTGTTGGAGGCTGGAGAGAGGAGAAATACTAGTTACCACATGGGGGCCCTTGAAAAATGCGTTCATTCTGTGAGGCCCCCCAGTGACCATAAGATGAGAACATTCGCGAGTGAATGGACCCATTTATAAATTTGAAAACTTTGATTCCCTCTGCAATGAACTTTAGAGCATCACTGTCCAAGAATTTTATGCGAACCACCTAAATACTTTAAAATGTTCTAATAGCCACAAAAAAAGGAACTGGTGAAATTGATTTAAGTGATATATTTTATGAAACACAACATATCCCAAATATTATCATTCTGACATGTCATGAATGTTTTAAAATATTGGTGGGATACGTTACACTCTCTGTCTGGTGCCAGGCCTCCGAACCCAGTGCGTGTCTCACTGCACCTGCGTGCGCCACACTGTGGCCAGTGGCTGCTGGCCGGGCAGCACAGGCACAGAGGCCCACCCCCCATCCGTGCTGACGGGCTCTAACCCATCTGTGGTGCTTTGTCAGAGCAGCCCTAATGGAAAAACACGTGTGTGGGCTGGAGCGCCAGAAGAGAGTGAGTTGACCACGGAAGACTACAGGTAGCCCTCAGGATGGCTGACCGTGTGTTCTAGTCTCTGTCCGTGCGTCTAGAGACCCATGGTGTCTCCTCTGGACAAGACTTGGGGGAAAGGACGGGAAAAAGAGTGGGCAGGAGCAGTTCACATCTCCATCCTTTACCATCTGTGATGGGCCAACACCATTGACTCCTTGGGTTCCTGACAAGCAGTACTCCCCCCACCAAAGGTTCCGGCCAAGGCCTTCTCCAGATAAGCCACCATGAAATATTTGGATGTTCAATGGAAAACTCTCATCCACTATGGGAGGGTTGCTCTGCTCCATCTTTGAGACAAGTGGAAAAGGCCTGAAGAGCAACTAACAGCGCTGGTGGCAGACCGTGAAGGGGTCCACCGTGCCCTGCCGTGACCTTGGCAGAGAGAGCTCGAGTTGAGGACAGACTCTACCCAGAACCCACAGCAACTGAGCACGTGCATGCACACGTGGCCTCCGCAGTGCTGCTCACGGAGCCTGCCTGCACACGGGAGGGAGACCGCCTGTTGCACTCATTAGAGGCACGGCCCGGGGAAGCCAGTCTCACCCTCGGGACGGCCAAGAGCTGCTCTGCCAATCAAGTCAGTGGTAGAAGTTTTCTATTTGCTTTTTGTACTTCTGGATGATGAAATGTCTCCTCAACTTTTTTGTTGGACCTGTCAAGAAAGGAGAAACCAGTTCAGTTGTGGAGATAAAATAAAAGTCCACGTGCCCCGTGCAGGACCAGACGAGAGAGTCGCATGACTGGGGCTAGCTGGTGACCCCCTTCCCGGATGCATCGCCTTTGCCATCACTGGGGTGGAGTCAGTGACAAGGAGAGGTCAGGAGACAGCTCACTGGGAACCGTAGTGAGGAACTGGGCTTTTCTTCCCAGAGTGCAGATGTGGCTGCCCCCGGGAGAAGGGACTCTGTGTGTGGGGGGGGGCGGGGGTGTGGTCGCAGCCAGCTGGGCCCCAGTCAGTCGGAAGTGGCAGCATCTCTCTGTCCCCAGCTGGTCGCACAGACCCTTTGACCCCTAGAATAGGGCATGTCTCAGAGCCCATATTGCCTTGGACACTAGCCAGGAACCAGCTTTGAAGTGCCAAGGCCACCAGCTCTCCAGGCCACTCACCCAGCTCTCCGCCTTGCATAGAAAAGTCTTTCTCCAGGAGGGTCCACTTCTGAATCTTCTGAGCATTGGAGGTGGCTTTCTGGTTCACATCCTCTATGCCTTTCTGGATGGCTGCATAGACCAGGGGGTCTTGCAGCTTCACGATCTCACTCACCGTGGACGCTTGGCTGCCCAGGCGCTGGCAGAAGTCGATGGCCTCCCAGCTCAGTTTGTCCAGCGGCTCTCCACTTGTCTTGTCCGTCTCACACTGCCCCAGGACACCTCTGTCACCACACCCAACCCCTACACACACTCCCCAGCCAGCCCTCAGGTCCAAGAAGGTGGTCTAGAACCCACGGGAGCATGCCCTCTGGACCCTGGGGCAGAGACCCTGCAGGGCGCCCACGTTACCTTCAGTGTCAGCAGCATGCTCAGAAACTTGGCCTTATCCCCCACTAGCAGGGCATTACTGATGATGGGAATCTTCTCTTTAACCATGTTCTCGATGGGAACAGGGGGCACATTCTCGCCGCCAGCTGTGATGAGGATTTCTGGAACAACACGTGGTTCCAGGTGGGTCCAACCACCACGGTATGAAACCCCCGCCGCTGGAGGATCTGAGGGGACAGGTATTGGCACGGACAGCCACTCACCCAGAAAACCCAGACGCAGAGGAGGAATGCTGCCCTTGGCCGGGACTCCCACCATGCCCTTCTCCAGGCTGCAGGCCCTCCTCCCCTATTTTCTCCAAATTCCCACGAAGCGTCCAAATCCTGTGCATCCCACTGGGCCAGCGACTTACTGATTCGCCGACTATTTCTCAGTCCCCCCGACCCTGGCCCAGGCCCTCTGAGATGTCTGGTTTGGAAGATGGCGAGATGCTTCTGGCCAACCCCGTCTGTCTATCTCCTGATTTTTCCATCACTTGGAAACCCCAAAATAACCTAAATCCAGTCTTACCCAGGGGTTTTGTGTCACATCCCTAAGTTTGGCATGTCTAAAAACACTGTGTCACTTTCTCCCCCCAGCCTCTAAAGTTCCCCAAGAGCTCCTCCTCCTGCCCCAGACACAAACTTCACTTGTTCTTTCATCCTGGGATGCTGGCCACTTCCTGTCCCACCCACCTGAGCTCTCTCCACCTCATTTCAGGGTCTCGCAGCCGCCTTTACTGATGTTGTTATAGCATTAGTGATAACATCATCACGTAATGGACATCTGCGGTGCTGTCTGCCCAGTGACTCCTCCCTGAGGTAAATGCCCCCTGAAGTTCCCTTTTGGGAACTACTCTCCATCTTTATGCAGTTTGGGCAGGGGAACCGCAGGGTGAGTGTGAGACCAGCTCTGACCCATTAGTGTATCCCGTCCTGTACGGTAATTCATTCTGAGATGGTACCCAGTGAGAGGCAGGACTAAACTGTTGCTGAAACTACTGGAGATAACAGGCACTTATCTCTTGGGGGTTCGGGTAAACCTAGACTTTTGGCAGCCATCCGGGAAGCAAATAGGGAAAAGCCTCTTCAAGAACGGCCCCAACACAGAAGATAACTCAGTAAGAGAAGGATAAAGAGATTCCTTGTGCCGTTGTTTTGGCACCTGGATCCAGCCATGCCTGAAGCAAATTTTGGATTTTTCAGTTTTTGAAACAAGTTTCAGTTTTTTCACTCAAACCTGCTTAAGAAGGGTTTTCTGTTGCTCACCATGGAAATAATGCTAACACAGTCCACTTATTGAGTAGTTACTCCCTGTGTCAGGCTCAGTGCCAAATGCCCTGTCTACATCAGAGGTGGTGAATTACAGCCTGAGAGCCAAATCCAGCCTCCCACCTGCTTTTGTGTGGCCACTGGCCAAAAATGGCTTTTACGTTTCTAAATGGTTGGAAGGAAATCCAAAGAAGGATAATATTTGTGACACGTGAAAGTTATGTGACATTCATACTGGCACACAGCCACATCCATTTGTCTACGTATTGGTATTGTCCGTGGCTGCTTCTGCGCCACACTTCTGCCAAGCTGTGTGGCTGCAGCGGAGACCACATGTCCCGCAAATCCGAAAATATTTACGGTTTGGCCCTTTACAGGAAAAGCCGGCCAATCCCTGTTCGACATCATTTCGTTCAATCCTCATTTAATCGTTGTGACTGTAGATTATTATCATTATTCTCAAACTGCAGGACAGGAAACAGGTTTCAGGGCGGGGGTGGGCATCTTGCCCAGGTCCATCCTGCTGAGGGCCAAATGCCGCGCCCAAGGACGGAGCCAGGGCGTGCAGAATGGGGCGACCCTGTACATCTCTGCGATGCCCCCGTGGGAGCTGGGAGCTGCGGGCCTGTGTTGTGCTGCGCCAGGCCCCTAAGTGTTCGGGGCGGACCTGCTTGCGGGAGACCCCTGCAGAGCCGTTGCCCGTACCCTTGATGCGGCCAGTGATGTAGAGGAAACCCTGGTTGTCCATGCGGCCCAGGTCCCCGGTGTGCAGCCAGCCCTCCTCGTCGATGACCTCCATGGTCTCATCCTGCCTTTCCAGGTAGCCCATGAAGACGTGCCGGCCCCAGATGCAGATCTCCCCGACGCCGTCGTTGGTCTGCTGGTACAGCATGTTTTTACCCCCACTTATGATTTTGCCGCAGCTGCCAATGAATGGGAGGGGGGACCGAGTCTCAGAGAGACAAGGTCCCCCAGAGAGACAAGGTCCCCCATACAAGTCTGCCTTGGTCTGTAGCCCAGGTTCCTAGCACTCTGCCCAGCAGGCCCGGGCCGGATCTGCTTCTTTCACCCTCTCCAGGACCTGAGGGGCGTAAGGTGGTGTTCGCCCAGTGAGGGGAGAGGGAGTGTTCAATCCAGGGAGTCAAATTCCCAAACACTTGGTGAACTGGGACGCAGAGCAGAGTTGTCGGTTTTAACCTCCACATAAACGGGAGGAGGACAAAGTGCACCTGGCCTAAGAATAGCAACAAAACAGCCTCATCTTTTAGAAAACAGATGTATAGGCCTGCCCACAACGACCAGGACATCCCACCAGAATCTCTTCAGAGGTTAAAGTTACTTCCATTAGATAGAATAGCGCCACCTGAAATCTGGGTTCTTATAAACTTCTCTTCCTGCAGATAACACTTGGGAGGGCGGTTTTGTTGTAGAATGCAGAAAAGAAAGTATTACAGCTACACTTTCACCAGTAGAAGGGCCAGTGGTTTTAGGGCTAATTGTAGGGATTTCCTTAGTTAGCAGAAGAGAAAGGCACACCCAAGCAGCTCAGAATTTAGTAACAGCCTCCTTATGACTTCCCCACTGAAGGTCTTTCTAAGAATGTGGAAAAACACAGAAGCCATAAAGAAAAGATGGATACATTTAACCATGTAAAGATCTAAAAACTTCTGCACAGCAAAAAACACCTTGCCTAAAACAAAATACCAATGATAAACCTCAGGGTGAAATATTTGCCGCTCACGAAAAATCAAAGGCTGGTGTTCCCAATATATAGAGCGCCGATAAACCAATAGTAGAGGGACCGGTAATCTAGTTTTGAGAAGAGGCAGATGATATGGACAGATAATTCAGAGGAAAGGAAATACGAAGGGCTGTTAATGTATGAAAGGAGTCTTTTCAACTTCATTTATAATAACAGGAGTGTCAATGAAAGTTGTGAAGGGAACCCATTTTCCTCCAACAGTTTAGCAAAAATGTGGTGTATATACAAAGCACTCACTTTAGCATTGTTTATGGTGACAAATAATGGAGGAATAAAAAGCCCTAAATATCGCCCAAAAAGGGACCAATTAAATAAATTATGGTATATGAGGCGGCTGTTTGCACTGACAGGGAACATCCTCCATAAGAAAGCCTTACCAACCGGAAGTGTTTGTTTGGTTCCTGAGCTTCGAGGGTGTGAGTCGAGACTGAGGGGAAGTTTGTGGTACGAATCCAGGTAGTGAGGGATATCGTGTCATCTGAGTTTTTTTGGTTCCTGAACTCATAGCGGAAAGGATGGGTTTCGTGTCCATTTTTGCACGGGAAATGCTTCTGTTTGGGCTAAAAGGAGATATGCCCACGTGCCCGTGTGCCGGGTTCACTTAGAAGAATGCGATGTGGTTATTTTGCCTCCGGGAGGGTATTTCGGGTTGAATTGTGTCTCCCCATTCATATTTTGCATCCCAACTGCCAGTAGCTCAGAATGTGAGCTTATTTGGAAACAGGGTCTTTGTAGATGTAATTGGTTGAATTAAGATGCAGTCATCCTGGAGGAACATGGCGCCAAATCCAGTCTGACTGGTGTCTTTACTACAAAAGGGGAAATTTGGACACAGACAGCACATGGGGGTGCCATGTGGAAATGAGGCAGAGACGGGGGGTGATGCTTCTACAAGCCAAGGACGCTGCCGGCTGCCAGTGACCCCCAGAGGCTGGGAGAGGGCGTGGAACAGATTCTCCCTCACAGGCTTCAGAAAGGCCCAGCCCTGCCGACACCCTGAGCCTGGACTTCTAGTCTCCAGATTGTGAGGAAATCGATTTCTGTTGTGTAAGTGTGGGGAACTTGGTTACGGCAGCCCCCGCGAACTCATCCAGGGTGAATGGTAGGAGGAGGGAGGGAAGGAGTGCTTCACGCTATCATTTCATGCCTTCTGCCTTTGTGTGTGTGCATGTGTGTGTGTGTGTGCATGTATTACCCACTGAAAAAAATAAAGATAGAGGCTGGAGTGGTTTCTTTCCTCTGGGGTTGGGACTGTCATTCCTCCTCAGGGGAGGACCTCCCTTTAGTTCTGGAAAAACTCTAGTGGACATTTGGGTTCTGCAGAAAGCAGACCTCAGATAGGGTTATAGAGTGGAGAGCGGGAGATATTGAGGTGCAAATCTCCCCTGCAAGTCAAAGTAAAAGGCAAGAGATGATTTTGCCAGATTAGGAAGATTGAACTTAGTTTTTGCTAAGTGCAAAGGCAGTTGGCACCTGGCCAAGCATGAGATGCAAGCTGGACTTGCAACGGGGAAGGAAGAGAGACAACCAGAAGGTTCTGTGAAGGAACGTGGCTCTCAGACTGGGAGTGGACTGTGCCTTCGGCATTCTCACTGTTTCAGTATTACTGGTGCGGTCCTGCAGCCCGGGGAGCTGAGCTTCGGAGAAAGCCAGAGGGGGGCAGCGGACGTGTATGAGATGACATGTCCTGGAGATGAGGGGTCCTGAGGTCCCTGCACAGGAGCCCGGGGCAGTCTGTCCAGAGGCAGAACTCAGCAGTGGCAGTCAGGGGGAGACCATGGAATGTTCCGAGCACCCTTCCCCATGTCAGAGGACCCTCTGACAAACGGGCTTCCCATGGTCGTGAAGATTTGGGGCTTGGGAGCTGGAGAACGGGCTCATTCTGGAGACAAGTCAGAATTCATCTTAGCGCAGAGCCCGTCCACCCTCCAGCTCCCTTCCCTGACCCCGTGTGGTTGGAGGGCTGGGGTCTGCCCGGGAGGCCATTACCTTAGAAGCCTGTAGTTATCCTCGTTGGATATGGTGTGAGGTCCTGTGCTTTCGCTCATACCGTACATCTCGCCTATAGGTATGTCCAGGCTTAGAAAGAACTCAGAGGTCTCGGGGCTGAGGGGCGCAGCCCCGCTGAAAAAAGAGTGGCAGTGATCAAGGCCAAGGGTGTTCCTGACTTTGCTGAACACGAGTGCCTTCGCCATGCGGTAGCTCATGGGTGTGTCATGTGTCCTGTGAACAATGCCAAGGAGAGCTCTTTAGCTCTCCTTTGGACCCCATTTTGGGTCCAAAATGGGCTGATGGGTTCCAGCTGGAGAAGGCTGAGCCCCTCACCCACCACCCTCCCCACCCGACTGACTGGATGCTCCACCTACCCCAAACCCAACATCCTTTTTGTATTGATCTTTAAGCCAACAGTTCTTGCCCATGAGAACACCTTCTTCTTCAAGTTTGAGGATTTGGTACCATTTTCCTTTATCTTCTCCTGTATCTTCTCCCAGATTCTGGGCACCCCCATGAAGGCAGTAGGCTTTACCTCCTGTAGAGTGTTGACCAAGGTGCCCTGCATGGGACAGAGCTCAGTTAGCCATGCCTGAACCTTCCATGGACCCCAGATGTCCATCTCTGCCCAGCTACTCAACTCAGCCCAGGAAAACCTTCTCTTGGCTGATTGGACCAGGCTGAGCAAGCCAACCCATTGGCCGGTCAGTAACTAATCAGATTTTCTCCCTCTAGAGTGGATAGTGGCAGGCTGGTAAAAAATCTGTTGCCCAAGCATGCAATGAAATATTATGCAACTGTTTCAAAGGGTGCAAAAGTCCCCCTAAACTGATCTATAGGTTCAATGCTATCCTTACCAAAATCCAGGCAGGCTTGTTCATACAAATTGACAAGCTGATATTAAAAGTGATACGGAAATGTGGAGGACCTAGAACAGCCAAAGCAATTTTGGAAAAGAACAAAATCAAAAGACTTACTATCTGCTTTTGAAATTTATTATTAAATAGGGTCACGAACCATCCTGGTTTGCCCAGAACTAAAGCAGTTCCTGGAATGTGGAATTTAAATTTATGAAACCAGTAAAGTCCCAGGCAAATAGGACAAAGTAGTCATCCCACCATAAAGCCAGAAAAACCAAGTTAGTGTGGTCTTGGTGTAAGAATAGACGTATAGACCAATGGGACAGAATAGAAAACCCGGAGATGGGTCTTTACATTTGTGATCAATTGACAATCACAGTGCTGGGGCAACTGAAAGGTGTAAAGGATATTCACATCTCCCCCTAAAAAGTAAAAATGAAAATAAAAACTTAGCCTAGAGCCTTACTTCTCACCAAACAGAAAAATAAACTCAAAACAGATCACCGATCTAAATGTAAGACCTGAAACCAAAAGGCTTCTAGAAGAACACATAGAAGAAAATCTCTGTGCTTTGGGCATGGGCACTGATTTCTTATATACAACACCAAAAGTATGAAAAAGAAAAAGAAATTGGACCTCAGAGTCAAAGCAAAAAGACAAGCCACAGATCTGGGAGAAAGTATTTGCAAATCATATATTTAAGAAAGAATTCATATCCAGAACATATGAAGAACCCTTAAAATTCACCAATAAGAAGTTATACAACCACATTTTTAAATGGGCAAAGATCTAAACAGCCATTTTTCCGGAGAAGATACATGAACAGCCAACAAGCGCATGAAAACTTGTTCACCGCCATGAGTCACCAGGGAAACAGCCATTCACGGGACGGGATGCCACTTCACACCCACCAGGTGGGCAGTAATGACGACGACGCCACGGTGGCGTGTCAGCGAGGAGGAGGAGACAGCGGAACACTCACACTTCTGTCAGGAATATAAAGTGGTGCGGTCACTTTGGAAAAGTCTGGCAGTTCCTTACACTGTGACAGACACGTTTCTCACCCTTCAGGTTGGTTATCTTACAGTTTTTTGACAATATTACAAGGTTGATAGGGAGGTGAGAGGATGGGAACTTCCCAGGTTCTGGAGGTGAGTGTGTGCATACACATTTTGCATTCAGCCAAAAAACGAAAGTATCGATTGAAAAGTATGGAGTCATGGAAGTGTCTGCTACACCTCAGACACTGAGCCTGGGGCAGGTGAGAGGGGCCAGGAAGAAATTTAAGCAGAGAACAAAATGACAAGGAGTCATCAGCCATTCAAAGAACAGGAGAATGAACCTTCTAGAAGGAAGTACAAAGACCCTCAGACAGCCTGTTTGGTCGAGTGTGGAAGGCAGAATCAGGACACTCCCAAAGATACGTCTTCACCCTGGACCTGTGACTGTTACCTTTCACAGCAAAAGGGACTTTGCAGATAAGAGTAAGTTAGGGGTCTTGAGATGCATTTGGTTTGGGGAGCTTTTGGAAGCTGGGAATACTGACTTTAAAAAAAAAACCCACACACATTCTGCTTTCAATAACATTCACGTCTTAGTCTTGGGTTGGTCAGTGTGCACTCTACACGGACGCCCTGACTTGGGTAAGGATAAGAAGTACAAGAATGTGGCCATTTCCGATGCTGCTAAGTGACGTGTGAGACGAGGACAAGAAGGAAGCCCTGGAACTGGGGCTTCGTGCAACCCCCCACACGCCCAGGCTGCCCCCAGCCTCACCTTGAGCGCGTCCGGTTGAGCGAAGTAGGTGAAAGCCCCGATCTTCATGGGCACCCAGACATCCATCATCTGAGCTGCGATGTGGCTGAGGGGAAGGTAGCTAACCACCACCTCCTGCTTTTCTGGGGCGCAAGACAGGCTGCAGTCCCTCGCCACCATCCCGGCCAACCACGTGATCTGGAACACAAGTGGGACTTACAGTCCAGGGTGGCTGGTCCCGGCCGGAGGGTCACATAAATGCACTTCTTCCACAGACACTTACAAAGCGTCAACCAGGTGGTGGGCACTACCCTTGTCCTTTACAAACTTTCAGTTCTTGAATGCTCATCATAACATGCAGGGGTCCGCAGCTAGGTCATCCCTACCTTACAGAGAGAACATGGAAGCACAGAGAGGTAACTAACTTGCCTGGGGCTGGAAGGGGCCGTGACAGTCTGTGACAACTTTGGGTCCAACAGCAA
The DNA here is from genome assembly GCA_028533065.1 of Trachops cirrhosus. Lineage (NCBI taxonomy): Eukaryota > Metazoa > Chordata > Mammalia > Chiroptera > Phyllostomidae > Trachops > Trachops cirrhosus. Next base: position 38,544,487 of record CM052545.1, on the reverse strand, counting down.
ATCCTACGGTCAGACCATCTTTCCAGAAAGTTACAAATCTGAAGGACTCAGTAAGTGTCCCTGAATCAGATTCCGACTTGGCCATTTGCTTAGCTGAGTGACACTGGGCTTTTTGCTTACAATCTCTTGCAGCCTCTATTTCCTCATCCGTAAAACGGGCCCAGAAGTGACTCCTGCCCAGTATAAAATTCTGGGACCAATGTTGTCCAATGAACAAAGAGGCCACCCAGAACCCCATCCCATAAACACCCAACAATGAGCATATTAATGTTTTTTTCCAATGCATGCCTCAATGGAAAGCTTTAGCGTACCTATAATTTGGCAATCTGTATTTCTCACTGCTGTCGTAAATCTCTGGTAAGCAGTTATTTCACTAACCCAGCAGCATGGGCCTCTGCGCTGTTCCTCCAACACATCAGACAGGGTCTGGCCTCAGGGCCTTTGCACTGGCCATCCCCTCTGCCTAGACTGCTGTCTGTCCAGCTTTCCCCACGACTGACTCCTTCTCACATGTCAAGTTTCCGCTTAAATGTCATCAGTACAGAGAGGGTCTTGCACCACCCAAACCAAAGTTTCCATTGCCTAGTCTCTGCAGACCACTCACCATTACCTGAATGGTTTTATTTTATTTTATTTAAAATGTTTTCTTTATTCCCACCCCTACACCTCTCTCTCCTTTGGCAACCATCAGCTTGTCCTCTCTATGGGTCTGTTTCTGTTTTATTCATGTAGTTTGTTCTTCAAGTCCACCTGTAAGTGAGGTCACTGGTCTCTCTCTGACTTATTTCACTCAACGTAATGCCCTCTGGGTCCATCTGCGTTGTCACAAATGGCAAGATTTCATTATTTTTCGTGGCAGGGTAACATTCCATTACATATTTAAATAAACGCATGCCCCATCTTCTTTATCCACTTGTCTACTGATGGACACTTAGGTTGCTTCCATATCCTGGCTATTGTAAATAATGCTGCAGCGAACGTAGGGGTGCATTTATCTTTAGAATTAGTGTTTTGGATTCTTTGGGTAAATACCCAGAGGTGGAATTGCCAGGTCATATGACAATTCTATTTTCAGTTTTTTTGAGGAGCCTCCATACTGTTTTCCGTAGTGGCTGAGCCAATATATGATCCCCCAACAGTGCAGGAGGGTTGCATTTTCCTCACATCCTTGCCAGCACTTGCTCTTTGCCAGTTTACTGACGGCCATTCTGACAGGGGGAGGTGGTGTCACATCGTGGTTTTGATTTGCATCTCCCTGATGACCAGTGATGCTGAGCATCCTTTCGTGTGTGTTGGCCATCTGGCTGTCATCTTTGGAGAACAAGTAGCTTTATGTGTTCATTCCCTCTCTGTCTTTCTGGGGCCACAGTGGGGTCTGTTTGTTCAGTGGTGTATCCCCAGCACACAGTCTGTGTTCAGCACATTTTGGTTGAAGGAATGAGTGAAGGAGAAAATAGAAGGGCTTGAGTGCAGTAATGTATTCAAAGCTCTTCGCCTGTAGGAGGCCCTCAAGGCTAGTCCCACTTCCTTCTCCGGGCCGTAGGACGGAAGGGTCTTAATTCTGTCCCGTCAGCACTGTCACTCACAGCCTGTGCCCCTCGGCACCCCGCACCCATCTATTGAGGGAAGAGGCTCGGCCTGTGTAGGCAGTGAAGTACAGTGGTACAGACACTCCTGGGTTCAGAGCCTGGCTCAGACCTTCTTTCTTCTGCGACCTTGAGCAAGTCATTTCCCCTCTCTGAGCCTCAGTTTGCCCATCTGTGAAAGGCATTAACGACACAACTTACCCCGTGGGGTTTCTGTGAGAGGTGAACACACGTTTATCTCAGCAGGGCACGCAGTCAGCGCCCGATACATAGAGAGGCTTTGAGTTGTTGGCGTGTGTCGAGCACACTGGGCTAGCTTTAACTTCTTACTATCAAGGGGATGATGATGGTGATTTCACAGATAGCAATAGCCAATGCTGCTGTGGCGCACTGTGTGCCAGGCGTGGCTCTAAGGATGCTGTTTATGTGTGGTGTATGCTGCATTAGAGACGGCAGCGAATTCTCTGCCGCCCTTTTATGCAAAGCTGGAGTCTGTTTTCCTTTCCTTTCAGAGGACTGGTTCTGTGACTTGTTGACCAACAGAAGGAGCAGGATGACACTGTCACTTCTTTTTTTTTTTTTATTTTATAATGACAGTTTGTTTTTTTTTAAAGATTTTATTTATTTATCTTCAGAGGGGAAGGGAAGGAGAGAGGGAGAGAAATATCAATGTATGGTTGCTTCCTGTGCATTCCCTGCTGGGAACTGGCCTGCAACCCAGGCATGTGCCCTGACTGGGAATCGAACCGTGATCTCTTGGTTCACAGGCCCGCACTTAATCCACTAAGCTACACC
>CM052545.1:38403374-38541606 GCA_028533065.1 Trachops cirrhosus | reverse complement strand
TTTTAAAGATTTTATTTATTTATCTTCAGAGGGGAAGGGAAGGAGAGAGGGAGAGAAATATCAATGTATGGTTGCTTCCTGTGCATTCCCTGCTGGGAACTGGCCTGCAACCCAGGCATGTGCCCTGACTGGGAATCGAACCGTGATCTCTTGGTTCACAGGCCCGCACTTAATCCACTAAGCTACACCAGCCAGGGCCACTGTCACTTCTGACACTGAGCCTTGATAGCAGCTTCTGCCGTGGCAAAAGGCAGTGTTTGCCCTGGGGAAGCCGGCTGCCCTGTTAGGGAATTTGACAGCCCTGAGCCACTGGGTTGCGAGGACGTTCCGGCCACAGGAGACATGTGAGTGAACTCCTTCTGGGACTTTTCTGCCCAGCCCGACGTCAGCTGAAGGCGGGCGAATGACCCCAGCTGACACTGCGTGGGGCAGGAGGAACGCCCTGCTGGGCCCTGCCCAAATTCCAGACCCAGATAAGTCACACTGTTGGTGTTTTAAGTCGCTAAGTTCTAGAATGACTTGTTACGCAGCAGTAGCTAACAACACAGTATATGAAATAACCTACGTGCCAGCTCTCAGAGTAGAAACCATTCTCATCTGTTTCACGGGTGGGGAAACTGAGTTCCAGACGAGTTAAGGAAATTGTCCCAGCCACACCACTAGGAAGTGGGAGAGCCAGCACTCAAACCCAGGAAGCCTCAATCCAGGGTCTGTGCTTGTCACTCCAAGGCTTAGAAAATATCGCACCAGATATGAAGCCACTAGGAGTATAAATGCTGTCCAGGGCCAGGTGGGAGTTTAACCAGATGCCTCTCATTCATTCATTCATTCATTCATTCCACAGAAGTGGACTGAGTCCTCCTATGTGTCAGGCACTGGAGACACAGCAGTGAGCAAGACAGACAACCCCTGCCCTCGAGGAGCTGCTGTTCATGATAAACAAGTGGCAGAGGAGATGAGGGACCAATGGAATGGTTTATTGTTTGCTATTTTAAGCATGGAAACCAGGGGGGACTTCGTGGAGGAGGTCATGTTTGAACAGAGATGGGTAGGGGCAAAGGAGCAAGTGTGCAGCGCTCTGATATGCAGAGGGAACGGCCAGTGCAAAGGCCAGTGTGTGCTGGTGACGATTAAGCGAGGTTGAAAAGCTCTTACAAGGTGGCAAAGCTTCATTTAAAGGCTAGCAATCTTTCTGACTCACGGGGGATCGGCCACGGCTAGCTGGGCGCCTGTGCTACCCGACATTTCTCTGCTTTCAAACTCAGCACGTGTGCACACCACTTGCTGCCCTTTCCAGTTTATAACAAAAATCGTATTGTGCTCTGCGTACTGTTCTGCAACTACCTCCTACGTGTTTACATTGCATCTTTGGACACCTCCCGTCAGCCACTTCGATCCATTGTGTAGTTAAACCTGTGACCGTGGAGCCCGCTTGCCTGGGCACAAATCCTGGCTCCGCTGTGTTGCTTGCTGTGTGACCTGGGCCAAGTAATTTAACCTCTCTGGGCTTCAGTTTCTCATGTGTAGAAACAGTAACCGCTGGATAGAATCAGTAGAATCGCTGTGAGGTTTTACTAAGTGTAAAACTTGGAACAGTGCCTGGCATCAGTGACCATGCTACATAAGTGAGATGTTACCGTCCCGTTCTTTTTTTAAACAGCTTATGGAGGTGTGATTGACATACAGCGGACAGTGTACATTCAAAGTCTGCAAGCTGACACAAGCTGACACATGTCTGCACCTGTGAAACTGTCACCATCATCAAAATATGAACATTTCCCTCACCCCCCACAAATTTCCACGTGTCCCTCTGTGGTGCCTCTCTGGGGCCCTCCCCAGGCAACCCCCGAGCTGCTTTCAGTCCTTGTGGACAAGTTTGCATTTTTTAGGGTTTTCTATACATGGAATCTTTTAGCATGTATGTCCTCTTGTTTCATAACAGTCATCTAAATGACCATCAGCCGTCCAGAGGTCCGTAAGCATTCCCCCGAAACACGCAGGAAGAGGAATCAAAAGCTCGACCTGTACTTGTCTCTGAAGCACAGGACTCATTCGCTGCTCTTTCACGTACTTACCAAGCACAGTTCCCAGCTATTTGCAGATGTTAACGAATATCGTCTTCAGAACAACCCACGAGGCAGGGACTGTTACGTATCACATCCGTTCCCCAGACAAAGAACTGAGGCTGGAGATGCCACATGTCTTGCCCGAGATCACAGAGTCAGGTGTGGGCCCACCTCTGCTCCAAGGTCCTCGATCTCAACCCCTGCACTCCGCTGCCCCTCGTAAGTGCCCACGTGACTCTCTGCATGCCGCTTGTTAATGGCTGTGTGCTAGACCCCTAAATGCCACACTGCCCCTGCGGGTCAAGAGCCAAACATCCTGAAGGCCATTGTCCCTGAAGGAAGGGTTCCTGGATGCTACCAAGCTGGTAACTGTAGGCAGAGACAGCACTTACGTTGTCATGGCTGAGCATCACTCCTTTGGGGCTGCCTGTGGTCCCGGAAGTGTAGATGAGCACGGCACACTGATTGGCCTTCTGGCTCGCTATGATCTGGTCCAGCTGGGAATCAGTGATGCTATTGCCCAGTTCCATGAATTCATCCCACTGTGGAAAGAAAAGGCAAGCAGAGGGCGGAGGACTCAGGGAGTGTGAGAAGTGACCTCAAAACGCCAGGCGTTCCCTCTTCCCAGTCAGAGCTCGTCCTGTCAGCCTCTCCTAAAGCTTGGTTTTCAGCAAGAGGAAGGGTTCATCAGGGCCGCCAGTCCTGGGCCCTCTTACCAAAGCTGTCGTTTCAGCTGGAGCATGCTCAACAGCGCGCAGGCGTGTGCTGCTGGCTCCTGCACCCCGCGCAGGCCACAGAAGCTCCCTGTGCCTCAGACTCCTCATTTGTAAGATGGGAATGGTATCAGAACCCAACTTCTTGGGTTGTTCTAAGCAGTAAATGAATATGTGTAAAAGGCTTAGACAGTGGAATTTCATGTTATTTGATCTCTGCTTTCCCAGATTCCACTCTGTACCCCAAATTTCTCAGTGACCAGATTGATGGGATCAACTCCGCCCCAACTGCAGGGGTCAAGCCTGATTGGTTTAAGGCAGAGAGTTCCATCTGCATGGGCCCTCTGATTGGATTGGGTCAGGGTATGTGACCTCAGATGGTTCAATTACAGAGCAAGTCAGGTCTTTTGCTATAAGTGCTACCTGGACAAGAATGAGTAAAAATGTAGCCCTAGGAGCTGCTGGACCATCTCAGGACTATGAGGGAAGGCAAGGCTAGATTGGAGTCAAGAAACCAAGAGGGGCCTGGCTGGGTTGCTCAGTTGGTTAGAACATCATCCTGATATACCAAGGTTGCAGGTTTGATCCCCACTAAGGGAATATACAAGAATCGGCCAGTGAATGCATAAATTAATGGAACAACAAGTCAATGACTCTCTCTCTCAAATCAATAATAAAAAATTTAAGAAATATGTACATTTTTAAAAAGAAAACAAAAGGGAAAAATGGAGCTTGCCTCACATTTGAGCCCCTAGTTCTAGCCATGCCTGAAATCCACACCAAGTTACAGTTACCTGAGTCAATAAATTGTCTTTTTGTTTAAGCTGCACCCTTCATGCCAAAAAAAGAAGCCTCTCAAAGTCCCCCACTCCCCTTGGGGAGCCTGACCCTCTCCCAGCTCACTACCCACTTCCTTTGGGCATCCCTGCCCTCCCCTTGGCCCTGTGCCCCCTCCCACACTTACAGAGTACAGGTTGTTTTTATTGCCCTTGTTCATTGGCAGCTTGTACTGGATAATCGCTTTTAAGGTCTCCATCCTGCTCTGTGGAATCTGAAAGAAAGTTCAGTGCGGGCCTCAGGGCAGCCCAGCCCTGGGAAAAACAGACACTGGTGGGTGTCCTGAGCTCTCTCCTACTACAACCCCCGCCTCTTCTTATTCCCCTGCTTTCTTTTCTGTGTAACACTGCTTCTTGTCTTGACTGATTTTAGGACTGCTGGGTTCTCGGTGGCGGTATCAGCAGCCCCAACAAGTAACGGCTGCTGAAGACAGCGGCCTCACGCAGACGCGCCTCGAGCTGAAGTCTGCCGCAGAGCTGCTGGGCCGGCAGCTCGCGCTGTGCGGCCAAGTCCAGTGAACACTCCTGTTTGAGTCAGGCCCCAAAGTCCTCCATGTGGGTGGCTGGGCTGGGTGGGTTCAGACTCTGCCTATACCCAGAACTGTAAGGCTCGGGGGACAGGCCAGTGGGGTGCTCGTACCCTCTTCGTGCACACAAGGATTGGGGCTCTTTGCCAGCCAATCCAACGGGACAGCCCCTTCCAACACTCACTGTGCTCATCGTAGTTACAGCCACGTCGCTGGCAGGACAGACGAGCTCCTACCAGCCAGACAAGAGTTTCCCAGAGGGAGAGAACTGACATCCATACACGGGGAGCAGGCAGGAGCCCGCGATGTGTGAAGAAGAGATGAGCTCAGAAAGGGTGGGCTGGGGTGGCAGGGAGAGGAACAGGGGAGGGGGCAGGAGAGGATGGTGAGGGCCTCGTGGCCACCGTGGAGGCCATGGCAAGTTCAGGGTTGCTTCTAAAGGAGGCAGGGAGCGCTGGAGCACTGGAGGATTGCGAGCCTTGAGTATCGCCCAGAATGAGATCGCTTGGTGGAGCTGAACATGCAGTTTGGGAGGGCATGTCAGGGGCCTGGCTTCCACTCTTCCATGCGGAGCAACCAGACCCACAAATCCCCCACGAGCAGCACCTTCGGTCCAACAATGAGATGGAAACAACCCCGGCATTGCTCCACGCGTGCAAAGTCACATATACCAGCAGCAGCACAGGAAGGCAGAGCTGTGACGGGGGTGCACAGTGGGGAGGAGGGGCACGTGCATTTTGTAACAGTGGAGAACCCCGAATTGCAAGCCAGCGTTCATGGCGAGAATGAGAAGCACCCCGCTTATCGCTCACCCCACAGTGTGTTCTGCTGTGAACAGACAGGGCACAACTTGTGCACCAGAGACCACAGAAGCATTGTGTAAGGAAGCAGTTTCAGAACAGCTCAAGGCTGGAGGTAGAAGCCTGTCCTTCCTGAACCAGGTCCGACGGAGGCCTGGTGGCACAGCGTCTTCTGTGTCACCGAGTCCAGCCAGGAGTTCACTGAGCCTGGCAAATGTGCCCTAATTTCAGAGACGTTAAAATGTGGGAAAACATGGCCAGTGATGATCTGGGAGGATGATGTCGATGGCGAGACACACATCAACTCCAGAGACATTAAAAAGTGGAGCAATGTGTAACTCAGGAGTAATGGATTATTACAAAGCAGCCCCAGTGGCCCTGAGGCTGAGCGGTGAATCTGGCCACCGAGGCTCGCCCTCCCCAAACTCCTCTCCCCTTAGCATCTTCCTGCCAAAAGTTGGTCCAGGAAACTGCAGCCCATCCAAACACACGGAATTGGGAACGTTTCTACAATATTTGTACAAAGATACTGGAAGGAAAAAAAGAAGAGAGAAGCCAGAATTCTCCAAGTCACCACAAAGCAAAGGAAAATTGCCACCCAACATTCCAGCATATAATTTCGAACCTAATGAAGTAAATGCAGCTGAGAAGGAAGAACTCAAAGCAAACCTACAAGGGAAGAGAGGGCCAGACACCGGGCAGAAGCGAAGCAGGAAGTGGTAGAATGCGGGAAAGAAACAGACCAGAAAGACAAAAGCACTGCAGACATGCAGACAGTTATAAGAAAATTACAAGGCTCACAATAATCACGCTTCTAAAAGAATAATAGCAGTGGACTATATATAAAACTATGCATAGATGCATTTTTTAAATGGAGGTTGAGTAGGAGACTAAGTTAACAAGAATTGGAAATTAAACTCCCCCAATGCACCGGGCTCCCCGCAAGCACTGCTTTGCCAGTTACACTAAAGCGGCGGCGGACTCTTCCTGGACCTGTGCCGGCAGCAAGCCCCGCCACCCCACCCGATTATTAGCTTCTGCCTGGGAACGCAAAGACCCCTGGTCAGAGCCTTGAGGTCCCTGGGGTGACGGGCAGGCAGTGCTGGGTGGGGCTTACCGAGAGAATTTTCTGCAGCTGTATGTCATTCTCCACCAGCAGGATGTTCACTTTGGCATGAGCAATGACATACTGACAAGCCTCCGCAGAGTTGGTGGCATAAATGCCGACGCAGAGGCCCCTGGGAAAAGAAAGCACCCATGCCAGTCATGTGCACACGGGGAAGGGGAGAATGTGCTGGAGTGGGCGGGGGGGGGGGGTTGGGGGAGGTTGGGGGAGGGTCTACAGGCAGCTCTGAGTCTGCAGCCTGGGCACAGGCTTCCCCCTCTCCACAACCTGACAATGCCAAACACAGCACAAGTGGTCATGGAGATGGAAGCAGAGACTCCTGGGGGGTCCTCGTGACGTCCGGTCACGGAGCCCACAGCGCCACGCTTTACAGATGAGCAGACTGAGAGCCAGGGCCCCGACGCCACCTGCAGAGTGCCACGGCCAAGAGCGAATGCCAGAGGCGGCATTTGGACCCCTCCAGCGCCCATCCGCCTTTCCTCAGCCTTTCGTTCTTGCTTTCAACCGCTCTGGCCCTGTTGGGGTTTTCGCTGGCGTTTCCCTCACGGCTGATGAAAGCAAGCACCTTTTCAAGCCCTTTCGTGAGTAGTCTTTTGTCTGTTCACAACCTGAGCCCTAGAAGTTCCTTCCATACCTGAGATACCTTTGGTCAGGTTCCTCGGTTTGTGTGTCTCAGCTGCCCACCTGCCGCTGTGTCTGCACCCCGCTCACATCCCAGTGGGGACTAGCCCAGGGCTCCCAGGCCCCGAGTGGCAGCTTGCCAGCGTGACAGGGAACAGCGCATGCTCTTACCCTGCTAGGATGGCACCAAGATAAGCAATGAACCACTCCACGGAGTTGAATCCCAGGATGCCGACTCCGTGGAACCGCTCCAAGCCCAGCTGGGGAAGCAAAAACAAACAGATGAACAGGAAAGGGAAACACGGAGTTGCTTTGCTCCTGGTGGACAGTGCTCCCTGGGTGTGGGAGAGCACCCTCCGAGCCCACAGGTGTGGCGGAGAAGCCAGTGTTTGGGCTAAGATCTGGGTACGAGGTTTTCGTTACTCCTGGGGACTGGCTTGCCTCATCTACATAATATGCCATCAATTTGTTTTTATATGTTTGATTTTTATTGTGGTAAAGTACTTACAGCATGAATGTACCTTTTTAGCCAATTTTAAATTGGCTTAATGCTACTGGCTGCCACTCAGTAGCATTAAGTCCACTCCTGTGGTGCGACATCCCCACCATCGATCTCCAGAACTTTCTCACCTTCCCAAACTAACACTCTGTCCCCATGAAACGCTAACTCCCCCTCCCCCTCCCCCAGCCTGGCCCCCACCCTCCACTTCCTGTCTCCATGATCTGACCCCTCTGGGGCCTCCTGTGAGTGGAATCACTCAGTATTCAGGTCACACACTTTGTGGCAGGGGTCAGAACTTCCTTCTTTCTGAAGCTGAGTGGCATCGCAGCGTGTGACAGACCGCACTGTGCTGGTCCGTCATTGGTGGGCGGACACTTGGGTTGCTCCCACGTTTTGGCCGTTGTGAATACAGCTGCTGTGAATGTGAGTGCGCGTGCTCATCTGAGTCTTCACTTTGAATTCTTTGGGGCCTGTACCCAGAAGTGGGACTGCTGGGCCACTGGCATTTTGATGTTTGATTATTTTTGAGGAGCCGCCGTACTGTTTCCCACAGCGGCTGCTCTGTTCTGCATCCCCGCCAGCAATGCCTGAAGGTTCCGATTTCGCCACATCCTCACCAACATTTGCTATTTTCTGTTCTTTTTTAAAATAATAGACATTCTAATGGGTGTGGATTTATTTATATTTCTAATAACAAAAGCACTCAAAGAGTGATATCCTGCAGGGGTGATAAATTTCACTTTTAAAGATGCAGCCTTAGTCTAGATGTGGTGGATGATGAACCAGGAAACCTGGACGTGAAGGTGACCCCCTTAGAGTTACCCCTTTGCTTTGGGGCAGCTCCAAACCTGTTGGCTCTTTGAGTTGTACGGGGCAAGGCTGGCAGCGACCCCTGTTGTTAGGGAAAACACAAGCGTTCGGAACGCATCTGCGGATGCTCCGCACACAACGCCAAGTGTTGCTGCTTAGCGACAAAAAGGCGGCCCTCGTTGTGGAAGTGCGTCTCTACTCGTGTGGATGAACTGACGTGTTTCTGATCGGATCCCCGAGGTCTGGAGAGCAGAGGGTCCTTGAGCTCCACAGCTAAGGGCACATAGCTAACAAGGGTCGCCTTTCAGGAGCGGTGACCTAACCACAGCACGATGGCACTGGACGAGGCAGCCGAGAAAACACACAGCCCAAGCAGATGGGTCTCAATTGTGACATCTCACGAAGTCTCTCCACAAAGACGCTTGGGCACCAGGGAAGGGGAGAGAAGGACTGGGGTTGAGGGCAAAACGTGGCCTTATTTCCTGTCTATCAAAACCACCAGCAGAGACCTTTCTGCCATGGGAGATACCTATGGTATTCACTGTCTATTGCTGCATAACACATTACCACAAATCTAGCAGCTGAAAAGAGCACAGATTTAATTATCTCAGTTTCCGCAGGTCAGGAGGCTGGGGGCAGTCGAACTGGGTCCCCGACTTAGGGCCGCCCAAAGCTGCAGTGAAGACCTCAGCGGGGACTTCGGCCTCCTTTAAAGCACGGAATCCTCTCCCGCACTCACACCGTGTTTGCAGAATTTATTCCTCGTGGTTGAATGACTGAGGTCCTGTGTTCATGTTAGCTGTCAGCTGAAGATGGGTCTCAGCCCTAGAGGCTGCTCGCCACCATGGCCCTGTCCACACCGCTGCAGTCTGTCTCCTCAAGGCCAGCCAGAGAAGCTCGCTCCCCTTTGCTGCTTCACCCGATTAAGTCCGGCCCACCCTGAGCATTTGTCCTTTTGATGAACTCACAGTCAACTGATTAGAGACCTTAATGACATCTCCTAAATCTCTTCACGTTTTCCACCACAGAAGAAAAAAATCCTTCAGAGTCACATGTCCTGCCCATGCGCAAGGAGAGGAGACTGTAAGCACGAATATACCAGGGGCTGGGAACCTCAGGGCCATCTTCAAATTCTGCCTCACAAACCTATCAGACTGGCCAAGAAGGACATTTTTGATAATATGATGTCGGCACGAACACGGGCCAGCAGAGCCTCTCACCCACTTGAGTGGGCACACAGAGGCACCTCTGGGTGAGAATTCATTGTACCAAGGAGGTTCACGGTAGCACCATGTATGGTACAAAAGGTTGGAAAACAACTTAAATGCACACTGGCAGGGGCTGGTTAAGTCCATACTACTGCGTACATAGTTGCAGTTGTCGAAAAGAATGTGGATTTTAAAAAATAAATCCATATGGAAGGATCTCAGAGTGTGGAAGCAGCCTTCGAGATGGCCCTCAATGGCCCTCATCCCTGATCGCTGTGCTCTTGCATACTCCCTGCCTCGCTGCATCCAGGTGGGTCTACACAGAATAGTGGGTCTGGCCAGCAGAATATGGAAGCCGTGATAGTGTGTCATGGCTGAGGTTAGGCCATAAAAAGATATCCTGGCTCCCATCTTGTTCCCACTCTCTTCAGATCACTCATTCTGCAGGGAGCTGGCTGCCATATGGTGAAAATTCTCCGAGGAAAGCTGGGGAGCAAGGAAGTGAGGCGTCCTGCCAATAACCAGCTTAGAAGTGAACCCTCCAGCCAGTGTATCCTTCAGATGAGGCAGGCCACACTGACAGCTTGACTGCGACCTGAGGAGAGACCCTGAACCAGAGTGTAGGACCCAGCTAAGCCCCTGCTGGACTTGGGACCCACAGAAACTGAGATAATAAACGTTTGCCATTTTAAAGTCACTAAATTTAGGGGTGGTTTGTTATGCAGCAGTAGCTAACTGATGCATAGAGATATTATGCTAAAAGGAAAAAACAAAGTGCAGAATCATGGGTATACTAGGCTACCATCTATGCAAAAATTTGCAAAAAGAGAAGTTATAGATACAATTTATTCCCCCAAAGGACATACAAAACACTGGCAGTGGTGGCTGCCTTCACACGACTTCCGGTCAAGAATTGGAGGGAAAATATTCACATTACCTTTCGTATCTTGTGGAGTCTTGTGTGTTTTTGTACTGTGTGTGTGTGTTTCCTATTCTGAACGAATGATTGAATACGTACAAGGAAGGAAGGGAGGGAGAGAAAGAAGGAAGGAGGAAGGGCTCATTCACCTTGATCAAGGCCCTGGCAGCCTTCCGACAAGCATCATAGTACTGCTTGAAATTCAGCACTTCCCATTTTTTGCTGTTCTTTGATGCAAGGGCTGGATAAATCCCAAATCGGTTGACCGACTCCCGAAAAAATTCTGGGATGGTTATCGGGGTCTCGTGGCCTGGCCCATGTTTTGATAGCCTCAGAAGGACTTCTCCATCTGCATGAATGGTCCACAGTCCGGAATTAAAAGGCACTATGTGTAAAAAAACAAGGCGCATACTTTAATTTAAAAATACTTTATTGCTAAAAGAAAATGCTAACCATCGTCTAAGCCTGTTGGAAAAACGGTGCTGATAGACTTGTCAAAGCAGGGTCCACAAACCTCCGATTTGTACGAGACGCAGCGTCTGCCCGGAGCAGTGCGGAGGCGGAGGCGGAAGGAAAAGGGGCCTGCCTGCGCTCCGGACTGAGGGGCTGGAACCGCGGGCATTTCCTCCCTCCCAGTTCTGGAGGCAGACAGCCTGAGGTAGAGGTGCCAGCCAGTGGGTTTCCCCCGAGGCCGTGAGGAAGAATCTGTTCCCTCCTCTCCCCCTACCTGCCTTCTGGTGGTTGGCCGGTAATCTTTGCAGTTTCTAGGCTTGTAATTGAAGCCTGACACGCCTTCCTCTCTGCCTTCATCTTCACAGGGCATTCTCCTCGTGTCCGAATTTCCCCTTTTTATAAGGACAGCAGTCATACTGGATTAAGACCCATCCTATCAGCAATGACCCAATTTACAAATTAGGTCACATTCTGAAGTACTGGGTAACTGCTGGGACTGCAGCCTATAAATTTCGGGCTGCTATAACAAAAGACCGTAACCTGGGTCCTTTAGTTAATAAACAAACAACAGACATTTATTTTTCACAGTTCTGGAGGTGGGGAAACGAAAGATCAAATTTCCAACAGATCTGGTGACCCTGTCTCCTGGTTCATAGATGTTGTCTTCTCCCCGTGTCCTCACCTGGCAGAAGCGGGGAGGGAGCTCCCTGGGGCCTCTGTCACCCCAGCACCAATCCCACTCAGGAGGGCTCCAACCTCGTGACCTAGTCACCTCCTAATACCATCACCTGGGGGAGAGCGGATGGGTTTCAACATATTAATGGGGGGCACGCAAATATTCAGACCATAGTGGGGGGCACACAATTCAACCCATAACAAACTGCATCAAAGGAAGGCTGGTTCAGAGAAGCCCCCCCACCCCACAAGGAGAATTGGTGCTGGGGCTCTCACCAGCTTACAGCAAAATCCCCTAGTGGAGCCGGGGTGCCAGGAGAACATCACCTAGGAAATTGCAGCTCAGCTCATCAGGCCTCCCTCGCTCCCTCGCCCCCATGGCTCCAGGCGTCCAGGGTGACACCTGGGAGAAAACCTTTAAATTGGACAAAGTGTGGAGGGGTCACCTGGATATGGGTGGGGACACTTTAATGACTGCAGTGGGTTGAACAGTGTCTCCTCAAAGTTCATGTACAGCATCTCAGAATGTGACCTAGTTTGGAGATAAAGTCTTTGCAGGTGAAATCCATTGAGGATCTCATGAGGACACTGCTCTGGATCTAGGGAAGGCCCTTTGTCCAATGACTGGTGTCCCTAGAAGAAGAGAAGAGGACATTGAAATGCACTGAGTAGAAGGCCACTCGAAGAAGACGGAAGTGGAGACAGGAGTGACGAGAATGTAACCAAGGGATGCCAAGGACCACCGGCAGCCACCTGCAGCCACCAGCAGGATGGGAGAGAGGCTTTCTCACCGCCTCCAGGAGGAACCAACCTGGCTGACACCTGGATTGTGGGCTTCTGGCCCCCAGAACCGGGAGGCCGCATGTTTCTGTTGTTTTGGCCACCTGGTCCAGGGTGCTTTATTATGGCGATCCCAGGGGGCTAACATAGCAATCAAATGAGATTTTGAAGATTATTAGTTTTGAGAATGACTGTGAAACTCATTTTTCTCACCAACATTTTATCCACTTGGAGAGGGCAGCTGTGCAAGAGTGAAGGTGCTTTATCATCACGTGCTACTCCCTGCGTAGTTCGGCCAGGAAAACGGTTACAACACATTGTAACACGTCATTATTACCGCATCTGCACTGCAGGCAGCACTATGTGTAATATAGTGAGTATTGCATCTGTGCTATAGATACTGTATCTGTACTACATACTACATCTGATCGATATATGATATTCTGCACTAATATTACATCTGCACAATATGTATATATACACAATTGTATCTGTGCCATATACATGATCATAACTGCATTATATATGTGCATAATTACATCTGCACTATATACACTATTACATCTGTGCCATAAACAAACACATCCACAGTATATATGTTACACCTGCACTGTGTATGTAATTACATGGGATATATATGGTTCCCCCCACATGGACTCACCTCCTGACAGGCGGTGCCCTTCCCGGTGTGCCGTGATACGAACACCACGAACAAGGCTCTGAAATCACAAGCCTGCACTCCCTCTTAGCAGTAGAGGACCCCCTCCCCACCCTGCCCTGCGGCCTCAGGCAGAAATGGCTGTGTCCTGACCCTCCCGACCAGACCAGGCTCCTCGAGGATGAGCCCTGGTCGAGTCAGCCCGCCTTCCTCTCTCCTACAACGTGCCTTTGGTTTTACTCATGTCTCCTTCAAGGTCCTCAGCCTCCTCTTCTTGAGTTGCTGGGGTTTCCGCCCTTCTGGGTCCGCAGAGACCATTCTTCACAGAACTGCAAGGCACAAAGGGGGACTTAGTAGGACTGACTGCTAAAGGGGCTGCGGGCGGAGGCCAACTCAGGTCCACGGGGCGTGTCAGCATAGAGTCCCCGGGGCATCATCAGTCCTGGTGGCTCTGGGGCTACGAGGGCAGGAGAGTGGCCCTTGTGCCGGAGCGACTGTGGGGTCTGGAGAGCATTCAATCTGTGAGTTTCCCAAAGTCTCTGAAACGTTGGAATATTAGGGTCAAGCGTATAAGCGACCCTGCAGGTACGAATGTTTTGGAGCCTCCCCAGAGAAAGCACCTCACCTCCCTGCCCGCCTCCCTGTGGCAGCTGCACAGAATGAACCTCAGCAATGGAGAGGAAAGAACTCCTGACACGACCACCCGAGCGAGTCTCAGAGGCGTGACACTGAGTGGAAGAAGGCAGATTCGAAAAACCGCACGCTTTACGATTGCATTTATGTCACTTTCTGGAAAAGGCAAAACTGTCTCCGTGGAGAACAGGTCTGAGGTTGCCGGGGGTCGGCGGCAGGAGGACGGAGGGGTCGCCTCCCGGGGGAACCGTGCAGGGACTTGGGGGGCGCGGATGGTCACAGGGCTCCATGCACTTGTCAAACCTCATGGAACTGTACACCAAAAAAGTGAACTCTGTGTGGAAAAAGTGCACTATACATCTTAAAATGAACAATTCAAAAATATTCTGTGGCTAAGTCACTGGGTTTTCAGATATTACTAAAGATAAAATATAAGGAGAAAATAACTTATTGGCGAATAGCTCATTTTCTATATAAATTTGGGTTTATTCATATGTCAGTTACGTATTAGTTGTTAAAAAAGCTTCCTCTTCCGCAAATACGTTACATGGTGATAGCTTTCCATCATCCTAAACAGGAAAATTTCCTATAGTTGATTAAAGCTGTATAAATGAAGGTTTACCTTGGCAAACTAAAAAAAGAGAGAGAGAAAAAGTGCATTTATTATACCCTAAAATTGCATATATCCCCCGCAAAGTGAAATTTAGGATAAAATATTAAAAATAATAAAAATGTAACGGGAGATCTGCCTCATGCCAGGCACCAGGACAAATTGCTGTGGCTACCATAAAGGGTACTCAGAAAGTGTCTGCTTTCACAGCGTTAGCATTGGAAACAGAACACCCAGTAGGGCACACGGAAGTAAACAGGAAATATCACAGAATTATTCACCGGGCAGACACTTAAACTACACGCGAAGGACAGTCACTGCTGCGCTGTCCGAGGGGGAAGGGACTGGAGAGAAGCAGACAGGCAGCAATGGAGCACTAGCAACGGACGCCGGGGAGCCTTCCCGGGAAGCGCCAGGAACGCACACCCACGCCCGGAGCAGCACAGTTCACGGAGCCAAAGATCCGTCGGCGGATGAATGAGTGACAGAACGCGTCCGTGCACACGCTGGAGTATCGCTCCACATAAAAAGGAAGGAAATTCTCACAGTCACTGCAGCGCGGATGGACCCGAGGACACGCTGCTCAGTGAGAGAAGCCGGACACGAGACGCCGCGCAGTGTGTGGTCCCATTCTCGTGCAGTGTCCAGGACAGGCACAGCCACAGAGACAGGGCACAGGTGAGTGGCTGCCAGGGGCTGGAGGGTGGGAAGTGACTGTTTCCTCTGGAGAATGATGAAAACGTTTCAGAACTAAATAGAGGTGATGGTGGCACGGGACTGTGAATGTACTGAATGCCAGTGAGCTCTTCACTTTAAAATGGTTAGTTTTATCTTAGGTGAATCTCACCTCAATTTAAAAAAAAAAAAACACCAGAAAAGTTGTTCATTGTTACTGAAATGGAATGTTCCTCAGGACACACACAATATTAAATCAAAAGATCAAGACTCAGGACAACATATAAAGAAGGTGTAAGCAACGGATACGTATGCGGGTTCATGACTCAAGAAAAAATACGTGTGTCTATGGTCTAGGAAGCCAGTACCTCCTTTTCGATCACAACGCAAAATGCAGGCCTTTTGACCTGCGCGCTGCCAGCTGATGCCCTGAGAAGGGGAAGGTGGGTCGAGCGATGACAGGTGCGGTATCACAAAGCCCTCAGGAGCCTGCAACCATCGGGGCCTGCTCCGAACTCCTACAAACTTCACCACGGCCAAGAACCTTTCTTGCCTACTCAGCGAGGGGAGGGGAGGGCTCCATCCTGGGTCCCAGCTGTTCTCTTTCCCCAGTGTCTCCTGAACAGCCTGTGTGTGCTGCACTCCAGGCCCTGGGGACAACCCCCCACCCCAGGTCGACAAGGGGAGAAATAAAAAAAGATCAGTACAGAGAGTAACAGGATGAGCCTCGAAAATATCATGTTGAGTGAAAGAAGCCAAAAGACGCTTTTGGGCTCCCCCCAACAACCTGTGGGAATGCGTTCGGAGACCCCCAGTGGAGGCCTGAAACCGCAGATCGTACTGAACCGATGTACAGTTTTTTCCTGCACACACACCTATGATAAAGTTTGATTTATAAATTAGGCACAGTAAGAGATTAACAATAACTAATAATAAAATAGAATAATGTAAAATATATGCTGTAATAAAAGTTATGTAAATGCACTCTCTGTCAAAATATCTTATTGTACTGCCCTCACCCTTCTTCTCGTGAGGATGTGAAGTTGACAGAGAGATCTGATTAAGACAACTGGGATGGCAGGGGAGAAGTAGGGAGGGGCTGTAGAGGAGTTTGTGGAGGCAATTGTGGGAAGTCTAGGACAGCACTGGCTGAGAACCTGAATGCCTGTGGAGCCCATGGCAATAAAAGAGGGTGGGCTCTCTGGCTCCTGAGCTGGCTCTCTCTCAGGCTCTGGCTCTGGCTCTGGCTCAGGCTCAGACTCTTCTTCCTCAGGGAGGCCTGGATGATGGTGCTGCAGCTGCCTGCATTTCCCAATGGATGGTATTTTGGATAAGAAGGAACTCCGGAACTCCTAGGATCAGGCTGGTTTGGCAGAGGGTGGCAGGTTTATTCTTTGGGTGTTCTAGAGGGAACAGGCTCTGAGGCAGAAGCCTGCCATTCTTCCAAAATTGTGTAGTTTTTGTATATTATATTGTTTTTAGTTTGTAAACTAACCCTATAGAAACAAGATAACTAAAAACTAACAGGAAAAACAGTAGAACTCAGGTGTTAGAGTTTAGCCTTAATTATAGGCTTAAGTGATTCAGGCTGTGACTTGATAGGCCTACGTAACTGCTTTTGAATAAAGACTCCTTTCCTTTATCACCAAACCTTTGCCTCTGGAATTTTTGCCTAGAGGGCAGTGGCAGTGGGCAGCAGAATCCCAAGTACTGTTCGATAAGATGATGTAATGCCTATGTGATGAGATGAAATGAGGTAGAACTTCCATTTAATGTTTTTGGATTGCAGCAAGTGAAACCACAGGTAAGGGGCACTGCTGTACTGAATGACTCCATTTTTGTGAAATGTCCAGAACAAGCAAATCCATAGAGACAGGAGGTGGATCAGTGTTTACCAGGGGCTGGACAGGGGGATTGGGGGGGAGGTGATTGCTAATGAGGGTGGGTTTTCTTTTGGGGTAATGAAAATATTTTGGAACCATATTTAGCAGCAATAAAAGCACTGGAAGAATTCCCATGAAGTCAGGATTAAGACAAATAAATCAGCTGTCACTGCTATACTATTTAGCACTGACCTGAAGGTTTTTAGCCAATGCAGTAAGATAAGAAAAAGAAATTAGAGGAATAAAGATTGGAAACAAATAACATTGTCATTTTCCAAATAATTTGAGTGCCTATACCATCCTATCAACTAAGAAGCTATTAAAAATGAGAGTTTTGTAAGGTAACAAGGCAAAGGATCAATATTCAAAAATCAATAGTTTTCTCGTATGCTGGCAGCAACCAATAAAAATTTCAATAGGAAAAGATGATACTGAGGGTCTCGCTCAAGGCCAGGATGTGTGTCTGTGGTGAATGCAAATCCTAGAGAAGTACACTGCTGAATGACTGA
This sequence comes from Trachops cirrhosus, assembly GCA_028533065.1. Taxonomy (NCBI): domain Eukaryota; kingdom Metazoa; phylum Chordata; class Mammalia; order Chiroptera; family Phyllostomidae; genus Trachops; species Trachops cirrhosus. The sequence goes on along the minus strand of CM052545.1, from coordinate 38,524,602 downwards.
CGCCGAACCCCTCAGGGCCCCACGTGCCCCTCTCCCGTACCACTGGCACCTGCCACTCTTCACGAGGTGTGGGTCTGACCATCACAGCAAGGCACTGGTGGCTGAGGCATCTGGATGCTCAAGGTGTTTTCTTCTTCCACAAAGGTGCTAAACAAGTTGCCTCTCCTGGAAACCAGAACATGTGCTGTCTCTTCCCAGCCCTTGTCACTGTCTGGGTCCAGCCAAGATAGTGGTAGTGACCAGAGGCAGGAAGGTGGGCAGTTTCCCTCCCTGAAAGCTCTTCTATCCCCCTTCAGCCTTCCAGAACCTTCTGCCCCAGCCACCTCTTGTGACATCACCGGCTGTCCCTGCCTCCCCACCCCGCCCCCACCCCTGGAAGAAAATGCTTCCTGGGCAGGAGGATGGCAGTTTCCTTTTCTCTTGCTCATGCATGCATGCACTGCACTTCTGCATGTGCTGATGAAGTTTATACGGAGCCACCGTCCTCAGGTCAGGCATCATGCTAGATGCTGGGGACACAAAAATGAGCAAATCCAGATGGGGTCTATTTAAGGAAACAGCAGGAAAACCTAGAATTGTGCAAACAAGTGCAAACTTACAATCATGCAGGGAGATGCCAGGTGTGAGAGAGGTTGCTGAGGGATCTGACCTAGGCTGGGAGGTCTAGACAGGCCTTTGACCTGAGATGTAAAGGAGGGGTGGATGTTAGCCCTGAGCACATAGCCTCCTACCACATGGCCCTGCTTCAGGTACCTTCAGTCGGCCTCGCCTGTCTGCTGAGAAAAATAAGCCCACACTTTACAACCTGCTTTCATTAGGTTTTCTTTTAGATGCAGTCAAGTGCTAACTTACAATCTGCAAATGGCATTTCTGGGCTGGCATTTCCATTTTTTACTTATTTTTTAGATGGGGAAGGGAAAGAGAAAGAGAGGGAGAGAAGCATCGATGTGAGAGAGAAACATTGATCAGTTGCCTCTCGTACGTGTCCTGACCAGGGACTGAATCCGAGACCCAGGCATGTGCCCTGACTGGGAATCAAACCAGCGAGCTGTCACTTTGTGGGGTGACGCCCAACCCACAGAGCCACACAAGTCAGGGCTCTGGGCTGACTTTAGAAGCTAACAGTGTATGATGGGCATGTGTTATCTAAGTGATTGACCCCCAGTTTCTCAAGATAAAAGTCTTAAAACACACTCACAATGCTTATATATTATTGGTAGTAGTGATTTGGTTCAGCTCCATTGAAGAACAATTTGACTTCTTTATTTGTCAAAACATACATCTGTTTTTCCCCATTCCCTGTATTGTGTAACAATTCACTATTCTATAGGGCTAAACCATTACTAATTCATATTTAAACTAATTTCTAAAAATATTATGTAAGCTATAAATGTATATGATTTTTAAGAATTTAAAAGAACAACCCAATTAAACATGGGCAGAGGACCCGAATAGACATTTTTCCAAAGAAGACATCGAAGTGGCCAACAGACACATGAAAACGTGCTCGCCACCACTGATCATCAGAGAAAAGCACATGGAGACCACAACTGGGCGTCGCACCCACCCGCCAGAACGGCTACCGTGAGTAAATCAGCAAACAGCACGTGCTGGCGAAGATGGGAGAAAAGGACCCTCCCGCACTGTTGGTGGGAGGCGGACCGGTGCAGCCGTTCTGGAGAGCAGTGTGGCGGGTCCTCAAGAAGTTGAAAACAGAACTGCCTTTTGACCCAGCAACTCCACTTCTGAGCGTTTACCCAAGGAAACCCAAAACACTAATTCAAAAAGGTATGTGTGCCTCTGTGTTCATTGCAGCGTTATTTACAATAGCCAAGATTTAGAAGCAGCCTAGGAGTTCATCAATAGATGAGTGGATAAAAGAGAAGTGGAACATATATACAATGGAGTATCACTCTGCGATAAAAAAGAATTAAATCTTACCATTTGCGACAGCATGGATGGACCTGGAGGGTATTACATTCAGTGAAATAAGTCACACAGGGAAAGACAAGTATCATATGGTTTTACTTATACGTGAAATCTAAAAACAAACAAAACACAATAGACTCATAGAAACAGAGACCAAAGGGATGGTTACCAGAATGGAGGGTGGGTGGATGAGTAAAAAGGGGAAGGGGAATACAGTCAATAGTATTGTGATAAGTTTACATGGTGACAGATGATTACTGGAATTAAGGGGGTGATTACAACACAGTAAGTTATAAAAATGTTGAACACTGTATTATGCTTCTGAAACTAATATAACCAATATAAGATTATATACCAACTAAACTTAAATTAAAATTTCTTTTAATTGAAAAAAGTTCTTTTCACAAGTAAAAAAATTCTGTGACTAGACGTACTGTGGTGAGCATTTTGCAATATATGCAAATATGTTGTACACCTGAAACTAATATACTATGTCGACCATACCTTAATAAGCAAAAACAAAACAAATTCAGGCAGAGGGCCAGATCTGGCCCCCAGGGTGGTAGATTGGCGAGTCCTTCTGTAGAGTAACCAGGGTAATTCTTATTTTATTTTCCCAGAGAAAATCTGTAACTTTTCTCACAGCGCCCCCTGGTGGAATCTTCCACCTCTCTCCACAGGCCTGGAGAGACTACGGCAGAATACGGTACAATACGGGCAACAAAGACGGAGTGTCCTGACAGTAACTGGCTGTTTTTTAACAATGTTTTTACTTTTTTATTAAGGTAATACATATATATTTTTGTTACTGTTGTTGTTTGAGTATCAAAACGATCATAAAGGTTTATAATTAAATAACAATCCCCTATTCCACCTCTGATCCCACAAATATCCTTCCCAGTAGCCAACCATCAACACTTATTTCCTCCAGTATTAACCTCAGTTTTAGACATTATGACATTATTTCTGACAATTTCCCATGTGCTTTAATATCTTCTCCCCTTACGTTTGCCACAGGCTCACTGGTAGGTTGTTTTTCCCCAGGTACTTGCCCCTACAGGACAGGAGTGGAGAACTACAGCCTGTAGGCCAAATCTGGCCCACTGCCTGTTTTTATAAATAAAGTTTTCTTGGCACACAGCCACACCATTCATGTATGTATCATCTCTGGTTGCTTTTGCACTGTAACAGTGGAGTTATGTAATTGCAACAGACCATATGACCCGCAAAGCGCAAAATGTTTGCTGACTGGCCCTCTACAGAAAGGTTGCCAACCCCTGATATAGGATGATCTAACAGTTTCCCTTTCCCTCTGGGAATCTTTGTCCCGGGGCCCTCTGTCCCCCAAGTTCCAGTCTTCCAGTTTGGTGGTGGTTCCCGCTATTGCCGTAGGTGTGCCAGAGCATCAGCACTCTTCTGTGTCCTGTTCGGTCCTCCTAACATTACATGACACTCTACAATTTGCAAAGATGCTGGGCTGGGTTGAATAGTGTCCCTCCCGATATCCATGCTGACTTGGAACCTCAGAATGTCACCTTATTTGGAAATAGGGTCTTTGCAGATGTGATTGGGTATGTTAAGATAAAGTCAGACCAGAACATTGAAGGTGGGCCCTACCTTCAATGACTAGCATCCTCATAAGAAGGAGAGACAACACACAGGTAGACAGAAGAGGGCTTTGGGTAGAAACAGCTCTAGGGAAAGGTCCCAAGTCCCCATCTTCCTGGTTATCAGTTTGCTGTGCCCTTTAGTAAGGACAAGATCAGCAGCTGGGTGACTAACAGGGCAAGCACATCCTGAAAATAAGAACACCATCATTATTTGAAATTCCTGGTGTAAAAATGTTCAACTGGGGCCCTGGCCAGGTACTCCATTGGTTAGAGTGTCATCTCCATATGCCACCATTGAGGGTTTGATCCCCCATCAGGGCACACACAAGAATTAATCGATGAATGCATAAATAGTGGAACAACAAATTAATGTTTCTCTCTCTCTCTCAAATCAATAGTAAAAAAAATTAATAATCTGTTTAAAAAAGAAAAATGTTCAACTGGATTCAAAATTCATGCACATCATTAGAAGAATTTGTCAAGTTTGTATTTGTCAATGAACAAAAAGGAAGAACAGGAGTCTTCCGATACAATTTCACTTATTATGGATGACTTACAAAGGTATTTTTAAATTTCCTATCACCTGTCAGGTATAATTTTAACAGTTGTAAATTTTGAGTGATTTGCAAAAATTGTTTGCTTTTAATTTCTGCACCTGGAGTCAGAACTGCCCCAGCCACAGGCAGGGGCAGCACCAAGCCCAGGAGTACCAGGCCCTGCTGAACATCAAAGTCAAGATAAGGGCTGAGACCGCTACCTACTGCCACCTACTGGAAGAAAGGGAGGACTGCAAACTTGAGGACACGACAACGGCCATTCCATGCAGTCCACCCAAAAGACCACCACCCACAGGACTGTGGACAGCAAAGTAGTGTCTCAGGTCAATGACACCAAAGTCCTGAGGCATTAAAGGCAGCAGAAGTGGGGCACCCCTTGGGGAGCAGGAGGCCAATAAAAAGTTCAGAGATTGTTGAAAAGAAGAATATGAGGAAATTGGGAACAAACCAAATGTCCATCAACAGGAAAATGAATAGATAAATAGTGGTATATTCATGCAATGCAATTCAACAATTTTTTAAAGGATCATTTGATCCCATTAACAATAGGGACGAATCTCACAGAGGTAATATTATACAAAAGAAACCAGACACAAAAGAGAACATTCTGTATAATTTTATCAATACGAAGTTCAAGAATAAGCAAAATAAATATGGTGATAGAAGTCAGAATGAATAAGTGAGGGTATCAACTGGAAAAAGATATGAAGGAACCCTTTGTGGGGTTGGAAATATTTTATGCCTTGACCTAGGCTCTGGTGACCAAAGTCCACAAGCATGTAAAAAGTCACACAGATGTAAAAAATTGAAAACTGTTCACTTTGATGTAAGTTATAGCTCCGTAAAAAAGAAAAATGTCATTAAATAGGTTATAAACATTTCATAACATTAAAAAGAATTTCAGAGATCATTAGCAAAATTTCTCAATCAGTAATTGTCGATAGTGATTATAACCATAGAAGTTAATTTTAAAAGTTGCCCTGGCCGTGTGGCTCAGTTGATTGGAGTGTTGTCCCATACACCAAAAGGTTGCAGGTTCGATCCCCAGTCAGGCACATACCTAGGCTGCAGGTTCGATCCTCTGCATTGGGTGCATACAGAAGGTAACCAATCAATAATTCTGATTGCTGTTCCTCTCACATCAATGTTTCTCTCTCTTCTTTCTCCTCTCTCTAAAAAACAATAAACATACCCTCAGGTGAGGATAAAAAATGTGATATTCATGCAAGAAAGCTCAGATTTTTAATTAAAAGGGAATTTTATACCAATGCATAAATATCATTTTACCTGTGCACCTTTCAGCAAGAATGATTCAGAAGCACTGGACTAAAGGCCAACAAAAGGAAGTCTTTTTAAAATTTAGAATATTTCAGGACTCAGAATTGCACAATTTAATCCATGTCTTTACATTTATTAATATCTTTATTGCCTGTCCTCATAACAGGATAAAATAAATAAGCCCGAAATGAATTGAAAGACCAGCTTCTTTCCCCCTCTGTGACCACTTCACAAACTACACATGACGGATGAAACCAGAGCTCACCGTAACGTTAACCAATCAGGAGCTTTATTCCACCTGCGTCTAAAGCCCGGGGCACCTGTGCACGTTCCCTGCGGTGGACCTCTTAGACTCCCGGTGGTCGGGGGGGGGGGGGGAGCCCTGCTTCTCAGCTCCACCTGTGAAGGGCGGGCTTCCCTGAGGAAAAAAGTGAATATTCTGAATCAGTAGTGGTCTGGAGAAAAAGACAAGGACGTCCATGAGAAAAATCAGAGGAACCGAATCCACACATTTAACTCTTTCCATAAACCCATTCTCATTGTTTGTGACAGCAGGTATCCATCTTCCTATTTGCAATTTCCTCCAAGTAGTAATGAACGTGGCAGAATTCACGGGAGACATTGCCCAAATAACATGGACACCCAGTGTCCACTTTATAAAGCGCCACTCCCCTGTTAGACTGCTGTGTCAGAATGTCAGGCAGATCCTTCTATAATTTCTTAAAAGTCGCTGTTTTCATGCATGGAATCCCGTCTAGTCAGCAGTGTTACCATTACCACTACGGCAGCTGGAATTAAGTCAAGAATCAAACATTTTCAGCTTCATTTTTGTCAAGTGGGCAATCAAAATTCTTGACAGCTTTTGTCATTGAATTAGCTTCCTGTTTTTTCAACCTCTTTCCTTCTCGTGCCTCACTTTCATTTATTTCCAGTTCTCCTTTTCCTCTTTCCTTTCCTTCTTCCTTTCATTTGCAGTCAGCACGGAACACAGGCTTGGCCATTCTATTCCCCTGCGCCCCGGTTGCCTAGAGGTGGTTAATACACTTGGCTGACAAAATGGGATTTAGGAAAAAATGTGTTGGACGTGTATTCAGCCTGTCCTTCGAAGGCTGTTGGAAGCTACGACAGTTTGCTATGGAAATAATTCAGTGCTGCGAAGAAATGTGGCTGCGGGTGGCAAGAAAGCCCTGAGAGAAAGAAAGGTCTTCGCGGCACACAGGTGCTTTCCATACAGAATCCTCCATTCAGAGGCCCGTCGTTATGGAAATCGTCCTTTCACGCCGCCCTCGAAAGGGTCAGATGCTCACACTCAGGTCTGTGCCAAATAAGTGGCTCTTAAAACCACCCACCAACGAATGCATAAATGGCCTTTAAAGTCCTAATAGCGCTGGTTAATTAACAGTCATTAGTGGAATAAAAAGAGTCAATTAGGAAGAAGCCCGTCTGGGAGGGGAAAAGAGAGGGTTTAACAACCCCTGAGGCTGAGCCTCCCGGGGGATCTGGACGCCTCCCAGGCCGTTGTGTTCCCGGCCATCCGTGTACTCGAAACTCATTCTTAGCGGCCCTGCGGTTTTACTGGCTAATTCTTTTCTCATAAACACATAGTTGAAAATTTCTTTCTCGGTTTTTATTTTATATTTTAGCAAAAGACATCCTTTCATTTTATCATGCCTTTGGGGCTTTTTGATTCTCTCCCCCAAAATTAGAAAAGTAACACTTGTGCTCAGAAATACACACAGAGACAGAAACAATACACAAAGCCTGGCCCCCTCCCACTGTGGTGTATGTTCTTAGTTTCTATTTATCGTTTTTCAAGGAATATTTTCTGCACTTACGAGCATGCTGCAAAGGGCAAGGAAGAGAGGGAGTGCTGGGCGGAGTCAGCCACACGGTGTCCGTGTAGGAGCCAAGCAGTCAGCTTCCAGTCCTGGCTCCGAGACTTGTCCACTAGCTTGTGAGCTTGGGCAAGTGATGGCACCCTTCTGCACCCCCAAAGCACAGGCAGCCTCTAAGATGCCCCCCAATAAGATGGCCTCCAATGATCCCCACTTCCTCCTATTCCTGCCCTTATGTGTAAATATTATGTAAGCCTCTCTCGTTGAGTGGGGGCTGAACTTACTGACTCGCTTCTAACAATTATGTCCGAATTTAATGCAATGTCGTCTCTACTGGGATGAGGTTATAGAAAGTCAGTGGCTTCTGGCTTAAGTGCACGGGAGAAGGCAGCTGCCAGGTCCCTGAGGCCACGTTATAAGGACACATGAGCAGCTTATTGTAAAGCCCATGTGGTGACTAATGAAAGTCTCCAGCTGGTAGCCCATACAGGAAGTGAACGCACTTAGAAGTGAATCCACCCCGGGGAGAGTTGCTGTCCAGTGGCTCTGAAGTCTCAGTTCTTCAAGGTGAAAAAGTTTTAGAGTTCTGCTGCACAGCTGTGTGCCTCCGGGTAACAACACGGCACTGCACACTCACGATTTTGTTAGAACAGTACACCTCGTGTAATGTTCTTACCACGATTTTAAAAAGAGAAAAAGAAAGAAGGAAGGGAGGGAGGGAGGAAGGGAGGAAGGGAGAAAGAGAGAAAGAAAGAGAGAAGCGTGCCTTCAAATGGGAGTGCAGCCCCAGCTGACAGCTTGCCCACAACCTCGTGGGAGACCTTGAGCTAGAACCACCCAGCTAAGCTGCATCTGGATTCCTGACCCACAGAAACTATCTGAAATGATGAATGTTGATTAACCTGCTAAACTTGGGAGCTATTTGTCATAGGGCAGTGGATAACTAATACACCCAGCTCCCTCATATGCAAAATGCGACTAATACTGCAGGAGTTAGCGGGAAGGTCAGATGACTTAATACTGGCAAAGTGATGGAAGATGGCCTGCATGTAGTAAGCATCAGCACATGCTAACACATTTGCTTAAGATGGGTAGCATATTTGTAGGCTCATCCCCCTTTGAAACAAATGTCCTTGAAAAATACAAATGGGAAAACGCTATACACAGTGTTCTGCATTTTACTCTTTATTGTTTACCACGTAGATCATAGCCATTATTCTACATCTGCCCACAAAGTTATCTCTTCTTTTTCTACTGCTGCATAAAATTCCATTGTTTACCCGAATGCCACTTCACTTAACCAGGCTTTTATTGATGGCAGTTTAGGATGCCCCCAGGTTTTTGTCTTTCATTTGTTTCAGCGCCCTCTTTTAATTGTGATGTTTTCAGTCACGGACTGTTGGAGGTAGAAGAAACCGATCTTTGGAATCATTGGGGACCGGGCTTCACACTGTGGTCCTGGGAGGCCAAGTGCTCCGTGGCGCCCCCTGCCTTTCATCAGAACTTCTTCTTTTTAGCTGTCTGACCCCAAACACAGGCCTCCACTGATTGTTCCACGCTCACAGGCCCTCCGTGGGAGGAACTGCAGCTTTATCACGGGAGTGACTGTGGCAAAGAAACCCATTTCCCAGCCAGCTCTTTCGGATACCCCCAAACCGCAAACTGCTGTTCGCCAGGTGAGAGGGTTTAATAGGTGTTATACGAAGGGGAATAGGGCACGTGGTTAAATAGGTTTAAGAAATGCTGAGCTCGACAGACTTAACCAGGTTCACTTACCACTAATAGTAACATCTCTTGGGCACTTGGGACATCCCAGGCACACTACAGCGTTCATTGCAATTAATCCCCAACCTCGTGAGGGGGGGATTTCCAGCTTTCACTGGAAACCTTTTTTAAAGAAGAAGAAACTACGATTCATAGGATTATGTGATTTGCCCAGGAGCATTCAGCTGGCACGAGCAGATCCAAAATTCAAATTACAGTTGAGGGTTCCAAAGGCTGTGATCACAACCTTGACTGATTACAGGACTTCTCAGGGCCTGTAGCAAGCTGTCAGACACTGTCATCATCTCATCTCAGAGCGCTTTCTTCACAGAGCACCTGCCTGTAGTCAGTAAGACTGTCGGTAAGCCAAGTGTTGCGGGGACACAATGTCTATCTGTCTGCAGCCTGACTTACAGTCGCATCAGCTGGAGTGGCTAACCATCTGGTTTGCTCAGGGCTGAGGTGGTCCTGGCCTGGGATATGGAACTTTCAGGAGTTTTTAAAACATTTAAAAAAATATTATTCAGATACAATTCACCTAACATGAATTTTGTCATATTAAAGAGTACAATTCAGCCGTTTTAGTGTATTTAAATTGTGCAACCATCCCTACTATTTAACTCCAGAACATCTGCACTAATCCAAAAGGAAACCCCATGTTGCTGTACTCACCAAGCACTTCCTCGACCACTCCCTCCCCCGGGCCCCGGCAGCCAGGGATCCACTTCTTGTCTCTGTGGACTTGCCGGTTGGGACGTTTCACAGAAATGGAATTACACACTCTGTGGTCTTTGGTGTCTGGCTCCTCTCACTGAGCACCATGTTTTCAGGGTCCACCCACAATGTAGTGAGTGTCAGTGCTTCGCTCCTTTTCATGGCCGAGTAATATTCCAGTGTGTGACTGGACCGAGTTTTGTGTATCCATTCATCCTTTCATGCACATCTGAGTCATTTCCACTTCGAGGCTATTATGAGTAATGCTGCTGTGAACACTATGAACATTCACAGAGACGTGTTTGTGTGGATGAATGTCGTCAATTCCTTTGGGTCATACAGTAACTGTTTAACTTTTTGAGAAGCTGGGAATTTCAATTTTAAAAGCGGGAAAGTCCCAAGGAAACTGGGAGGAGTGCCCACACCCTATAAATGATTCTCCGGTGACATCACTTGCTCTCGAGCTTTAGATAAGAGGACAAAGCAAGCAAGGTCCTGCCTTCCCTGCACCCCCTGCTCTCCACCATCGCCCAGCTTTTCTGGTCCTGCGGCTTCCTGTGCCACAGATTTGTGCTCTGACACTGTCTTTGGTCTCCTCCTTCCAGGGACTGACAACAGGGCTGCGCGCGATGTCAGACATCCACGCAAAGCAGGGCCTTAGAGGGGAGAGTCCTGACGTTCCGGCTGCCGCTCAGCTGAGGAGGTTCCCTTCTAACTAAATGACTGGAGTCCTAGGATTTTCTTTAACACCGGTCTGGCAGGTCCCCCCCTTGTCCTTTCTCTCTATCAAGGACAACTGTCATTTAACCAGCCGAAACCTACTGCTTACCAACATGGAACCAAAATAACTTACTATATACTGTCAGTTCTGCTATAACGTGGTATATATGTTCCTAAAAATCCTACCCTGGGAAAAATTGCACAATAAAAACCACAGGGCTCGTGGTAAAATTGGATTACAGTCACAATACCCCAAAGCTTCATCAGTGAGTTACACAGTTTTAAAAAATGAACTTAAACTAATATGGTAGCAGACTTATTCAATAACAACTTTAGTAAGGTATAATTCAATGTGACGGTCGCCCTTTGAAAGCATACAGTTTGGTGTTTTTTAGAATATAAACAAAGCTGTGCAACTATTACCACAATCATTTTATAACATTTTCAGAAACCACACCAGAAAGAAATACCATACACCTTAGTGGCCACTCCCCAACCCCTCCCCCAGCCTGTGGACAAAAAGGGGCCACACACTAAACCTGACAAACTCAGGGGTGACCTGCATGGTAGCCCCACAAACTCAGAGACCAAAGTAACCACCTAGGGTGGTCTGAGATGAAAACTTAACTGAAAGCAGTTTATGGCAGAGGTCATGTCCTAGGCTAGACTCTTCCCCGATGAAAGTCAGTCTTTACCCTAACTGAGCCTGTCTATTCTCTTTTTGCATCTGTGATAACATAGCTTTGGAATGTCAAGGTGTTTTTCCAACCACCTCGCCAGAGCAGAGACCACAAATCCCCTCATTGTTACTGTTATCTTGTTAATATTTTAAATTTTTTTCTAAAATATGTTTATTGATTTTAGAGAGGAAGAGAAACACTGTTGTGAGAGAAACATCAATTGGTTGCCTCCCATATGCTCCCTTTCTGGGGACTGAACCCGAAACCTAGGCATGTGCCCTGACTAGGAATTGCACCCCCAACATTTTGGTGTATAGGAGGATGCTCCAACCCACTGAGCCACACAGGCCAGAGCTGTGCTGTTAATTGTTGACTGTTACCTATCTTGTACCCACCTATGTAAAAGAAGTATGCATTCATCATTTTACTTTTCTATCCAATCCCAGAACTTTCCCCACTTTGCTTTCTCTCGCCTCCCTAATCTACCACCACCTCTTTTGATTGTAATGTATAAAATAAAGTGCAAAACTGCTATTTTCTAGAGCATTTTCTCAAACCATCGAGGTTTTGCTTCCCAGCAATTGCTGTCAGTTTGGCTCAAATAAACTGATAAAAATTCTTACAGGTTTAGACGTTTCTTACGTTGACAAGCCTCTGGCGATCATTCATCTACTTTCTGTCTCCCTGGATTTGCTGGATACTCCCTGGAAGTGTCCATTCTGGACACTTCATATTAGTGGTGTCTTCCCACGTGCGACCTTTTGGCGACCGACACCTTTCCCTCAGTGTAGTGCTGTGAAGGCTCCTCCCGAGGTAGCATGTGTCAGGGCTTCATTCCTCTGTGTTGCCCAGAAACATTCCACTGCATTTTAGGCTGTGTTTCTGCTTTCTTGAAGGTGTCTTTTAGAACACAAAAGTTTCAAATTTTGATGAAGTCCAATTTATCTGTTTTTTTCTTTTTTCACTTGTACTCTTGGCATCATATTAAGAAACCATTGCCAAAGCAAGGCCATGAAGATTTTTCTCATGTATTTTCATCTAAGACTTCCATAGTTTTAGCCCTTAGTTTAGGTCTATGATCTATTTTAAGTTAATTTTTTACGTGGTGTGAAGTAGTGGTCCAATTTTATCCTTTTGTATGTCGAGATCCAGTTGTCCCAGTACCGTTTGTTGAAGAGACTGTTCTTTCCCCATTAAATGGTCTTAACACCCTTGTCAAAAACAATGGCCTACAAACGTGCAGGTTTATGTCTGAACTCTCAGTGGTGGTCCATTATGTGTATGTCTAGCCTTATCCCCAAACCACACTTGATCTTCACAGTAAGTTTTAAAATCTGGAAGTGCGAGTCCTCCAATTCTGTTCTTTCTCAAGATTGTTTGGCCTATTCTGGGTTCCTTGCATTTCCATATAAAGTTTAGGATCAGCTTGTCAATTTCTGAAAAAAAAAAAAAAGCTGGATTTTGATAGAGATTACAATGAGTCTGTAAATCAGTTTGGGGAGTATTACCATCTTAAAAACATTAACTCTTCTCATCCATGAACATGGATGTCTTTCAACTTATTTAGATCTTCAATCTTTTAATGACTTTTTTTCTTTTTAGTTTTCCTTGTACAGGTCTTGGTTCCTTTCATTAAATTTGTTCCCAAGTCTTATATTGTTTTGGGTGTTATTATATATGGGATTCTTTTCTTAATTTAAATTTAAGATCTTTCATTGTTCATATATAGAAAAACAATTGAGTTTTGTATATATTTGCTTGTATTCTGAAACCTTGCTGAATTCGTTTAATAGTCCTGATAGCTTTTTAATGGGTTCCTTAGGACTTCCCACATACAAGACCTTGTCATCTGCAAGTAGAGACAGTTTGGAGCATCCAGTCCAATGGTGGAGAGAAATGGTGACAGCAGACCTCTTCGTCTTGCTCCTGCGTGGAGGTGGCAAGCACTCAGCTTCTCACGGCTGCATATCACTCACAGTGGCATTTTGGAGATGTTCTTTATCAGGCTGAGGAAGTTCTGCTCTGCTCCAAGTTTACTGAGTGTTTTTTAAATCATGAAAGTGCTGGATTTTGTCAAATGCTTGTTCTGCATCCGTTGAGATGATCATGTGGTTATTGTCCTTTATTTCTACTAACATGGCTATTTTTTTATATTGAACCAACCAAAATTGCATTATTGGGATAAATTCCACTTGGTCATGGGGTATAATTCTTTTAATACATTGCTGGATTTAGTTTAATAGTATTTCATTTAGGACTTTTGCATCTATGTTCAAAAAGGATATTGATCTCTAATTTTCTCTTCTTGTGATGTCTTTGCTTTTGGTAACAAGACAAGATGTTTCATATAACGTTAGAAGGGACTCATGGAGTATTACGTCTTTTCTACTCTTAAGAATAATTTGTGAAAGATCTTCTTTGAACATTTAGAAGAATTCACTGGTGAAGTCATATGGTCCTGGGTTTTTCTCTGTGGGCAGTTGTTTATTATTATTATTATCATCAATATTATTATCATTAATGCAGGTTCTTATTACAGGATCATTTGATTTTTTTCTGTTTCTTCTCAAGTCAGTTTTGGTAGTTTATGTCTTTCTAGGAATTTTCCCATTTTATCTAGGATGTCCCATCTGTTGGCACACAATTGTTCATAATACTGTTTTATCATCTTTTCTAGGTTGGCTGAGATGTGCCCTCTTTCATCCATGATTTTAGTAATTTGAGGCTTCTCTCTTATGTGGGTCTGTCAGTCTAGTTGAACATTTGTCAACTTTGTTGATATTTCAGACTAACTTGTGTTTTTGTTAACTCTATTAATTTTCTAGTCTTTATTTCATTTATTCTGGCCCTAATCTTTATTGTTTTACTTATTCTGTTCACTTCCGGTTTAGTTTATTCTTATCTTTCAGTTTCTTAAGCAGACAGTGAAATTATTCATTTGAGATCTTTCTCTCTTTTTATTAATTTTTTTAATTTTTAAAAGTTGATTTTAGAGAGAGAGGAAGAGAAGGAAACTATTGAGTTGTTGTTCCACTCATCCACACATTCATTGGTTCATTCTTGCACGCGGCCTGACCAGGATGGAAGCTGCAGCCTCGGATCGCAGCGGGAAGACGTGCTAACCCACGGAGCTATCTACCCAGCCAGGCAGACATTTCTCCCTCTTTTCAAAACATAGGTTATTACAGCTATAAATTTTCCTCTACTAAGCCATATCCTATAAATTTTGGTATGTTGTGTTTCATTTTCTTTCATCTGAAAGTACTTTCTAATTTCCCTCCTGATTTCTTTTGAGATAATAGAGTTTTACACATGTTAAGCAGTGAAGAAACATGTAAGTACTACTGTAAATATAATGCCACATGAGGACAAATACGCATGTTCAAAACTAAAGTCATAACAGAATGGACTATACGAGGTGGCTCTAAGGCAGCTCCCATCACACCCTAAAACTTTATTTCATATCCAGTCCATTAACATGTTCTCCAAAATGTACCTCCAATCCACCCACTCGCCACCACCTCCAAACCAGGTCCCTACTCCAAGCCACAACACTTTTTCGTCCAGGGGAACTGTAACAGACTCTCAAATTTTTTGTCTTTCTTGTTTCCAACAATTTGTTCTCCTCACATGAGCTTTAAAAATCACAAATCACAAATCAGATTATATCTTCCCCCTGCTGAAAACCCTCCCATGGCTTCCCAATCTTCCCCATGGCCTACAAGACCTCAGGTGGAATGAACCCTTCATTCTGACTCACCGCCTGCCCTCCCCATTCACTCCGCTCCCGCCACACCCTGGGACCTGCTTTCAACATGAGTTTCCACCCCAGGGATTTTGAATTCCTAAAATTTGCTTCCCTCTTTCCTCATCATTCCGACCTTGGTACAGATGTCCCTCCTCATAACTGAACCTACTGTATGGGGGCAAGGGGAGGGAGGAGGGTTGGCAAGCACTTCCTGTGACAGGCCAGATAGTAAATATTTTTGTCTCTGCTCATGCCCCTTGGTCTTTGTGCAGTTACTCAACTCTCCACTACCCTAGAGTGTGAAAGCCGCCTTCCACCTCCCTTAAAGGCCAAGTCTGTGTTCTAATAAAACTTAATAAACACAGGCAGACCGAATGTGGCCCACTGGCTACAGCTTGCCAACTGTTGAAGGAGTTGAAAATACTGTATTTAATCAAATAAAGAATTTCATGTTTTTTCATATTTCACAAAAGATAATTCTTTCTTTTTTTTTTAATTCTCACCTGAGGACATATTATCATTGCTTTTTAGAGTGAGAGGAAGGAAGAGAGAGAGAGAGAGAGAGGGAGGTGAGAAAGAAACATCAATTGGTTGGTCGCTTGCTGTAGCGTGGACCTGGAGTCCACGACCTAGGTATGTGCTGGAATTGAATGTGCAACCTTTCAGTGTATAGGGCGACGCTCCAGCCAACTGAGCCACACCAGCCAGGGAAGATTATTCTTTTTTATTTTTAAAAACCATTTAGATTAAAAATATTTTAAAATTTTCATTCTATGGGCTTCAAAAAACAGGTAGTAGGTACCCGCAGGTCAGAGTCTGCTGACACTGGACCCAGACTATGGCTGGATATCACTTGCCAACGTGAGAAATGTTCAAACCTGTACAGAATTTTTATGAGTTTATCTGAGCCAAACTGACAGCAATTGCCAGGAAGCAAAACCCTAATGAGTTGAGAAAATGCTCTATAAAATGGCAGTTTTGCACCTTATTTTATACATTACAATCAAAAGAGGAGGCATAAGTGGGTTACATTAAATCCTTTGGTGATAGATTAGGGAGGCAGGAGAAAGCAAAGCAGGAAACCTCTGGGATTAGATAAAAAGTAAAGAGACACACCCGCATTTTGCCGTGTAAAATGTACATGTTTTTTGCCCAAATTTTTGAGGGAAAAATAAGAATGCATATTATACAAGGGCACAATTATTACATACCAAAACGCTGGTGCGCATTATACACGGCAAAGCACCTTCCTTCTTTTACACATATAGGTACAAGTTAGTTAAGTCAACAATTAACATGATAACAATAACAATGGGGATTTTGTGGTCTCTGCTCTGATGTGGTTGTTGTGCCCAGAGGGGTCCTAAAAAAGGACAGTTACATTGACATTCCAAGTATAATAATGTGGATGAAAAAAAGACAATAGACAGGCTCAATTAATGTAAAGATTGACTTGTCAGGGAAGATTCCAGCCTAGGGTACGACCACCTGCCTTGAACCACTTTCAGTTAAAAAGTTTTAATTTCAGACCATCCTATATAGGCCTCCCTGGGGCTTGTCAGGCTCAGTATGTGGCCCCTTTTCATCCACACCCTTCATCATCTGTGAAATAAAGGAAGGTGGGTTCCCCAAACTCGGCCTTCCGGAAACCCCGCCACTAGCCACAGGCCCACGCGAGCCTCCCGTTCCGCAACCCTCAACTCTAGTATTTGTGGGCGCCTCCAGCTAAGCCCCGCCCTCCTCCCTGGTGACTGGTCGGCCGTCCTTTTCCTCCCCAACGACATCCTCTGTGACAAGCACCACCGTCAACCAATGAGGTGCCGTAGGACCTTGTGCCACGCCCCCTATGCCCGTTGGAGGCGGGCGTGGGCGGGCCGTTGAAGGGGTGGGGCATGGAGCCTGGTAACCGTTGCCGGTAACAACGCCCCACCCCGTTGGGGCGGGAGGGCGGCGCGCGAGGCGGGCAGCCGGAGTGAGGAGGAGCAGCAGCCGCTACCGCCACCGCCGCCGCCATAGAGACTGTAGCCGTGGAGACTGTTACTTACCAACGGGGACCAACACGCAGCAGCCGCTGCAGCCGCCGCCGCAGCCGCCGCAAGGGGAGCCGCTGCCTGAACTCCCGGCCAGAACTCCAGGTGACCGATGCGATCGCCCGGGGCCCTGCCCCGGCGGGGAGTGCTGGGTGGCGGGGCTCCGGACAGGGGATGGGGGGCTAGCAGCGCAGCCCCCGCCGTTCATCCTAAACGTCCGGACAGCGCGCCCGCGGGGCCCGCCTTCGCACCCCAAGTCCCGCAGGAGCTGCTGAGTTTAGAGTCTCCCTGAAACTCCTCCTTCCTTTTAACCAAACTCGGGGGGAAGTGGGGATCCGTCGCCTCACTTTTTATAAAACTTCCGGGACAGGACGCCCGCGGGCCACTCTCAGTCTTTCCCTGAAAATCCCAGAATTGGGGGCGCCTGATGACCTATCTCAAACTTCTTTAAACTTCCTTAACCGGAAGCTCCTGCGGACCCCTTGCATTCCCCAAATCTGTGAAACTGGGGCTCCCCGGCACCCCTGTCTCTCTTAGCCTCAGACTTGTAGGCAGGAGGGGCTCGAAGACTCTTCTCGCCTTCACCCCAAATCCCCGGGTCGGGGAGCCCAGGACCCTCTTCTCGTTTTGACCGCCCCCCCCGACCACACTGAATTTGAAGGCGCCCCTTGACCCCGTTTCTCACTTTTTAACCGAAAGTCCGTGCGCTCGTCTTGGTGAAGAACCGCCCCCCCTTCTCGCTTCTTCACAAGTCCCGGCGACCCCGGTGCCTGGGCACCCGCGTCTCACCTTTCGCCCCAAATCCTGGCGCTTTCAGCTCCTCCGACACTTGCCCACCTCCCTCCCACCTCCGCACTCCTTCGCGCCCGCCGCTGTCTCCCGCATTTGGACCCATCGAAGTTTCACGAAAAGGTTTTATTGTTACTATTATTCATTTATTATTGTATTAAAGAGCCCAACCTGTGGCCCAAACTCCTCCGCGGGGTTTTTCTCGTACGGTTATGCGAGTGTGTGTGTGTGTGTGTGTGTGTGTGTGTGTGTGTGTGAGAGAGAGAGAGAGAGAGAGAGAGAGAGAGTCCAAACCCCTTAAATATCCGCACCGCCCCCCACCCCCGCAAAGTTCTTTATTCCTTTCCTTTTCGCCCTGCGAGAAGCCGCGGCGCTCCCTCGGGCTCCGTCCCTGAGGGTCTTCTCGCCGCTGCGCGAGGAAAGTTGGTTTCCCAGCGGCTCTCTACGGAGCCCGCGGGGCGAGCTGCCCCTGCCATTCGGGCGGCGACGGGGGTGGTTCATCGTCCTAATTTTAACTCCCGGTTGCCCCGCAGGAATGAGGGACAAGGGCAAGGTGCTGCGTAGGAGCGCAGGGCTGCGCTCCCGGAGAGACCTTATTCCCGCTTCTGCGTGTGAGGACTCTGTCCGGTTATCTCCTTGTTTGTGACATCAACGTCAGTGCAGATTTCCATCAATCCCCCCACCCCCGATCCCGTGAGCTTTATCTTTTCAAGTCCAAAATATCAAACCTATACAAGGCTCTCAGCTCTGACTTCCCCAACAAAAAAGTAATAATAATAATAATGACACAGAACATCAACAACTGTTTTTTATGATTACACATATTGTCAATATGTTTTCATCTTTTTGGTTTATGCTCTGAAATATCTTTTTATTGTTCAAGTACAGTTTTCTGCCTTTGAAATATTTTTTATTTGCTTATATGAAGACCCTAACCCTCTGTCCTGGGGAGTAGGGGGACTGATTAAGTCCCACTCAAGCTTAAAAACTTGAACTAACTGGAATAACCGCAGAAGTGGCTACTCACCTGCTCTGGCCAGACACATGGGTGGTAAGCCCTCCCCGGAAAAGGAATTTAATATTTTTAATGACCAGTGCTGCTTCTCCCACAGTCTTGATGAAAAATTGGAGGGGACTCGGTAGTTTTTTTATTAAAAAGACTTCCCATGCTACGTGATGGAAATGATAACCGGGTCTGTGATCTTGTGATATTCCAACTGACTTGGTGAGGAGTGAGTTCGGAAGTGGTTTGCCCTGCAGTAAAAGCAATACTGAATCGTTTAGCCCTTTAGGGCCATATCTTTCTTGTCCCAAGTAAACTATCCAAGATGCTTAAAAAGGGTATCAGGAGGACAGGGACAAAGTTATTAATTACCCACAATTAGCATAAATCCTTTGAAATTCAGTTGGTGTTTGCTCTCTGGGTGAAGTGCACATATTACCTTAATAGTCATCTTTTAACCATGTTTATCACAAAAGCGCTGCTGGCATGGAGCCATTCACCAGAAATGGAGATGCTGTGAAATTAATTGTTTATCTGGCTCTTCTTATTCCTTAGATCTAACTTGTAGTTTCAGATTCAAGTTATAAAATTAATATTAATCAGTAATTAATTAACTTTAATTAATATTACAATTGAGTCAAAATTCTGGATGTTCTCGTGGGATTTTTTAAAAGATTTTATTTTTAGAGAGAAGGGAAGAGAGGGAGAAAGGGAGGGAGAGAAACATCAATGTGTTTGATGTTTCACACGCCCCCCACTGGGGACCTTGGCTGCAACACAGCCATGGGCCCTGACTGGGAATCAAACTGGTGACCCTTTGGTTCACAGACTGGTCACTCATTCCACTGAGCCACACCAGCCAGGGCACTTGTAGGATTTTTATAATCATGTGTGGTTATTTTACTCATGAAATTCCAGGGCCTAAAGGAGCCATATCTTATCATAATATATTTGGCTCTTTTTAATTAACTGCAGGTTGACCACTTATTTAAATAATATGCTCCCCCCATACACACCTACTTATTTGTAAAATGTGAAAGTATTGCAAAACAAGTTCTCAGGGAAACTGTCTTGCTTGTGGGGACCCTCATAAACTCTGGGGCAGGGAAGTACAGGTTCTGACCCAGTGCTGAAATTCCTAGCTGGGACACACCTGCCACACACATGCGTATTTCTGCATGGAGCTGTATGCAGATTCCCATTCAGTGGGGTAGATAAGGACCATCAATAACCTCGGGCCACTTCAGGTCAGATTTGTTGCCAAATGAGTCCATGCCAAATTTACCAAAAACTTCAGAACTGTTTGGATTTCAGTATTATTATAAAGGAGCATGGACTTATATATAAAAAAGAGCATTTTGATCCCCTTCCTAGAATGTAAATGGCAATCAGTCTGCCACAGGCCGTGTTCTCTCAGATGCATGCCTGGCACGGAGTATGTGCTTCATTCGTCCAGTGAATGAACGAGTGGAACATGTGTTGGGAATTAGAGAGAAAATTGGAAACTACCTACATGTTTTTTGTAAACCCCAAGATCAGCAAAGTAATTCTTAAAGGAAAAAGTAAAAGTGGAAGAACTTGAGCAGAGGAAGATGCAGAATCGAGTAGTAGGACGTGGGATACAAAGTAGGTAAGACTGGGGCAATCTGTGCCCGGGAAGCTCAGGCCAAGATTACCAGTGAGGACACAGGCTTCTAAGAGCTTCCTAGCTGAAGAATCTGGCCGGCTGCCTGCTGGACACATCCAGATGGATTCTGATGGCAATCTAAGCATGAGGTGACCAAGCTGAACCCAAGATAGTGCCCGCCAAATCTGCTTCTCCTGAGTTCTGTCCTCCCTTTGGAAGTGTCTGCTGGCTTCTCTCAGCTGCTTAAGCCAACACTTTGGCATTGTCCTCCATTCCTCCTTCTCTCAAGTCATCAGCAAAATAACCCACTCCACCTTCAGTGGGGACCTAGAATTCGCCTACTCCAAGCCACCATCACCTGTTGCCCAGATGACTCTAGCCTTTTCACCTGGCGGTGGGGGGCGGTCATATTGTGTCCCGTTGTGTGTTCCTTGGTTCAGACCCTCTCATAGCTCCCATCTCACTTAGAACAAAAACCAAGGTCTCCCCCACCCTGGCTGCCCACCCCAGTATCTCTTTGGCCTCATCTCCAACTATGGTACCCTATGCCAGCCTCCCAGAGGTTCCCCAAACCCTCTGCCTGGAAAAAGTTTGGCCCAGGCTCTAGGGGTGGGGGGCATCACTCTTCCCTCACTGCCTTCAGACCTTTTCAAAAATGCCACCTTCCCACCTAAAAGTGATGCACTTTTGGCCTCCTTAGCATTTATCCCTATCTGATACTCCGTATGTTATACTTATTGATTTTATTATCATTGTTCCCTCTTGGAATGTCAGATCAGCGAGGGAAAAAAGCTCTGTTTTATTAATTCTGTATTCCCAGCACTGAGAATAATTCTGGCACTGAGTAGGCCCTCAATAAATATTTATTAAATGAATAAATAAATGGTTTTCTGCACAGCTATGGGAAAACATAGAAATTGAGAGTTATTCTTATCCATCTGTACATACAGCCATCTATGGGACTCAGTACAGACCAGGTCGGATGAATAAGGCAGAGGGAAGAGGGAAGGAAAAACTGCAGGTTGGACGTAGGATGTGCTGCAGAAGTGGGCTTTGGGACCTGGCACAGAGGGAGTTAATAGTAGCTTTATGATTGCTTTGTTAAAAATAATATCTGTACACTGTTTAGCACAGGGCCTGATACTCAACAAACAGTAATTATTATCTTTTAAAAAATTAAAGATTTCTTGAGAGAGAGAGAAACAAATCGATGTAAGAGAAACATCGATCAGTTGCCTCCCGCACGTGCCCCGACCTGGGGATGGAACCTGCAACCTAGGTATGTGCCCTGACTGGGGACTGGATGCGCAACCTTTTGGTGTACAGGGCAACGCTCCAACCATTATTTTTATTTTCATTTTTATTGGGACAAGCAGAAGTGGCCTGAGATGATTTTTTATGTTGGTTTCCTGCCCAGTACGAAATGTTGAGTAGACATTGAGTGAACATGTCCGGCTTGGGTGAGCAGGCCAGCCTTACGCTGCCCGTGTTAGGGTGGGGAATGCCCTTCCGTTAGCATAGAAATTCGCTGGTACAAATGTATTGCTCTGCAAACGGCAAGTTCCCTGCAAAAATGAAACAAGTCACTCGCCGTTCTGCGTCTTGGTTGTGGTGTAGATCCTTCTGACATTATGTCTGTAACATCACACTTTTGGGTAAACTTTGTCAAGTGATCAGCCCCGCAGGCAGACTCTGAGATGAGAACATTTAGAAACTGGTTGCCCTTCTCTGGTATCACTGGCTCTCCAATGCCACTAGAAGACGCCTGGAATCAGCCCCTTGGAGGTGAGACCCGGCCTGGTCTTCGTGCCAGGACTTGAGTTAAGCCCTCGGGGCAGACAGCCTGGCCGTGCTGCTTGCTCCACCTCACTTATTTTTTTCCTGAAATGCATTCCTTTTTTATGATACATGGGTTTTGTATGTTTGAAAACCCCATTTTCTGCCCTGGCAACTCCTTATTCTTATTTTTCATTTTTGTGAATGCTATGACTTTCTGAAAACTAAGTTGACTTCCAAAACCTGTAGATTACACAGCAGCAAGTGGATTTTGGATGCTGTGAATCACATGACAGCTTCCATAGCCCGTGTGAAAAAAATTATAAAGCCATTAAAAATATGTAAAACTTACAGGTAATGGCCCAATATAGTGATTGCCATTTACCATGCAATGAAACCCAGATTTGCCATGTACAGTAAGCCTATTTTTACTAAGATCTTTGTACTTATTTTGAGCATGTGTGTGTGAATTTAAGAACCGGCTACTGGTATCCAGGGAAACTCTTCAGGAGGTGACATTGAACTGAGATTGACACTGTGAGAAAGAGCCTATGGACTTCAGAGGGAAGAGCCTTCTAGGCAGGAGGCAGGTGCAAAGGTCCTGGGGCAAGAGGAATCAGCCGGGCCTGGTCAAGGCAGAGAAAGGCAGGTGGGTGTCTAATCCCTGGTGAGCAGGATAGGCAGAAGGTGCCAGAAGCCATGGGGAAGAGTCTAGATTCTGTTCTAAGTATAAATTAGGCTCGATTTCTCTTCTGCCTATAGTTGTCTGATCTGTGGTGTTTAGTCGTATGCTGGAAGACCTGCTTCCTGGGCCTCTGACAATTGTTCATCATTCATTCACACTATAAATTCATCCTATGAGGTGATGAAGACCAAATACCACTAGGAAAGGAAGCCAGCTTTAAAAAGGGGCTGTGCTGGATGTCTGTGTGGCACAGTGAGTGAGCACACAGAGGAGGGAGGCCACTCTCCCTGGAGGGGCCAAGAGAGGTGATGGATTTGTGCTGAGTCTGGGTGGTGGTGTCCTGCAGGCCGTCAGTGGGGTGAACAGCGTCGTGGCTGCGTTTCCAGCAAGCAGGGTACAAGGAAGATTAGCAGAGAGCAGGTATAGACCAATGCAGCCTGTTTTCTGTAAGTAAAGTTTTATTGGCACACAGCCATGCCCATTCATTTACCTCCCATCTCTGGCAGCTTTTGCAAGGCAACAGCAAGGTTGAGTATTTGTGACACAGGCAGAATACGGACTGCAAAGCCTAAAATACTTACTGTCTGGGCCTTTACAGAAAATGTTTGCGACCCCACTGGATAGATGAGATTTGAATCTCTGGCGTTGGGCTGAGAGGTGTGTGGGGAAGCAGCTTTGTGATCAGGGGCAATATTGGCAGATGCATCGGAAGTCTTGGTGTCTGGAGGTTGGCAGTGGAGAGATTACTGTTGCCGTATCTAGGTGACTGTAACAAGGACCTGCCTGACAGCCCCAGTGGGGAGTGCCAGGGAAGAAGACAGAGCTGTGGGATTCTCAGGGGCTTCCGGGACCTGGTGACTTGCTGTGGCACAAAGAGCAAGAGAATTCCAGAGCAATTCCCAGGTGTCTGACTTTGGGGATCAGGTGGAACATGTCATTTCAATGAGTCGGGGACCACAGGAGAAGCTGCTTTGGGGCAGGAGAGTCATGAATTCAGTCACGGGCCTGGCTGGCTTGAGCCGTCTGTGGGACAGTGAAGTGGGGCTGTTTTCCAGTGCACACAGCGGAGTGGCAGCCTCTGGAGCTGAGGGCACAGGCCAGGCTGGAGGTCGGGATCTAGAGGCTGTCGGCATACAATCAGTCATTTCAGTCAGGAAAACAGATGAGATCACCCACGGAGAGGGTGGGGAGGGAGCAGAGAGGGCCAGGGCACAGCCATCAAAATTCAAGGAGCAGGAAACAGAGGAAAGTGAGTGTTTTAAACTGTGGCAAAATACAGGATTTGGAAGCATAAAGTTTACTGTTTTAACCATTTTAAGTGTATAGTTCAGTCACATTAAGTACATATCATTGTGCAACAACCATCACCACCACCACCACCACCCATCTCCAGAGCTTTCTCACCTTCCCAGACTGAAACTCCTTCCCCATGAAACACTAACTCCCATTCCCTCCCCCAGCCCCTGGCTGCTGCCATCTACTTCCTGCCTCTATGGATCTGACTATTCCAGGGATCTCCTGTGAGTGGAATCACATAGTATTTGTCCTTTTGTGTCTGGCTAATTCACTAAGCATAATGCCCCTAAGATTCATCCATATTGTAGCAGGTGTCAAAATTCCTTGTTTCTCAAGGCTGAATAATATTCCATTGTCCAGGTGGACCACATTGTCTTTATTCATTGGTCTGTCCGTCCGCAGACGTTGGGTTGTTCCGCCTTTTGGCCTTGTGTACGGTGCTGAGCAGAAGGGGTATTGAAGGGATTCTTAAGTGGAAGGATTAACTGGAAACGGACTCTGCAGGCTGAGGGGGAGTAACTTGAGCGCCGGGACGCATGCGGCCTGACGGAGACCAGATCCACCAGAGGGGACCAGTCCCCACAGAAATGCAGAAGGCTCGACTCAGGAGCACCTGTCTCCCTGGAAATGTGCTGAAATCACCCTACTGATACAGAAGTCCGTTCCTAAAGTCATAATAGCACTTAATTATGCTTACATTTTAAAGATGCAAACTGTTTATCTTTTAGAAACAGCGCCATGTTTCTAGGATACATTTCTGTCCAAAAGGTGATTCGTGGGGTAAGGTCTTAGAAGCAGTTTCCAAAAAAATCACCAACCCACAAATATGTTCCAGCTCCACCCTGACCAGGGAGAACCCAAAGAAAACACAGAGCGCTTTCCCACCTCTGCCGTTCTTCTTGGAATGTGTACAGGCAGATGCAGCCTGCTTTGGGAAAAAATAGATTTGAAGTTCCAGACCCACAGAAATCAGCTTAAAGGATATGCTTCCGCTTTTTCAAAGAACTCTTCATTTTCTCTTATGAAGGGACTTATGAGGGACTTCTTTATGTGGGGAGCACTCGGGGGACTCCGTCCACTCAGCAAATATTTTGGGGCTCCAAATATCAAACACTTTATAATTAGTTGAATACTTCAAATATTTTCATATATCATCAGGTGGAAAGCTAAGAGGGGAGAAGATGCTAGAAAATTTTAAAATTGTTAGCAACCATTGGCCACTGACATTCAGATCCAAAGTTAAAGCATAAACTGGGGATATTATTTCAGGAGCTTGCCAGTCATGTAAATCATGGCGTGGTTATACAGCCAACTCTTAAAATGACAACCGGGAGTAAATAGAAAGTATTTCTGGAAGCCCCGTGTGACTCAGGTAATTGCTGGCCTTAGGTCACACTGGGCATGTATTTGTCAGCTGGGCTCTAATCGCTGAAGCGACCTGGTGTGCAAGGGACAGGTCCAGCAGTTAGTGGCTATTTTGGACACTACAGGATGGTGGAATTGGCAGCGGAGACAGGACAAGGTGGTGCCTTACCAGACTTCTGGTTGGAAGCTTCTCCCCTTCCCTCTGTGGTGTCTACATAGCCTCGCTTCTGTCCCTGTTGTAGCTCCAGAGGTGACTAGAGTCTTTGTCCTGCTTGCTGCAAGGGGCCCAGCCCTCCTCTCCTGTCCTAGGAGCACTGTCTCCCCAAGCCCAGCTCAGCACCAGTACAGGCGCACTGCATCACTTCGTATCCTGCATAGACTGGGTTCCTTCGTCTCACGATCCTTACCGATCTCTTCATCCCCTCCCTGACCCGCCTTGGTTCTCCTGGGCTATGTCAGGGGGACAGGATGGGCAGTTTCTCTATGTCTGTTAGCCAGGCTGATGGACTGGCCCCTCCACTTTGTCATAACCACATCCTACCAAGCACATCCTGAGCTTGGTTCAAGACTTGTCTCCATCCAGCCCCATCTCCATTTTCATTGCCTCGTTTTTCACTAGTTCTCTGAATGGGCTTGCCATCCTTTAAAAAGGCCTTATACTTTTGTCTCTCCTCTCTCTGGAATGTCGTGACTACTGATGACAATCTTACTCTTCTCCAAAGACCCTTCCTCAGTGCCCTTTCACCATGGAGCCTTGACATTTTAACTGGTGAGCTGACTGGGAAAATGCCAGACTAGGGCAGGGCTTTTCCTCTTCAGCGCTGTTGATGTTTGGAGCCAGCACATTCTTGGTGGAGGGTGGGAGGCCACCCTGAGCACTGCAGGGTGTTGAGCAGCATCCTGGGTCTCCATCTGCCAGAAGCACTCACCCACCCCCAAGTCATGACACAACTGTCTCTGGACATGGCCAAGCCTCCCCTGGATGACAGAATCCCCTCCTAGTTAGCGACCATGGAACTAATCAGCCAGAAGTGGCAGTGACCCCTGAATTGGCACAGCCCATAGATTTAGCATCACAAGGCTACTTGGACATGGTGTGATTTGTGTGTCTTACTTCCTGTTCTCAGCTGTACGCTCCTGGGGGACAGGAACAGCTGGCCCTACCACACTTCCCATAGGACTTCATATTTAATACGTGAGTGAATAAAGCCCTTGACCCCAGGGTGTCCTTCAGGGGGCACAGCCTATGTCAGGTAACGGCAGCTTTTGGTGATTTATAGTATGCGTACCAAGTCACACAACTGTCAGCACTGTCCCATTCCAGAGCATTTTCATCGCCCCCAGAAGAAGTCCCATCTCCCTTAGCTGTCCCCCTCGTCCCCCTCCCCAGCCCCTGGCAACTACTGAGCCACTTCCTGTCTCTGTGGCTGTGCCTGTCCTGGACGTGTCACATACATGGAGCCACACGGTGTGGCCTTCTGTGTCTGGATTCTTGCACTGAGATGTTTTCAAGGTCCATCCACTAGCTGCAGTGAGTGAGTATCAGTGCTTTACTTCTTTTCATGACTGGACTGATTTTGGGGAGTAAGAAAGGGATTTTATTTTACCCACTTTTCCTGCAACCCCCCTTTTCCCATTGAGTATTTAGTCCATATTTTATCGCTATTCCTGTGTTTACCTCATCCTCCCCATGTCACTGCATGAGACTCCATTGCGAAGCTGTGGCTGAGGTGTGGAACTAGCTCCTTGTTGAGGGGCATTGCGTCAATCCCTTTTCAGCGACACTGCAGTAAACAGCCTTGTCTGAGCATCTCTGTGCACGTGTTTGAGGTGTTGGCAAGTTCTCCGAAGGGGATGGCTGGGTCCAAGGGGCTTCCTTGCCTCTGCATTAGCTTCCTCTCATTACTTTCACGCTCTGTTCCTTCGCCGAAGGTCACTATCCACTCACGTCCTTGCCTGTACCTACACCACCTCGAGCATGGCCGGCTGGCACCACCTTCTCCCGCTCTCACACCATGGGGCTGTCACAATATGCCTGTCCTTTACCCTTAACTTCTGGTCCCATTCATAAAACAGCAGGCCACAGACCTTTTGACAACCAGGTGAAAACGCGCGTCCTCCTCCCAGGAAAGTGCACAATGAGCACATGTATCTGGTTCTGTCTGGGCTTTTGCAGGCTCTCAGCCCCTTGGAACCTCTCCCTGGGCCAGCCCCTGCTTCCTGGTCAGTTCTGCTCTGCCTGTCTCACCGTCCTGGTGTGCCTGACTCAGCCCCAGCCTGTCACCAGAGCTGCGCCCATGCCCGTGTGTGCCTCTAGGGAAGGCCCTGCCTCGCAGCCGGTTTGTGCCCGCACAAGTTCACGCTTGTTGCATTGACTGAGCCGATTCTCACATAGCAACAGCATGTGAGCATCCCTCCCCCTGAATTCCCCATTGAGATGTGGCATTCACCTCTTTGCTACCTTGATAATCCACCAAAGCATTCGTTCTGCTGCTTTCCCGGCACAGGCCTGTCCAGGCAGTCAGGGTGTGACCTCTGGGCCGCCCTCTGTCTGCTGAGTTCCGTCGTCGGCCTCCACAGGCCAGCAAACGGGTCAGCTCCCATTGCAGAGCCTGCTCCTGCCAGCTTCAGTAGGGAGCCCACTCATGCTGTCTCTAGATCCTGCACTTGACCCTCTGTCTGTGTCATGTGGGTGACTTCTCAGTGCAGTGAAGACCACTTCTGTACTCGAACAGTTTAAAACCCGAATTCTGACAACCTAATCATAGATAAAGTCACCGATCTTTAATCTGTGCTTTTCTCCCACTTTAAATTCAGTGGATGTTTTTCTTCTTAACATCCTTTAAGACATTTGAGACACTAACCTAATCTGGTTTTTCTTTTTTAACGTTACGTAAATGTAGACTCTTCTAGAAACTACCTGCTTATTCTCCAGTGATGATGTTCTCTTAGGACTTGGGCCAGAAAGTCTACCCTTCTCTTGACTCCTGAACTGAGACATACTCTGGTTTCGAATTCCTGGTGGCGAAATGCCTGTCCTAGCCGTTCATTTCTCACTCACTGTCCACGCCCCACCATTGGTTCCGGTTACAAGGCACATCTTTGCAAACGTCTTGACATTTCTAAAGCA
The DNA here is from genome assembly GCA_028533065.1 of Trachops cirrhosus. Lineage (NCBI taxonomy): Eukaryota > Metazoa > Chordata > Mammalia > Chiroptera > Phyllostomidae > Trachops > Trachops cirrhosus. The sequence continues at coordinate 38,496,066 of CM052545.1, read as the reverse complement.
GATTTGCTTATATTCCCCCCACCCCGTCCCTGGAGGTTTTCACATAGAAAGGGATAGTGTGCTGGGGGTGTTTTGTGTATTAACAAAGTTTGTTTCTAAAAACTTGAAAATTTTTGACCAGGTTCCCAGCCTAGCTTTCTCATCATTTCAATCAACATCACATTTCACTTCCAAGGTAAAGAATATAGGGGCTGTTTTGGGTTATATACCATCTATTTCTCTCTTGTCTGGCATTTGTCAACACTTGCTGTGTCATTTTTTTAAATTGGGATAAAAGTCACATAACACAAAATTCACAGCTTTAAAGTAAAATTCAGTGGCGTTTACAATATTTGAAATAATACACAGCCATCACCATTATCTAATTCTAGAATGTTTTCATCACCCCTCCCAAACAAACCCTGTGCCCATTGCCCAAGCCCTGTGCTCACTCCCCAAGCCCCTCCCTGACAACCATTAGTCTACTTCCTGTCTCTATGGATTTCTGTTCTGCATCTTTCCTGTAAATGGAATCATATATAGGTGGCTTCTTTTGGGACTGGCTTCTTCCACAGAGCATCCATGTGTTGAAGTCCACCCACGTTGCGGTGAGTGTCAGTGCCTTATCCCCTTTACAGCTGAGTGATGTTCCAGTGTGCGGATGGACCACGCTCACTTACCCGTTGACTCGTGATGGATGTGAGTTGTTTCTTTATGACTATTGTGAATAACGCTGCTATGAATGTTTGTGGACAGGTTGTTGTGTGAGCACAGATTTTGATTTCTCTTGGGTAGTATTCAGATACCTACCCAAGAAGTGGAGTTGCTGGGTCATATGGTAACTGCATGTTTAGCTTCTTGAGGAGCTGCCAAGTGTTTTCCACAGCTGCTGCTTCATTTTTCATTCTTACCAGCTGTGCAGGAGGGTCCTGATTTCACCACATCCTCGTCAGCACTTGTTATTTTCCTTGGTTTTTATTATAGCCACCCTGGTAGGTGTGAACTGGTATCCTCTGGCTTTTAATTTTATTTTCCAAATTATTAATGATGTTGAGCATCTCTTCAAATGTTTATTGATTGTTTGTACATCTTCTTTGGAGAAATGTCTATCCAACATCAAATATTCTCGCCACAGGTTTCCCTTTCTCTGTGAAATGCCCAAAGACTCTGAATCATGAGGGTGCAGGGCACACACGTCAGAGCTACACAGGGGCGGGGGGTCGGAGTTGACAGGACCGGAGGGCCCTTCTCTCCCTTGTGACAGGGCTCCAGCTCTGGCTTCCACACCCCCTTTCAGAGACTTCCTGAAATCCTGCATCCTCTTCCTCTGGAAGGGAGACATGACAGGGATGTTGGTCCTCACCCTCCAAGTGTCCCTACTTCTCTGGACAGGGAGACTTCTAGAATATTCTTTGTATAGTTGTCCCTCAATATCCACGGGGATTGGGTCCCGGACCCAGCTAGCACCAGAGTCCCCAGGTGATCGAGGCCCTTGTGTAAAGCGGTGAAGCGTTTGCGCGTGACCTGTGTTTGCGTGCAGGACACACACCTACAGCCGTGTGTGCCTACACTCACTCCCTCTGTGGAGCCAGCGCAGTGCTCAGTGCGTGGCCAATGGAGCTTCTGCTTTCCGGAACTTTCTGGGACTTTTTCCCCAATATTTTTTATTCAAAGTTGGTTGAATCCACAGGTATGAAACCAGAGGATACAGAGGGCCGCTTGCGATTATATGGGCTTTTGATACCTGTCCGTTTATTTACAAAGACTTATTTTCGGTTCCCTTTGAGAGACATGAGCACAGATGCCTGAGTCTAGAGCAGGGCCAGCAAGCAGTCCGCGGGCGACAGCAAGCCTGCTGCCTGGTTGTGTGCAGCCAGGAGCTAAGACTGGTTTTTACAGTTTTAAATGACTGGAAAAAGCAGTGAAAGAATAATATTTTGGAACACATGAAATTATATGAAATTCACTTTTCAGTGTTCATCAATAAAGTTTTATTGGCACATGCCCATGTTCATTCGTGTACATGTTGTCTGCGGCAGTTGGTGCCCTGCGACGGACGAGCTGAGTTGTCTCAGCAGAGACTGACCCACAAAGCCTAAAACAATTGCCGTTGGGGCCTTTACAGAACAGCGTGCTGAGCACTGGGGTGCTGGGCTGACACACAGCACTGGTTACATGTGACTAGCACCTGGCACCGCATCCTGAGGCTGATTTAGAGGGCTCTGAAACCCCTTAGAATCTGCAGTAGTGCTTGACATCATTTTTGCTTCCTTTGTTGGTGAGGGGAATAGTATCTATCTTATTATCTTCTTGTTTGCTTTAATTAAAGAAGAGTCTTCATCTGGCCTCATCTGTCTTGTAGGCTGAATCCCCTTTGCCTTTTTATGTCTATAAAACTCTGCCCTTTTTAAAATTGTAATTCCTCAGCACCTGGCCTTTTCCTCCATGGTGTTCCTCTCTGTCTTTCAGGCCCAGAGCTGGGGTTAGGTTTAGACCAACAGTCCTGGGTGGGGAGGCGCTCTAGTCAGGAAGCATCGGTTCCTTTTCACTCTGGTACCAGGCTCCCCGATACTTGGCTCCAGGTGGCTGTCACTCAAGGACAGCTGCACCCTCTGGGCAGGTCGGACCAGCTCTGCAGTTTGGTGTGCAAATCACGGCACCCAGCAGTGATTTCTGAAGTTAAGGGCCGCTGCGGATGACGGCACCAGGACACAGGCTCCCGTGTGGGAAACACCGACACCTATAACTAGTCAGCTTCGAGTGGGAGCACACTCTGACAGCGACACACAAGGAGAAGAATGCGTCATGGCTCATCCATAAGGGAAAAAAATCAGTGTTTAGGTAAAGATCCAAAAAGCAAACTATTTCCACAGTTTAGTCTTTTCCATATACAGCTAAAGCCCCGCTTGAAATGCACTCTCCGTGACTTCGAAATCATTTTTGTAGCTGGGTTTTTCAGGATTGAGACCCAGCTGGGCCCCGGGAGGAAGAGAAACGGTGTTGGGCTTGTCTGGGACGAGGATGTAAATGCAGCTCACCTAGCCCCCTTGCTGCGGGAGTTGTCCATGTCCGCCACCAGAGCCGTCACAGTAGGTCCGCCTCCTTGGTTCCTTTGGGATAGACCCTAGAGAAAATGTGACTTCTCCCTTCTTCTCTTCATTCCCCACTGGCAGACGTTTCTCTCAGGTTTCTTCAAATCTGTGGCATTTCCTGGGCTTGGGGGCCTGTGTGTTAGGTAACACCAAGATGGCCGTTGAAGATTTAGCTGATTATCAGCAGACCCCTTCCTGAACTGTTTGAATTCCTAAATATGGAATGTGGGGAAGAAGTCTAGCTGCCTTCGTACAGTGGCTTCCCCCTCGAGACGGACACGCATCCACTCCACTCCTGTGACTGTCCCGTCCGGCCCCACATCTCTGCCATGTGTGATTGGCGGCCCACTGCCGCCATTCTGCCCTTCCTCCAGGAAGCGAACTAACTGTGTCTGTCACGTCTGAAGACTACTGACCTGCCTGGGTTGTACAGTGAGGCTCATCTAAAACTGGAATCCCTGAATTTGTGAACATAAGTTAAAAGCAGCACCCCTCCCCCCCAAAAAAAACACCACATACCATTAGAGCCCAGTAGTTCTTAACCTTTCTTCAGTCAAGGCCACTTTCAAAATTTGCTGAAAGTTTGGAATGTTTTTACCCAGAAGAACAGGCATAGACATATGCACCCCCCCACCCCCGACTTGAATTTCATGTTCAAGTTCAGGTTTACAAACTCCCTGAAGCATACCCTCACAAATCCATGGACCCAGTTATAGGATGCCACTGTAGTCATTTGAATAGGCAAATTGCAGAATTTAAGCCACTTTCCAAATATCCTCTGGGTTTTAAAAATAGAAGGGCAAAAATTAGGTGAAAACCTAACACTTTGTTGTGAACAAAACAGGAGGGATCCTCGTGTGATGTTCATATCTCTGTAGAGTGGTGTGAGTTGGCCACTCACTTAATTCCATGTGAAAATGATAGTAAGGAAGCCACCATTGAGAACAGGAATAAGGGTTATACTCAGATATGTCCATTACCATTGGAAAAAAGTAGAATTTGTCTACTGCACATGAACTTCTAATGCACATGAACTTCTTTCACAAATTCACTTTCTGGGTGTTCTATCTGGCATGATTAGATCTTCATGTGTTATTAATTAGCTTTAATTACTTGTTTATAATATTTTACTCCAAGGGTGCCAAGACCGTTCAGTGGGGGAAAGGACAGTCTTTTTGACGTGTGATGTTGGGAAACTGCACGTCCACATGCAGAAGACTGAAGTCGGGCCCTTGCCTGACACCATACACAAAGAGTAACTCGAAAAGCATCAAAGACCTCCATGTAAGAAGTAAAACTATAAAATTCTTAGAAGACAATACAGGGGAACATCTTCACGACATTGGATTCAGCAGTGAGTCCTTGGATGTGACACCAAAGGCAGAGAAACAAAAGAAAAATAGATAAATTTGAGTTCATGAAAATGAGAAACTTTCGTGCATCAAAGGACACTATCAGTAGAGTGAAAAGGCAACCCATGGAATGGGGAAAATGTTTGCAAATCATCTGTCTAATAAAGGGCTGATATCCAGTCTATACAGAGAACTCCTACAACTCAACGACAAAACCAACTCAATTAAGAAATAGGCAAATATTTGAATAGGTACTTCTCCAAAGAAGATGCAAATGGCCAATAAGCACATGAAAAGATGCTCAGACATATTAATCATTAAGAGATACAAATCCAAATCACAATGAGATACTAGTTCACATCATCAGAGGTGGCCATCATTTAAAAGGCAGAAAAGAAAATAACATGTTGGCAACAATGTGTAGAAATTGGAACCCTTGTGTATATGGTTCGTGGAAAACAGTGTGGCGGCTCTCAAAAAATTATACGTGGAACTATTATATGATCCCGCAGTTCCACTTCTGGGTGGATACTCAGATACTGGACATATCTTCGCACACCTGTGTTCACAGCGACATCATTCAGCAGCCAAGGTGGCAGCAGCCCACATGTCCACTGACGTAGGATGCCACCCACACAACAGGGGCCATCCACACGATGGAGCGTTATTCAACATTAAACAGGAGAGAAATGCTAACAACTGGGTGAACCTTGAAGACATTATGTTAAGTGAAATAATCCAGTCACAATAGGACAAATACTGTATGATCCCACTCATAGGAGGGTGTAGAGGAGTCAAGTTCACAGAGACAGGAGAACGGTGGGTGCCAGGGGCTGGTCAGTAGGGTATTCCCTGGGAACAGAGTTTCACTTCTGCAAGATGACAGAAGTCCTGGGGATGGACAGTGGTGCTGGCTGTCCAGCTGTGTGGCTGTACTTAGTGTCAGCGAACTGTACCCACAAAAATGGCTAAAGTGGTAAATTTTTTACTTTACCACTATTAAAAATAACAATAAATATGTCACTCAGATTATATTTCCAGTAAAACATTAAAGAGGTGTGTTCTTTCTTAGTTTTCACCTTGTAAGCCCCACCCCTCCTGCAGAGTCATAGGCTCACAGTTTCATTGGAGACCCTAAAAATTTATTTTGTGCGTGGTCACGTCCCAGGCGTGTGTGCCTTTGAGGGTCCGGGGATGAACAAAGAATGAGAGGCAACCTTAGCAGGGGTTTTGGAAAGGAGGCAGTAGGACTGATTTGTCGGCGTCCTCTGAGTGCCCACACGACAGCAGGTGTTTCCCTGCAGCTGTGGAGATCACGAAGGAGCAGAAGGAGCGTCTCCTGAAGGGCCCTCTAGCAGAGTCAGCAAACTAACCCCGGGGCAAGTCTGGCAGGATGCCTGCGTTTTGCGTAAGTCACGAGCGCTGAAAATAGTTTTTGCATTTTCAAATGGCTGAAAAAAATCAAAAGGATATTTTGTGATGCATAAAAATTACACAAAAATCAAATTTCAATGTCCATAAAGTTTTATTGGACAGCTCCAGGCCTGGCACTAGGGTGAGGCAAGTGGTGAACACAAAATTTAAGGGGTGGGTGGTGCAAAAAAAAAAAAAAAACTCGGCCACAAAGATAAATAATAGTTTAATGCAATATTTTTTAAAATCAAATAAATGCCCAAAAATCCACAATGAGCAAAATATGAAAATTTTATATAAAGACCAAGTCAGTATTGCTGATTTTTTCCCTTTGCCCCAGGCTCTGGTAGAATTCTTCTGAAGGGCGTGAAGGTGGCCACACTCCTCACTTTGTTACTGTCCATGGTGACTTTCTAGAAATAGTGACAGAGATCCATGGAGTGAAAAATATTCTCTGGCCCTCTGTTAAAAAAGTTTGCCAATGCTGATTGAAACCAATTTACTATATTAATCCCTAACAGCAAGTAACTATAACCAGACTACAGATTCAATGTCTTCTCCCTCTGTCTACTGTTTTATGTGCCTTTTTAAAAAACGAGTGTATACTCGTAAATTATTTAATTTTTGGATAATGGCATTTATAAGTCAATAGGGACTATTCACACTAAATTAAGAAGCAAGTTGGTGCTTGTGGACTATGATGATTGAGTGTAAAATTACCTGCATTAAAATTGTAGAGGCCATCATTTACTTTCCCATTAATTAAACACTTAATTATTTAACCCTCCATTTACTGGGCTGACTTGACTTGGCTTCTTCTATAAAATGATACATTTCTTGCCCAGCTGCCCTATATAGGTCTTAAGAAGCTCAGTTAAGAACTTAAGAAGTTATAATTATTATTAAAATTGTAACATTGTAAATACCAAGGGAGCTTCCTCCCTGGTTTTCCTGTTTTCATTCTTTCACTTAATAGTCTAAAAAGCGTGCTATTTTAAAAGCATAAGTCAGATCATATTGTACCTTCACTCTAGGCTTCCCTCAGGAACTGGAATAAAACCCAGACCTGTGGCCATGCCCTCAGGGTCTCTACTGACCTCTCTGGACACACACACCACCCCCCACAGCCCCAGGGCCTTTGCACTTGCTGTTCGCTGTGCCTGGAGTGCTCTCTCCCGCATCTCCCCAGGTGGGTCCCTGCTTGGATCAAGTCTCAGCTGGTCTGTTGAGAGGTTGGGAGCCCCTCTCTACCACTGTCCCAGCCCTGTCCCTTTGCCATCTCCTTTCGTCCCAACCCAGATCTCTCTGCAATCACTTTGTGTATCAGGTGTCTGGTCTGTTGTCTGAGACCCCTGCATGAGGGTGTCGGCTCCCCAAGAACAGGGCTTTTCTCTGACTTGTTCACCGGTGAACAGAGCCTCGGAGAGTGCCTGGCCTTCAGTAAGTTCACCTTGTTCCCTCTTTGTTCATTTCTGGGTTAAGTTTACGTAATCATATTCTCCTCTCGGGGTGTCTGAGCTTTCACACATGCATAGATCCTACAAATATCCGGGAGCCTGCCATGTGGCACGCACTGCACTTCTTGGAGCTCTGTCTTGGAGAATGTGCCTCATTCTTTTTAATGGGATCGAAGTATACAGCAAAGATGTACCATAATTTATTGAGATTTTTTCCTATGAACATTTAAGTTTCCAATTTTGTATGACTTCAAATAATGAAGGGACATGTCATCCATATACCTTTACTTTTTTTACAACTGACTTCAGATATATTTATTTCATGTACCATAAAGTTGGCCCATTTGAAACATTCAGTTTAGTAGTTGTTAGTATGTCCACAAAGTTGTGCGACTACCACCTCTTAATTCCAGAACCTCACGCCCACCCCGAAAAGAAGCCCCATCTCCATGAGCAGTCACTCCCCGTCTCCCTCCCCCAGCCCCTGGCAGCCACTGATCTGGTTCCTGTCTCTGTGGCTGTGCCTGTGCTGGACGTGTCACAGACATGGACTCACACACGGTGTGGCCTTCTATATCTGGCTCCTCCCACTGAGCAGCATGTGCCCGAGGTCCATCCACGCTGCAGCGGGGGTCAGAGCTTTGCTTTTTCATGGCTGAGTGGTGGTCCATGTGGGGGTGGGCCACATTTTGTCTTATCGGCTGATGGACACTGGGTTGTTTATACATAGGGGCTGTTGTGAATCATGCTGTCACGGACATTGGTGGACAGTGTTCATGTGACCATGTACCTTCCTGGACATGTGTATTTCCATAAGACAAATTCTGAGGGGGAAGGGAGACCCCGCTTCCAGCCAGCTCTTCATTTTCTCACTACGTAGGTGTGGACATATCCTGGTTCTTGAGGGTCCCCTGTTCTGGGTGAGAATTCCCACCCCTTGCCCAGCAGCCAGAGCACATGGCCTTGTGTCTGCCTCCCTCGCACACGCTCAAGGAGGGCGCTCCAGGGGCCTCACCTGTCTGTGAGTTAGTGCTGGACAGGGCATTGGCCAAGTCAGCGGTTTAGTGATGCAAACCCCAGAAACTTGGGGCAAAGTACAGGAAGCAAAGAGGATCTCCTTATGGGGAACTAGACAAACTCACCAGCTCTCTCACCAGACAACACCATCTATCTTTGTCACCATTTGTCAAGCAATTTATGAGACGCCCAGCCATGGAGAGTGTACTGTACGTGCTCTGAGGTCTTACAGAACAGTGGAATGTCTGAGACGAGAAAGGAGGCTGATAATAAGAAGTGATCTTTCCAACAGCAGTGCAGCCGGGCTAATTGGAAGGAGAGTTGCCTGTTCGGCACAGTTCTGGGGAAGAGCAAGGGTTAAGTGTTGGGCCCGAATGTGCCCTGTAGTGAGCAGAGTGCACAGCGTGAGGTGCTCCCTGAGGACCCCATCGTGCAGTTTGTTTTTGAAATAGCAAAGTGCCCAACTGCCTGTAGAGCTTTAGATATTTAAGTAGGCAAAAAGCAGCACAATTGGTCTTGTATTAATTTGTTTAATTATCTAATTAATTAAATCTAATTAATTAATGTTGAATTGTGACACAGGAATCCCAAGGCTAAGGAATGGGATTGGGGTCAGGAGCTCCCTGAAGGGACTTGCGGGTGTGGAGTAACCATCTATGACTCAGTGACACCCACCTCCCTAAATCCAGGCAGAGGCGCTGCCCTCTCCCGGGCTGGTGTCTGTCCGCCTAGCTCTGGCCACGTCCTCATCTCTTCTGCAAGACTTCTCATCCTGTCCCATCTGCACAAGAACACTCACTAGCGATCCCCCCTCTCCCGCGCCAGTTCCCTCCCGCAGGTCCTGCCCGTCACAATACATACCTGCTACTACTACTTCCATTTCAGAAACCCCCTTTCAACCGGACTGCCCCTTCCAGGTGCCACATCTTCCCTCTCCTCTTTCCAGAAGAGATTCCTTTATGGAGTTATCTGTGCCTGGGGTCTCCAGCTGCGCAACTCTTGGTTTCTCTTGAACCCACTTCAATCTTTGTGGCTTTCGCCTAATCATTCCCCTGGAACTGCTGTGTCACGGTCACGGCAACCTTCACTTCACTGAATCTAATGGTCGGTTCTTGGCCCCCACTCACTCGGTGCTCGCACACCACTTGCTCTCTTACTTCTCTGGCCTCCTCTTTCAGGCTCCTTGGCTGAGTCCCTCCTGTTTAGGGCCTCTAAGTGGTGTTCAGCCGCAGACCCCAGCCTTTTCGCTGCTGTGCCGTGACGAGCTTGGCCAGTCTCATGGCTTTAAATAGGTCGTCTCTGCACTGCGGGCCCCAGCCTACCTCTCGCCCCTCAGGCCCTCCTTTACACACTACATCTGCCTGGTTTCTCAGCCTCCCGACTGGGGAGTCTAGGAGTCGCTCACACCTCGCACCTTTAAAACGCAGTTCCTGGGTGCTCCTCGGCCTTCTTCTCCTGCAGTCTTCCTGACCTCATCTTTTTAGTTGCCAAAAACCTTTGAGACACTTTGAGTCCTTTCTCTCACACTCCATCTCCAACCGATCAGCAAACCCTATGGTTCACCTCCAGTGTTTATCCAGAGTCTGACCGCTCTGCACCCCTCCACTGCCACCTCCCAGGACAGGCCGTCTCTCATCTGGAAGGTCACGTTAGCCTCCTAACTGTTCTCTCTGCTTTCACCTTTTTCCTTTTCCTGTTCTCAGCCAGTGGCCAGAGGGACCCGGCTAAAGCACAAGTCAAATCTGGTCATTCCTGACCTCGACCCCTCTGATCAGTTTCATTTCACTATGAGCAAAAGCCGAAGCTCATATGACAGTCTGCGTGGGTTTCTTCTCCTCCTTGTCTCCTGGTTCACTCAGCTCCAGTCACCAGCCAAGCAGTGACCCACCTCAGGGCCTTTGCTCCAGTTCTTCCCTCCCCTGGAATATTGTTCCCTCCACAGAGCGCTCTTTCTCGCCGTATCTGAGGGGCTCAACTCCTCACTTTCCTCATCTCTTTACTGTAATGGACCTTCTCACGGAGGCATGTGACACAGCCCTTTGAAAACTGCACCCTGCCCCAGCACTCCCTCTCCCTGCTCCACGTTCCCCTTTGGCACCCATCACGATCCGACCTGCTGTATGTTTTTCTTACTTATTTTGTTAACTGTCTACCGCCATCACCACCCCTCCCCACCCACTCACTCTCCGCTAGAATGTAAGCTCCAATGGGGAAGGAACTGTGTCTGTTTTGATTACAGGCCAGTGTCTGGGCCATGCTAGGCAGTCAGTAAATATATTTTTTAATTGAGATCCATGGATAATGCAAGTAGGACCCCTGTGTCAGTCCTCTCTCAGAGAGAGAGTTTGGGGACTTCACGCTGCAGGTCAGAGCCTCCCTCCAAGGGGGAGCACGGGCAGATCATCAGTGTCCCCGGGGCAGTGCCCGGCAGCGACTCCCATGGTTTTGGCTGCTGGTGGTCACACCTCCAGGCCTAGAGACCTACCACCTTCCTCATCACCGCTTCGCTTCTCCATTGGTTAGTGACTGGCCCAAGAGTCCGGCTTTACATTCCTCTCACTCCTGGAGCCCAGGTTCAGACTCTAACGGCATGGCATCCACCTCCCTTTTTTCAGGGAGACATGCTGATTCCCTCTTGTTTATTGTAAGATCAACTCCTGGAGGCTATCTTATGAAAACAAAGTTCTTGAACACCGATTGTGTCTATCTCAAAGGCCATGATTGCTGTGAGCTTTTATCCTCTAAGACATGGATGCCTTGCATCCTTGCAGCTGAAACCATATGTTCCCCATTCTAGCAAAATGTGTTATCATCCTTGGACACCCCCCCACCACCACCTAATAAGACATCCGCTTAGAACTCTAGGCTCCTTGTAAGATGAGGTGCTGCCTGCCCCTGTGCCAGTTCCAAAGCCACAGGGAGCCTGTGCTCAGCCTGCTTCGCTCTGAACAGAGGCAAGGCTGTGTGCTTTCCGTTTAACTTGTTTTTCTTTTTTTATTTCCCTGTGGGTCAAGATTGGCCAATGCTTGGGACCTCCCTGTTGCCTCTTTCTGGAGCTGTGTGTCCCTGTGCGTCCTGCCATCTGGGGGCCTCTGATGTGGCCTGGCTTCCTCTTCTAAGAGCCCTCCCTCACTGAGCGGGGCAGGAAGAGCAGGCACAGGGGCGCCAGATGCTCTAAGTTCCTTCCGACAAAGCCCCGGGAGGCATTTCTAATGCTGAGTCAAAGATTCAGTTTGCACCTACTGTGTGTGTCCATGACGGTTTCAAAAGTCTTTTTAATAGGAGCTATTTCTCTTATATATTTTTTAAATAGTTTAATCCCCAGGTTGTTTTAATTTGTCTAATCACTGCCCCCCAAAAAACCCTTGTGCAGCTATGAAGTATCCCACACTGTTTGCTGGGTGTTAAATAAATTCTTTCTTCCTGGAGAAAAAGGCACTTTCTCCTCTGGGCACTGGGGAAGGCTGAAGAAGTCCCTTCTGTGATGCTTCTGCGGACAGAGTTGGTCCTTCTTGTGTTTTGTTATTTCAGAACAAATATGGTAAACTGTTTTCCCCCTTGGTTACTATAGAGAAGAGATTATTTGCCTTTCTCTTAGGGCTTCTGAAAATAATAGATTACATATTTGGGAGAGTTTTTTTTTAGATCTGGTTAATGTGAGATAGAGAGGATTGCTCCTGGGATGACATTGTTTGGTTTGGGAAGTATTCTCCTGGTTGCCCAGCAACAGGCTCTTGGAGACGGGAGTGGACTGCGTCGCCCCTGGCAACCGTTGTTACTCAGCAAACAATGAGGGCTGGCAAGCAAAGCCAGGACTACAGACTCCTGGGCTTTAATTGAACATCTGCATATATTTTTCTCTGATGAAATTATGTTTGTGTTTGATCTGCTGTGACATGTTAAGGGGGGTTCACCTGGGGTCTACTTAGAAGGAAGCATATTGTCACACTGACATCTTACCCTGTATATAAACCAACAGGAGACATTGGGGGAAAAAAACTTTTTGCCATTTGAATCTGTCCTAGACTGCTCTCAACTGGAGACATATTTCAGTCTTCAGTGGATTTCTTTTTCTGATCTACCTCCTCATGTTTACAAAATCACTGGCCGGCCAGCCTGCTGCTGTAGGTCTCCGGTGAGCTGCACCTTCCGGAGCGCTTCTCAGCGTGAGGCTTCCGTTCCTGCTGCCCAAGAACATTGGAAATGCCAGGAGCTGAACCCTCACAGGCTCACACGCAAGGGCAGCTGCTGATGGACACTGAACCCAGAACCTTCTGGTTCCTCAGTATTCCTCTGAAGAAGTCGTTGACCCTCCGGGTAACATGAATATTATATTAGGGGAAGCAGGTGTTATTATATTAGGGGAGTGGAAAACCCTGACCCTGTTAATGGGCACTTTGCAGCCACAGGGTAGATTTCGATCAAAACAGTGTCATTCCCCCCACCTCCTCCTGGGCCAGCCAGAGATAGTGGTTGTTTACCAGGGCTGGTTGCTTAGGTAAACACTGCCCCTGAACTTCATTCAAAGCCAGTGACACATTTCTTTCCCTCCTCTCAGCACTGTTCCCCCACCGCTGCCCACCAGCCAGGGCTATAAATTGAGAAATGATAGGCAGTGCAGGTTTTCGGTGGGCACTTGATCCTGCCTTATTCGCCGGGAGTGCAATCTGCCCGACTAACACAGCGCCAGCCGCAGAAGTGCCGCCCATATCAGCACACTGCAACCCGTGGTCAGTAGAACAGCCCGTTGGTAACTTTAGTTACCCGGATGTTCTTTCCTTTAAGGGCAGCTCACTCTGTAGCTTCAAGGAAATGCTCATTTCATTTCCATGCCAGCATTCCAGCTAGCGTCTTGGGACAATTTAAAGTATCTGAGCAAGTGTCCCAACTGTCTTTTGCAGCTGAAACTTACAATGGGGTGTCATTTGTGTTCTAGAACAGGTAAAAGCAAGCATGTAAAAAAAAATATAAAAGCAAGCTCTTTAGCTGCCAACCCTGTTCGACGTAGTCATCAAGATCCAATGACAGTGAGTGTTGCCGGCCACGACTTGAATTCTGACTCACCGAAGACTCCCTGGCTGGTCCATTTGAGCCCACAGTCATTCCTGCAGCCTGTTGCAGAGGGTCGCTGTAGATCACTGAGTACGAAAAAGATAAATCCTTCCGATGGGAATGCTACCCTGCATTCCAGGAAGCTGTTTCCTACCCAGTCCCATGTGGGCAAGTCAGTTTTAAAAGATTTCATTTATTTATTTTTTAGATGAAGAAAGAGAGGGAGAGAAACATCGATGTGAGAGAGAAACATCGATTGGTTGCCTCTCGTACACTCCCCGACCAGGGCCCGAACCTGGAACCCAGGCCTGTGCCCTGACTGGGAATCAGACCAGCAGCCTTTCACTTACCTATACCAGTCAGGGCAAGCAAGTCATTTTTCAGGAATTGCTGCCTCACTTTAAAATGTTCTTTTGAATGAATGGAAGTACTTCACCCCACATTAGGCTTTGTAGCTTGGACCAACCATTTACCATTGTGGATAAATCCGCCATCTGTTGGGTGAAAGATCTGGGCTGCATGATTTCCAAGGGCCATCCAGAGCCGTGATTTCAAGAAGTTCTTGATTCTTAGTGGGACCGTTTCTCCATTTTTTAAATTTCAGAGTAAGTGATGACAGGTAGGGAGAGAGGGTGTAAATTGGAAAGGTCCAGTGTGCGACATTAGGAGGACAAAGGAAGTCAGCCTCCTCTCCGCCTGAATCAGTCGTGGAGGTACTGCCCATCGCCTGTGGTCATTGTCTGTCCCTAGGGGTGGCAGTGGGGACAGGACAGGAGACCCCTGCCACCAGGCAGCCGTGCCCTGTGCCAGGTTGTCACCAGGCTCAGACCCAGGAGATGCTATCAAGGAAGAAGCTCCTGCCCTGCCCGTTGGGGTCCTGCCCCACTCCCTCCCCCACCAGCTGCCTAGGCGGCTCTGAGACGTGGGAGGTGGGGTAGAAGGGGACGACTTAAAGCAGCCTCCAGCCTGGCGTCAGACAGCCCCCCAGGCCTCCACTTTTTCACTGGCCTCACACATTGTTCACCTGCTGGAGAGTGTGCAGAAGAGAGAAAAAATGTAGAAACCAGGGCAAGTCAGAGGGAAGGAAGGTCTGCTGAGAAGACAAGCTAGAATCTAAAAGCGGGGCCCCGATGACACTGTGCCCAGAACCTGGAACCCGGACCCACAGCCTGCTGGGGACAAGGCCGGTGTTCAGCCTCCTGTGGACAGTGTGGGTGGGCAGCCCCAGGCAGCAGGAACCTCCTGTCCCCTTTCACTGGAATAGTTCTAGAGGATCACTATGGGGAACGTGCCAGGGGCCAGCAGTGATGAGCAGGGCCCGGGAAGTGGTCACAAGGGTGACTAAGACCCAGACTTGGTTTCCTCAAGGAAGCCCAGCTGGTCCCAAAGCCGAATGTGTGAACAACTGAGTGATGGGAAGTGGCACTGAGGGCACTAAGCAAGAAGAACAGCTTGGCTAATTGGAAATGCCATGTGTCATGAGGCAGGGCCTTGGACCAGTAGTTCTCAGTGGGGGTGACCTTACCCCCCAGGGGACACTTGTGGGCAATGTGTGGAGACGTTTATGGTTGTCATGACTGGGAGAGAGAAGGTGCTCTTGGCATCAAGTGGGTGGGGGCTGCTCAGCCCCCTACAGTGCCCAGGACGGCCCCACAGAGATGACCTGGTCCCAGAGTCTGCGTTGTCAAGGCTGAGAAACCCTGGTCTGGAGCCGTGCTTCTCAAACTCAAATGTGATGCAGGTCTCCTGGGAATTGCGTTAAAACACAGGTTAGAATTTATGAGAAGTCCCAGGAAAGGCAAAGCAGTGCCTCTCAGCCCCTGCTGACTTTGCCCCCCAGGGAGATTGGGTGATATCTCAAGATTTCTGTGGTTGTCACAGCTTGATGATGGGTGTCCCTGGCATCAAGGGGCAGAGACCAGGGATACCGCTCAACTCCCCAGAGTGCCTGGACGGCCCTACAACCGAGAGTGCCCCGCCCTGCATCCACAGTGCTGAGGTCAGGAAACCCGCACTGGACGCTGAGGCGCTCTGGCAGGGCGGAGGGCTTTAATCACTGCTCACCCCCATGCGTCGGCCACTTTGGAGCTGCTGGTGGGTTTCCCTGCCCCCCTGTCACCTGAGCAGCCCTTCTGTTTGTAGCTGTATCAGGCAGGCAGATTTTTGAGGGACAGAGTGCTCTCCAGCCTGGCCTTGGCCCTGGTCCGTGGGGTCACATTAGTCCCATTCTGGCAGGTGCCATTGTGGCTGTGGTCCTGGCTTGTCCAACCTCCAGTGGCCCTCCATTCCAGCGTGAGTGCCACCTGCTTGTCACTCTGGGTCTGAACCACTCACTGGCACCATGCTGGCCACCCTTGATTCCGCAAGGACGCCGACTCGTAGGTATAGGCAGCACAGTGCAGTGGCCCACCTGGGGTCCCACAGGTCTCGGCATCATGCCTGGCACATTGAGTTCCACTTGGATTGAACTGGGGGGCCCAAGGGGTTGGGTGGGCATTCCAGTTAGACACTCAGTCAGAAATCAGAGGAAGCCTGGCTTTCTCCATAGAGAGACAGCGAGGGCGTATGCTGAGCGGAGGGGAGAGTCTAGCACACACAGTGTGCCTGTGTGGAGAGAGGGCACGCACACATGTGCTCACCAGGTTTGAAGAGGACAGAGAGGGGCGTGGGGAGCAAGTGGCATCGGACTCCAGGGGTGAGAGTAAAAGGAGGTGTTGAATGTTCACAGTCGGTCAGGGGGTCACTCGGGATGTCACCATTCCGATATAGCACGCTGTGTGGGCAACTCCTGTGGGGAAGAGACAGGGACAATGGTTGTTAGGGTTGTTATTTACAAGTGACAGGAACCAGGCAGGACAGGGACATGTGCAGGCCCCGCCAGATTCGTGTAACTCATTCGGCGAGTCCTGTTGTCCGTTCAGAGCTCCAGCGCCATTCGCACATGGCGGAGACTCTTCAAGCCACACACGGAGCACCTGTCACTGTTTTGCGTTCTTTGGGGAGACAGCAGGGCTCTGTGTAGTTCGGACAGCAGGAGACTCGGGGATCTGTACAAACTTGTGCCTCCTTCTGGTAAAGGAGGAAGTCCTGGTGCAAACCCCGCTCTGCCCTTCATGCTGCATGTGTGGCCTTCAGCTCATTGCCACACCTCTCAGAGCCTCAGCCTGTCTGTTGTTGTTTCTAGAATGAGGGTGACAATGGACTAGCTCCCTCGGGACTAAGTAGGAACACATGTGTAACACATGTGGCCCAGAGTCTGGCACACATGCAGTCAGTGCTGAGTCGATCGCCGCCGCCACCACTGTCTGTGATTGTCTTCCGGGTCCTCGGTCCTTCCTTCTTACTTGGTCATGCGTGGGGGTTAGAAGTGCCCATCCCCCACACAGTCCAAAATTCACACATAACTCTGACTTCTCCAAAACGTAACTGCTAATAGCCCACTGTGGACTGGGAGCCTTACCGATAACATCGACAGTGGTGTAACACTTATTTTGTATGTTCTGTGTCAGCGATTTTCACCCTTTCCTCTTACGGCACACATAAACTAGTTATAAAATTCTGCAGCACACCAGAACATGTATGTTTTGCCAGTCTGACTAAAAATAGGTATGACTTTGATTCATTCACACCAGACAGCTATTGTTGTGTTGGCTGTTGTCATTTTTTCATTTGACAGTCTAAGGGCACGAGATGAGTGCCCCTGAATAAACAGTCAGGCATTGCATGGTTTAAACACCCTTGTGGCACACTGGTTGGAAACCACTGTTCTCTGTATTATATATTCTATTCTTACAATAAAGTGAGATGGAAAAAATAAAATGTTATGAGAAAATCATATGGGCCATCTGCCAAGGCAAGTTCAAGTTGTTGCATCTGTCTAAAAAAGTTTCCCAATATGTTTATTTAGAGAAATCCACATATAAGTGGATCTGCACAGTTCACACCATGGTGTTCAAGGTCAGCTGTACTGATTTATGGAGCACAGCTGGGTCCCAGGCTTGAGAGCGGCACATCCAGTACCTCATTCCCCTTCATCCTCCCCATCCCTTTGGCAAATGAAGAAACTGACGCCATGGCCACAGCAAGTGACAGAGCCGAGATTTGAACTTGGTAGTGTCTGAGTTCAAAGTCCATGCGGCCCCACCTCCTCCCTGCCCAGCTGGACACTCACCTCAGCGTGTGTTCAGAAGTCAAGTTTGTTATCTAGGCTGTTAAGTCTTTTCCCTGATGGAACTAAGATCCAGTGGCAGGTTGGGGAGCAGGAAGAGAATCAGGTGTCCCTTTTTTTTTTAATCAATCTGCAGAGCAGGGCTCTCAGGCTGCCTGAGCATCAACAGTCTTCGGGTCAGAAGGTCCAGATCACCCAGAGTAGGCTGCACTGTCCCTAAATGTGAAGGGCAAGCCTGGAAGCATCTAGCGCATGACACCTAACCTCCTCAAGGGCCACAGACCCTTGGCCTCTAAATGTCTTGGACCCCATCTTGGTAGTCCAAATGTCTTGGCCTCCCACTTGGGAGGCAGCACCAGACTTCCAGATGTGGGGTGAGGAGGCAGGGACTGCCCTAGGTCCCTGAGAGGTGGGACCCAGCAGAGATAGCAGGCAGGGTCACCAGGTGGATGTGACCCTGAGGCCAAAGGAGATGCCCAATGACTCACAGCCCAGTGGCTGAGGAAATATAGGAGAAGTGGCAAGTTTGGGAGAAAGGAGTTCCCTTTTGGATTTGTTGTGGCACCTGAAAGGCACCGAGCTCTGTGAAGCAACTGGAAATGGAACCTGGAGCGAGCGAGGCAAGTGGATGGTGGTGGAAGTTAAGTGCAGGGTGACAGAGTTGGAGGAGGGGAGGACTCCTGATAGGGTGTGGGACAAAGAGGCCAGAGCAGGGGGCTGAGAAGACATCCTCAGAGGGCAGAAGAGACCAGAAACGAGAGGAAAGCATCTCAAGGAACAATACCAAACACTATGGAGAGGTCCAGTTCAGATGAGGCTGAAACTGCCCACTAAGACCTCGGTTGGGGACAACCCGGGGGGCCATTGTGAGAACGTGGAGGGCAGAGCAGGAGAGGGAGGCAAAGATACCGAAAGAGCAGGGGCTGTCTCCTCAGGCCCTGGGCAAGCAGAGGAGCTAAGGCCTGGAGCCATGGTGGTGATGAACGTGCCTCCAGGATGGCGTGACAGAATGTGGCGTGTGGGCTGCAAGAGTGGGGCCGGGGCAGAAGGCAGAGGACGGCCAGGCAGCACGTCCTCTGTGGGGACTGAGGCTGTGGGACACATGCCCACACTTGGATTGGAGCTCTGAGAAGGGCCGCAGAGGAACAGGCTCTGCCAGTCCCTGTCACGGCCACCCCGCTCCGCCGGTGTAGCAGGAAAGCTGCCACAGACAGCGTGTATCGGGACTGAGGGTGCTAGGACGAGAGGAGTAGAAATGTCAGGGTCAGGCTCTGCACGGAGGGAGGGATGTGGCTTCGGGGCGGGGCAAGGGACGCGGGACGGTGCACTGGGCGGGGAGCTGAGAGCTGGGGCAGAGGCTGTGTTGGGATCACAGTTCCACAGCAGGGTCCCAGGATGAGGAAGTTGTCTACAGAGAAAAGCCTGCATTCCGAGATATTTCCCCATATGCACGGGTGCAAATATGTAAACATAGGTTCCCTCCCCTTTTTGCTATGAGAACCATTGATTTTTCCCTATGGGGACTGGTCAACATTCAGTGTAATAGAAAAATGTCTACAGTAAGAAAGAACATGTCAGTAGTGTCTTCTGAGTGGTTTGGGCCATTTTTCTCACATTAACCTGTGTTGTACCTGCACATGCATGCATGTGTTTGTGTGTGTGGCTTCTGTGTGTACATGTATATGTGTCACATGTGTTTGTACATGTGTTTGTGCATGTTTGCTTTGTGTGTGTTTGTGTGGGCACTGTGTTTGTGTGTGTGTGTGCACGCGCATATATGGTTTGCTTGTGTGTACACGTGGGAGTGTAAGACACCTTCCTTGCTCGCTCTCCTCGCACAAAGCAGCAGCTGACAGTTGGTCTCCCACTCAACACCCAGTTCCCACTCCCTTTGATGTGATGAACTTTGGGGCACCCACCCCCATCCTGGAGGGAGTTTCGTTTCCTGGACACCAAATCATGTGGTGTTTAAGTCTTTACTAATGAGAGCTGGTATTAGGAGCCTGCCTCAAACATTTGCTGGGTGAAAATGTTGGTGAAGGTTTTTTAATTCCCATTTGTCCTGAATCCCTGACATTGTCACTTGCTAAAATTAGGCCACATCCCAGATGAGATAGCCAGACCTTAGTAGTCAAATCTCTCTCTTTAAGGGGGAAGTAAGAGAGAGTTCCTGTGAGGACAGGGTGGCGGGGTGGGGGGGAGAAGCTGCTGTCCCAGGTGACTGAGGATAACAGCCTGTGACACAGGGGCTGCCTGGGGCCTGTCTGCGTCCTGTCTCGAGCCCTTCGGACAGACAGCCAGTTTCCAGGGCTCGGGCCTGATCCTCTGCTGGAGCAAGAGGAAAAATTTGGCTGCTGAGAAGAAAACAGGAACAGATGCCCAGTTCTTACCAAAAGAAAAAGGAATTTGAACTCCGAAGGTACTTCCAGAGAAACTCAGGGCCAGCTCTGATCCTTCAAAGTCCATAGCTGCAAAAGAAAAAGTTGGGCATTGCCAGGGGAGTGACAGACGTCCGAAAGCTCTAGGCCAGCACAGACTGACGGGTCGCCCTTGCAGGAAGCTGGAGTTGATACTCTTGGAAATGCTGGGGAGCTTTCATTTTTTATTTATTTTCTAATTTTTCATTGCATTTTTGCCATTACCATATAGTCCCCTTATATCCCTCTCCTTGGTGGGGAGCTTTTAAAGGGTCCCTCATTTCCCCCGTAATTCTACACTGCTTGTCTGGCAGAACTGTAACGACTCTGTGTCCAGGTCACTGCAGGCCCCTCTGTTATTCTCCGCCTGCCGACAATTTCATCGCACTGAAGCACCATTTATGCAGCTCATTTCTCAGACACCTCACATTCGTTTAGAACAGTGGCTCTCATTTGGGGCAGTCCTGTCCCCCAGGAGACACTCAGCAGTGTCTGGAGACGCAGGGTGCTGGTGGCGCTCCCAGAGGCCAGAGGTGCCTCTCAGCACCCATAGTGCCCAGGACAGAGCGTGTTGGCGGGCCGAGCCTGTGACCCTGTGTTAGTGTCCTCTGGGTGTGCCAGGAGTGATCCAGGTGTGACAAAGGACGCGGATTCTGCCGTCACGGACTGTGAAAGCATCCACCTTTCGGCAAAGCGTGGTGGGTACTCAGTTCCTCAGACATGCAAGTCTCCTCTCGGTGCCCGGAGCTGAGCAGGGCTGTGGTGAGGGCTGGGCTGGGGCCTCAGGCAGGCAGGGACAGCGAAGACAGAACCCAAACCATGCGTCCCTTGCTCCTTAAACCTGGACTCAAACTGAAGCGCGTCAAGAGAAGGAATGGACTTGATTTTCTGGTCACCACAACACCACTGGGGGTGGCAGCACAGACATCAGGCAGAGAACTCTTCAGAGGGTTCTGGACTTGTTGCTTCTTGTTCATATGGAAGAAATTAATTGCTTTCTTGGGGAAAATGATCCCTGGTGCCATCCAGATGCTACCAAGTACCAGGAGAGCACGAACTGATGGCCTGAGGAGACCCATGTCTCTCCTCCAAGTATAAGAGGCTGTGTGTCTCCCCAAAGCCAGTAGGAATGATGGGAACTAAAAACTTGTGTGCTCTTCCCTAATTACCCAAAGATGACCAATGTTTTCTAAATATCTGTCCGACCTCTGTGAGGCAGGTGATCCCTCGGCTTGGCATATGGAAGAGCAGGAATGAAAGGAGATTGCTTCAGGTCCTGGTGAGTCAGTGTCAGGCCAGAAGCAGGCCCAGAAATTGCCCTCAGCATTTCCTGCATTTCCTTTTCTGTCATTACTGGTTACTAGGTAACCAGAATATTTTCCTGTAAACAGACGTTTCTTCCCTTTGTGTCTGGGCAGATTCATTCATGGAGGCTGAAGCCCAGGGCTGCTGACCATGGGTCTGTGTGCCCCTCACACGCACTCAGGGACCTCAGCACGTAGCCTCACTGGTGGGTGTTCCTGGCAGCATCTCCAGAAGGTCAGATGTGCCTTCCATATGCTGATGCTGCCAGGAGGGGAAGTGGCAGCAATGACGCTGCGCTTTCCCACTTATGTTTCCAGTCTGCCCTTATCTTGGACCAGATGACAGATGGAAAGTGCTCGGCTTATAAACACACCAGGCGTGTTTCTGAGCCCCCAGGCACTTTGGGCCAGCCTGGCCAGGCTGAGTCGAGTTGGAGTCCCTTCTCCTTTGTGCTGGCTGTCCTGAGGCCATGCTCAGGGCGCCCCGCCTTGGGAAGAAAAATGGGAGAGAGGACAAACGAATGTGACAGAGATAGAAACTGAATGGTTCCCAGATCTCTTCACAAGTTTAAGTTCAGAGAAGCGCAGACCTGCACTCACGCCTATGAGACTGCTTCTAGGGTAACCTTGGTCACAAAGGAGCCTGGCACAGCGGAGTGGGAAAGGGGGATTCCCAAACTTCATGTTGAATGTGGGGCCAGCCACCTCCCTTCCCCTGCTGCTGCCTCTTCTCCCAGGTGGAGGGGTCACTCGGATCCAGCCTCACCCCTTCTGGAAGGAGCTTGAACTACTGCTCTTCAAGGGCCGCTAACCTGGCAGACCAGCAATAAAACATGGTGGCACTTATTCTTTTGGGCTGAAAGCTAATAGCTGGACTGGCTTTTTGTTTCACTTTTTATAACAGAAATTCCAAACGTTAACGAAGTCAACACAGGCTAGTAAACGCTGTGTAGCCATCACTGGCCTCAACAGTTACCGCCCTTCTGTCTTTCTTGGACCACTTCCCAGTCTCCACTTTGTTGTTGTATCTTTGCAGGGTTTTTTAGGTTAACTTTTACATATAGTAAATGCACAAACCTTGGCGTCTAATATTTGGCTATTTCATGTAACACACACCCTCTCATCACAGAGAATGTGTCCACGTACCTCCCTGGGCAGCTCCCGTCTGTCCCTTGCCAGTCATCCCAGCCGCGCACTGCTCCGATTGTGTGTTAAACTTGAGATTCGTTTGCTCCACTCTACACTCTGTGCCTTGGGTCTAGCTTCTGTCACTCAGCGTAATGACTCTGAGATTCACCCATGAGTTGCTTATATGAGTTCAGCCCTTTGTATTGATGACTGGTATTTCCCTGTTAGCTTTGTTAGCTATATCCGTACTTTTTAGTGGTTGTTTTAGGAATTACCATATGCATTTTTAACTTACCACTGTCTAGTTTCTTGTCCATCCTCCCAATGACAGACACTTGGGTTACGTTATTCCTGCTTTTTGGCGATTGTGAATGAAGCTGCTGTGAACACGCTCATATAGGTGTTTTTGAAGACGTGTATTTCCATGTATTTTGGATAAGTACCTAGCAGAATTCTGGGTTAAAGGTAGGTTTAACTTTCTGGAAAATTGTCAATCCTTTTTTCCAATGTGATCGTACCATTTTCCATCCCCACAAGTGTGTGAGAGTTTCGATTCCTCCACATGCTCACATCGGTTGTGGTCAGATTTTATTTTAGCCATTCTAGTGCGCATTCGGCAGGATCTCAGTGTAGTCTTAATTTGTATTTCCCTAGTGACTCACAGTGTCGAATACTAGTTCGTATATGTTTTGAGCATATGCGTATCTTTACGAATTACCTGTTCAAGTCTTTTGCCCATTAGTTTATTTGTCTTCCTGTTGAATTGCAGGAACTTTTGGTATCATGGATAAAAGCCCTGTGTCAGACACACGTTTTGTAAATATTTGCTCCCAGACTGTGGCTTACCTATTTGTGTCCTTAATGAAGTCTTCCAATGAACAGAAGTTTTACATTTGGGTGAATCCAGTTTATTGTTTTTCTTTTATATTTATGATTTCTGCATCTTGTCTGGGAAATCTTCGCCTACACCCCTATGTTTTTTCTTAGAAGTTTTATAGTTTTAGCTTTTATGTGTAAGTCTATGTTTCAGTTTGAAATCATTTTTGTGTATGGCGTGAGGTAGGGATTGAAGTGGCTTTTCTTCCTATCATGTGAATGTGTCATTTGTTTAAACAACTTTGCTTCCTCTATTGAATTGCCTTGACATTGTTGTTAAAAATCAAATGACAGTGTAAATATTGGCTATATTGGTTACATATTGCTAGATTAGATTTATTTTGTTATGATTTTTGCAAAAGTATTTATGAGAGATACTGATCTAAATACTTTTCTTGTAATATCTTCATCAAGTTTTGGTATAGGGCTTTGCTGACCTCATAAAGTGATTTGTGAGCTGTTTCTTTCTCTATTTTCTGATGTAATTTGTGCACGGAATTCCTTTTTTGGTATTTGATAGCATTTACCAGTGACTGCCTGTGCCTGGAATTTGTAGGGAGATTTTTGAACATAATTCAGGATTTTTAAAGATACGACATTCACATTTTTAAATTTCATATTGTATCATTTTTAGTATGTCGTGTTTTTCAAAAAAAAGTTCATTTGATCCAAGTTGTTGAATTTATTGGCTAAAGTTGTTCATAATAGCTTTTGATTATCATTTTGATTTCTGTAAGATTTGTAGTGGGTATATCTTGTTTCTTTCATTCCTGATATCAGCAATTCATGTTTTTTTTCTTTGGTCCTACCAGTTTTTTTAAGGAGTTTTTCAATCTTCTTTTTTTTAGATTTTTTAAAAAATTTCCCCTAATTTAGTATGTAATGTTTTATTATTTATTTATTTTTTAAAGGATTTTATTTATTTATTTTTAGAGAAAGGGGAAGGGAGGGAGAGAGGGAGAGAAACATCAATGTGTAGTTGTCTCTCACGCGCCCCCTACTGGGGACCTGGCCCACAACCCAAGCATGTGCTCTGACTGGGAATCGAACCGGCAACCCTTTGGTTCATAGTCTACGCTCAATCCACTGAGCTACAACAGCCAGGGCTTTTTTTCTAAGATTTTTAATAGCAGTTTTATGTAGGTTCATAGCAAAACTGAGAGGAAGGCACAGAAGTTCTCCATATACCTGCTGCCCCCCTGGGCCCACAGCCTCCCCACTGTCCACATCCCCCACTAGAGCGGTGCGTTTGTTACAGCTTACAAAACCTGCGCTGACACGTCTCCATCACACCAAGTTCACACTTCACGTTAGGGTTCAGTCTCGGTGCTGTGCTTTCTGTGGGTCTGGACAAAGGTACGCTCTAACACAGAGTGTGTTCACTGCCCTAAATATGCTCTTGTTCCACCTGTTCATCATTCCTGCCCCCTAAGCTCCTGAAAACCACTGATCTCTTGACTGTCTCCATAGTTTTCTCCTTTTCCAGAATGTCATATAGTTGGAATTATACTGTATGTATACATTTACCTTGAATTGGAAATATGCATTTATGTTTCTTCCATGTCTTTTTGTGGCTAGATAACACATTGCTTTTTGGAAGAAATTTCAGTTTTTAAGAAATTTTGGTTTTGTTCATTTTCTCTACTGTGGAGCTTTTTATTTCATTATTTTATCTTTATTATTTGTTTTTTCCCACTTAAGTTGGATTTGCTCATCTTTTTATGGCTTCCTAAGGTTGCTAACATAAAGGACTGATTGTAAGTTTTCCCAATATAAGCCTGGAAAGCTAACCATTTCCTTCTAGACACCATTCTAGACGCATCCCACAGTCTCTGATGTGCGGTGTTCCCATCATCATTTAGTTCAGAGTATTCTCTGGCTTCTCTCACGTTTTATTTTTGACCTGTGGGTTAGTTTAGAAATATATTTACATTTTCTAAATGTTTGGCATTTTTCTAGATATATTACTGATCTATATATCCATTGTGATCAAAATACATACATGTTCTGTATAATTTTAGTTTTTTGAAATGTATTTACTTAATGGCCAAGAATATAATCTGCTCAGTGCATATTTCATGTGCATTTGAAAGGAATGTGTGGGATTTGCTTTTTGTGTCCAATAAATGCCCTTTAGGTTGATGTGGCTGACAGCGTCACTGAGATTTTGTACCCTTACTGATACCCTTACTGATATTTTGTTTAGTTTCTATCAAATTACTTAGAGAAGGGTGTTTAAAATCTCCAACTGTGATTAGTTAGTTAGTTAGTTCTGTTTACTTTTTTTCTTCATGTATTTTGAAGCTGTTTTATGTGATGTACACACTTCTATAATGAGTATGTCATCCTGATAAGTTAATCATATCATAATGATGAAATGACTCTCATTATTTTTAGAAATATTCCTTGTCTCGAAATCTATTTTGTCTGATAATTATAGCCACTCCACCTTTCTTAGACTTTTAGAGAAATTAAAAGAAAAAAGAAAGATATCCTGTCTTTTGTCATTACCCCATATTTATCATTTCAAATAATCGTTCTTCCTTCTTCGCTAAACTAGATCCAAGTTTACCATCTGGTGTTATTTCCCTTCATCCTAAAGAACTTCCTTTTGTTTCCCTCTCACATTGATTTTTCTCCCCCTCTATCCCTCTCTGAAATCAATAAACATATTTTTTAAATTAAAAACAACAGTCAAGGCCACTCATTCACACGTGAGCAAACGCCGCTGTTGTGCCATGATGCGATGTCTAGTAGTTGCAGCAGGGACGGACCGAAAGTCTCTGTCCCTCACAGAAAACGTTTGCTGTCCCTGCTCTAAACAATACAAGCTGAGCGGTGCAGCAAGCTCAGACAGTGCACGGAAAGTTGTGTCTTAAACCAGGGAACTTGTTAGCGGGAAAACTCCACATGACATGGAGTCCTGACCGGAGCGGCTCAGTTGGTTGGGCTACATCCTGCAAAGCAAAGGCTCACTGGTTTGATTCCTGGTCAGGGCACTTGCCTGGGTTGCGGTTCGGTCCCCAGGGAGAGCGTGGAGGAGAGGCAACTGGTGTTTCTCTCTCTTTCTCCCTCCCTTCCCCTCTCTTAAAAAAGAAAAAAACTTGTGATAAGGAATAACCTGTTTTCTGGAAGGTACATTCTCGCCGTAGTAAGCTGAGAATGCTCACTGTCCCCAAGGCTCTTACAGCTCTCCTGGCTTCAGTAAGACTTGGGCTTCGAAGCAAAACGATTTCTGCCTGTGGGTAAAGAACTGGTCCCAGCAAAGTCAGCTTTCTCACTTCATTGCTAGCGGATTCTTTTCACCAAGAGTTTAGTCCACTTATTTCCTCCTAGTGTTACTGGAGTTACCCACCTCTTGGTTTCAAATGCAAACACAGTGGAGTTTAGTGTGCAAATGGTTGATTTGACTGTTAGGGAAAACTGTAAATAAGAGACCTCGATTAAACAATTCCTGACAGAATATCCCAAAGATCACTTCCGACAGGAAGGCAGAGAGAGTTGGAGACCCAGGTAACAGAGGACTGAAAGAAAACTCACAATTTCCTCCTCTGCACGAGGTGCCAGTCACCGCGGGACTCTGGGGACATCTAGTGGTGAGAAGTGAGTGAGGCCCACAGGAAACAAAAATGTCACAGAGACCACGGATCCTTCCCGTGGCTCTCACTGGTACCAAAGGCATTTGGGAAGGGGACTGGAGGAAGTGGTGCAACAGTCCCTGTAAATAAAGATGAGGTTACACAAACACATTCAGATTCAAACACACCCCCCTTTCTGCTTCCCTTAGGCAAATTATTTTATTTCGTAACTAGTTTTCCTCAACATTAAAAAAAGGCTTTTAAAAAAGTTCTTCACTCATTCTTGCAGGTGGGGACTCCTGGGGTGACGGAGAAACATACGTGAAGACGCCGGCTCTATGTCCTGGGCTCTGTAGTTTGCGCCACGCCAGTCAGCCGTCCCTGTGAGGCAGGGGCCGGGAAGCTGCATTCGTAGGGGTGACCTGCTCAGAGCCGGGGACGGGAGGGGGACTGGAGTGTGTATTTACTGCCTGTCAAATGCTTAAGGTAGCCAGTGGTTTGTTTTAAAGTGAATACAGTTTGACTTTCTGCATTTTATAGAATGGTTTTGGCCGTGGCTGGTGTGGCTCAGTGGATCGAGCATCAGCCTATCAACTGAAAGGTCACTGGTTCAAAACCCGGTCAGGGCACGTGCCTGGGTTTTGGGTCAGGCCAGCTCCCCAGCTGGGGGGCATGTGAGAGGCAACTAATCCATGT
The DNA here is from genome assembly GCA_028533065.1 of Trachops cirrhosus. NCBI lineage: Eukaryota > Metazoa > Chordata > Mammalia > Chiroptera > Phyllostomidae > Trachops > Trachops cirrhosus. Next base: position 38,468,537 of record CM052545.1, on the reverse strand, counting down.
GTCTCTTGCACATTGATATTTCTCTCCTTCACCTTCTCCCTCCTTTTTCCTCTCTCTAAAAATAAATAAATTTTTTTTAAAAAAGAATGGTTTTGTATCATTTGCCATATCATTCTGATATTAATGAGTCTTTTTGTAGAGAAATGTAAAACTACCTATTGAAAGATATATGCATCTGGCCACAAGGAAATACACTCTTCTGCTTTCTCATGGGCAAAGATCTCTAGGGGCAGAAGGCAGTTTTGACTTACTGCTGAAATTCTTGAGGACTTTATCCAGCCCAGGAGAAAGTGTTTCTTTACTCTCACTGTATATCACATTTTCCCCCCTAGGTTATTTGTTCTCAGCTGGGGGGCGATTTTGCCCCCAGGGGACATTGGACAATGTCTGAAGACATTTCTGGTTGTCATGACCTGGAGAGGGGGTACATCTAGCGGGTGGGGGCCAGGGGTACTACTCAACACCCCCCTGTGCCCAGAACTCCGGCCCAGGGAAGGGGCTGATGCCGCAGTGCTGAGAGGGAGAGACCCTGCCCTCGGGGAGTGCACTTGCCGAGCTCCCCAAACAGAAGGCCTGCAGCAGGAGCTTAAGACTTGCTGGGTAAACGTGTAAACAGTTTCATGAGCCCTGAAAATAATTCAGCCTGGTCAGCCTGAACAGCACACGTAGTTGTCCCCGGCCTGCCACTGAGGACCTCTGCAGGGCTACTTTTTGGTTTGATATTTGAAAGAACAGTCCCTGGCCCCCTCCTCTCTCCCTTTTTTTGCAATAGTTATGCAGCCTGCTTCCCATTCCTTACCCAGCCAGGCTGGGTCCCTGCTCTGAACCTGGAAGGCTGTAGGGAATTCCCGCTCGCCTGTCCTGTCGCTCTCTGAAGTTGCCCCTGTGGACTCCGGGACTGCAGCCCTGCCCACTCACCCTCTCTCTGCCTCTCTTCAGAACTGAGCATGCAGAGTTCAGAGGGAGCAGCGGACTCGCCAGCTTCTGTGGCTCTGTGTTCCTCATCGGCCGCCCAGACGCCTGTGGCCCAGCCCGTGCCAGCCTCCCCGCAGGTAACGGACAGCCCAGAAAGACCACTGCAGCCAGTACAGCCTCACCTGCTGTGGTTTGGAAAAGCACTTGAATCAGCAGGGAGTTATATTTCTGTTCTCTTGACCTGCCTTCTCAGCCCCAAGGCCAAGGCTGTTGAAATAGCCGCAACTTCTCTGTCTCCCCACGTCAGGATATTTGGCTTTTTGTCTATTTGTTCAAGAGGTCCCACCAAGGAATCAATGACAAAAACAAAAAGAAAGCCCTAGACCCCCAAATCTGACTTAACTCGTTCTTTTCTTTTAAGGGAAGTTTTCTTCTACCTTGGAAATGACCCTTTTACACAGAATGACTTTTTGAGTAAGGCAAAAGATAGGTGAAAATTCTCAGCATTTGAATGGTTCAAAATTGAATCTAGCATCAGAATGAATATATTTAAAATTTGTGGAGATATAATTTTTCCATTAAGCCTCTTCCAAAACGAAACAGTAACTCAAAACTATATCGGTGACCCCTCATTCACTGCAGCTTTACGTACAGTAGCCAGGATGTGGAAGCAACCACGGCGTCCCTCCACAGAGACTGGGTGAAGAAGTGGCAGTGCATAGATGCAAGGCAGCATCACTCTGCCATGAAAAAGAATCAAGCCGTGCCTTTTGCAAGGACATGGAGGACCCAGGGGGGTTATGCTATGAGACGAGTCAGACAGAGAAAGACAAAGACCAGAGGACCTCACTTATATGTAAAACCGCACGTTAAGCTCATAGGTGCAGAAAACAGATTGGTGGTTGCCTAAGAGTGTGGGGGTGGCTGAAATGGGTCCTGCCATGGCCATTGTGTCCCTCCCAGGTTCTAGGGCTCCTGTCCCTGCTAGAGATGTATCCAAGACCCCCACCACCACAGTCTCAATGGCAACATCTTCACCCCTTACCCCTCCCCTCCCACCCCCAGATGCACCATCAGCTGTTCCAGCTGAGCCTCCCCATGCCTATCCAGGGAATGCCCTTTCCTCCAGCTCTCCTGCCCACAGGCTGCATTGTGTTCCCTGAATAATGCCCACCCTGAGTTTCCTGACCAGTTCCTTGCCAGAAAGAGGAATCCTTGCAGCTCAGTTCCCATGGTGCACTGCTCCCTCTCTCAGCCCCTCCTGAGCCACCCAACAGAACTTCCCGGCATGCAGTGGTGTTCTGCCACCAGCTCCATGTGGCTCTGGCACTGGAAATGTGGCCAGTGCACCTGCAGAGCTGAATTTTACAGTTTATTTAAATCAAGTGATTATTTTTTTAAAGATTTTATTTATTTTCAGAGAGAGGGGAAGGGAGGGAGAAAGAAAGAAACATCCATGTGTGAGAGAAACATAGACCATTTGCCTCTCACACACCCCCTACTGGGGACCTGTCCCGCAACCCAGGCACATGCCCTGACTGGGAATGGAACTGGCGACCTTTCAGTTCACAGGCCAGCACTCAGTCCACTGAGCCACACCAGCCAGGGCTAATGCAAGTGAAGTTTAAATGATCAAATGGCTACACAACTAGTGGCTACCATATTGGACAGCTCAGTTTTAGAATGTATGAATTTATAGATCCTTATATATAGAATGTATAGATCCATTTAGAATGTATAAATCCTTAATGTTCTTATTTAATTAATTGCAGTGAATTTCACATAATATAAAATTCACCATTTTAAAGTGCACAAATTGTGGCGTTTTTCGTATGGTCATCACCCCAAAACAGAAACCCCATCTCCCTTAGCTGTCACTCCCCGTGCCCCTCCCCAGCCCCGGACAACCATGAACTACTTCCTGTGCCTGTGGCGTGCCTGTTCTGGTCATTTCACAGAAGTGGGATCACACACCGTGCGGTCTTTTCAGTCTGGCTCCTCTCACTGAGCACCACGTGTTCAAGGCCCACATAGCGCATCCGAACTGCGCTCCTTTTAGTGGCTGAGTGATATTCCGTTGTGTAGAGGGACCGCATTGTGTGTAGCCATTTGTCCATTAATTTTTACACCATTTATGTTCCTTTTGTGTTCGATTGTGAACTCATGGAGTGCCGGGTCCCTGCTGAGTTCTTCTTATACAGTTGCGTTTAGGAGACAAAAGACTGCGGAATCACCACAACCAGTGGCATTTAGAGTCCACACCGGAAACTCACAGAATCAAAGTCACTGACTTCTAAGGCCCCAGCTTTATGCAGACAAAGCACTCCTGTTTCCCTTTTCACTCTGGGATCCATTTGATCCTGTTCATTTCACAGTTTTGAGTGTCCAATAAAGCAACAGCAGGCCGAGCGGCAGTAGCTCTGGTTGTAATCTGCTTTCAGGCCTAACCTCTGACAAGTCTGAATGTCCTTCTCTCCTTCCATTTTAGAGGGTGCTGGTCCAGGCAGCGGGCTCGGCTTCCAAAGGGTCCCAGATGCAGCCAATCTCCCTCCCCAGAGTCCAACAGGTGCCACAGCAGGTAACCACAGCACAGGTGACATGGGACGTATTAGCACTTAGGGATCTTGGCACCTTCTCTGGTTTTCTGTCCTTGCTGTTCCTTCTTTGATGTTTTCAGTTCCTTACCAGAAAGCTTTTTGGAAGAAATGTTTTTTTAAAAAATCTTTTCACTCCAAACAGTTTGGCAGCAAGCCAAGACAGCTGATGATATTTTATTCATTCAGAAATTCCATGTGTGGGGTGCAAGCCAGCCCCTCGACAGGGCACTGGATGCTGAGGTGGACGTGCAAACAGATAGCGAAGGTGTTCTGGAAGGAGCATCTCAACTCCGGGGGAGGCAAACCCTCCTGCGGTCAAGGCCACACCCTCAGACGAGCACCGTGGCTGAGGAAGAGGCTCTTGTGGAGTTAAATTATCTGGGAAGAAAGCTTGAGAGCATGGGCTCACCCACCAAAGAGCAGCAGTCCATCAGCTCAGAGGGTCGAGGGGATGTAGGACAGTGGTCAGCAAACCTTTTCTTTTGGAAAAAGTCAAATACTGCATTTTTTTTTCAGCGTTGCAGGCGAGAGTCTCTGGCACAACCACTCAACTCTGCCTGGTTTCCAGAAGCAGCCACAGATGTAAGAGAAGGGGCGTGGCTGTGTGCCAGTAAAACTACCCACAAAAACAGGCTTGCCGGATCTGGCCCGAGGGCTGGGGTTTGCCGGCCTCTGCCCTGAGAGATGCTGAATTAAAATTAGTGTGCGCTCCTGCTTAAAAGGGACCATGAGTGAAATACAGAGACAGCCCAGAGAACACGCCACTTTCTTCAGGGGCTTCTGCTCCAATGAGTAGTGTGTAGGGGGGTTTGTCTATTCTGGAAAAGGGAAGTCTTGTGGGTTCAGAGGGGAAGCAAAGTTTCTGAGCAGGCCCAGAAGGGAACCTGAGCCCCTCGAAGGAGGGGAGACCAAGACCAATGTCACGATTCCTTCCCCACACCGTGGGGCTGGACCTGCGCCATCTCTTTCTTTATGGGCAGCTCGGACTTGTGGGGTGACTTGCGCATTTCACTTGGTCCCCTCAGGCAAAGTCCACTCGGCGTGGTCACCCCGGGGCTCCTCACTACATGCTGTTACCCCGGGGCGGAGCGTGTGTGAGTGCACACTGCGTTGGGTTGTGGGGGGGGGGAGGGCAGTCAGCTCCACACACAGGCCTAGGGAAAAGTCACAATGGGACCCAGCCCTTGATTTTGGTACCCCAAAATGAGGTTGAATTAGGTGCTGGTTAAGGCTCCCTCTGAGGTGAGATTCTGAAGTCTTCCACACAGAGCTCTGGGCCTCCGCCACCTGAGCCAGCGTCCCTCAGGGGTCTCAGCTGAGGTGCTGAACTGATGGGGACCAGGCAGGCCTCTGCTGGGCTCCTCCCACCACCCCTCTCTCCATCTCCCACTCCAGACCCACCGTTTCTTCCAGTTCTGCTCAGACCCTCACAGTCTCTCCCCAGTGTGACTCCCAGGACCCCTGCCCTGCTGCTGGGGAGGGGCACCAGGGCCACTTGAAGGGTGCACATGGGCGGCGGTGCGTGGAGTGTGACCAGCTTGAGACCTCTGCCCTACTCCTTGGGTGGGGATGACAGGTCCAATGCTCAGAGGTTGGCATTCTGTCCACAACTCTGGTTTCCACTGTCCGGCATGATTGGCCCTTATGGCCAGTGGCTGGCAGGCCCCAGGGCCATTCCCAGCTCTGCAGCCGGCTCCCAGCTGTTGACTGGGCTCTTTCCCCGTGGAACAGGCTGGCTTCCCTCATGCACAGCAGTGGATCAGTGACGGTCACATCCCAGTGTGCTTTTCCAGGACTGTCTCTCCTAGTTTCTTTCTAGAAGCTCCACCTGTGGACAGGAATGCTCAACGTCCGTTAAGGGCAGTTGCAGTTATTTTCCACTTGAGTAACAGAAAATCACAAACAAGTAAACTCTCTGTGCGTAACACGAGACATCTGATGTTTCAGGTCCAGCCCGTGCAGCACGTGTACTCACCCCAAGTGCAGTATGTGGACGGCGCGGACACTGTCTACACGAACGGAGCCCTGTACGTGGTTTCTCCTCCCCTCGGAAGGGTCCCCGCAGAGAACCTTAGGCCACATCGGGGGCCTTCCTCCACGACTCCCCCACCTTGGTCTGCTTCGGGATGTGTTTGCACAAATTCCTCTCCCTTATCCCCTGGGGGGTAGGTTGGAGTCATTACTATGGTGCTCGGTTGTGTCAGCCCCGTGGAGCTTAAAGAAACCACACACCTGTGTGGCTTTTACTTCTAGAAAAGGCGGTCTTAAAAACAAACAAACAGAAAATAAACCCTAATCCAGCTTCTGAGACTTCACGAATATTCGGTCTTCACATTCCAGAAACCATTTCTATCTCTGCTTCCTCTCCCTGGCCTTGGGAACCCTCTGCTCCCTACAATGTTGATATGACTTGGTTTTCTGTCAGGACTTAAAAAAGGTTTTCTGTTTGCAGACAACGTGATGCTTTGGGGCAGAAAATGGCACATTTCTCGGGAAGCTCATTGTGCTGGAGACACTAGTCCTTTTGCTCATTGTATTTGAACAGCTCCCCTTTGCAAAGTTCAGGGGTCAAGAGTGAGGGTGTGGTTCAAGAGCCGTGTGAGCTTCTGCAGCACATTGGCGGTTCTTATGCACAGACACGTATGAGCACGTATAAGACCCGTGACATTTGACCGAAACGTGTGGGTTGACCACTGTCAACTTCCTGGGTTTGACTGCACTAAGTCATGTGTGATGTCACCTGGGGGGCAGGACAGGAGGGGGCGCCTCCCAGATGTCAGGGCCACCCTGCCACCCAGAGGGGCCTTCCCTCGGGGCAGGTCACTAACCTTTACTCACCACCGAGGGAAAACCATTACCAACTGCTTTGTACTATGGCCAGCATTACTGGAGTGGAACTTAAAGAAAAAATTTTAAGATATTTATTGAAAGACTTTATTTATTTATTTTTAAAGAGAGGGGTAGGGAGGGAGAAAGAGAAAGAAACATCGATGTGAGAGAGAAATTTTATCTCTTGCCTCTCGTGTGTGCCCCGACTGTGGACCAAACCCACAACCCAAGCATGTGCCCTGACTGGGAATCAAACCGGCGACCTTTTGCTTTGTGGGATGACGCCCAACCCACTGAGCCATACCAGTCAGGGCTGGAACTTAAAATTTTAAGGGCTGACATATGTAGCTAACTAAACATTTGATCCAGATGTTAAAGGAATATTAGACAAATTCTTTGAATCACTTAGAAATTGTTTTTATTATGCAATTTTCTTTTTTAACCCTTTTTGGTAGAATCATAGACTTACAGGAAGTTGTAAGGTTTGCCCAGTACCCTTAAGCCAGTCTCCTCCGGCGGCAACATCTTCTCTGAGTGTAGGACAGTACCAGGGCAGTGACCTTGGGCCGGCACTGTTAGCTTGTGCTGGGGCCCGGCTCAGTCTCACCAGTCTCACCAGTCTCTGTGCATCCGTGTGCATGTGCGCAGTGTGTGTGCTGCTCTGCGGCTTTTTCTCGTGTACAGATTTCACGCAAGCACAGTAAGATCCAGACTCGTTCCATCCCCACAGAGGTGCCCCCTCATACAGCCCATGTATACACTTAGACAGAATTTTTAAGTGATCAGTTTTCTGGGAGTCAGCCTGCAGTTCCGAATATTCTCAGAGATGATTGATTGCTTTGGACTTGGCGCTGCATGGGCGCTTGGAGTCTGACTTACCCATAAGCTCAGTCTGTCAGGCTCCTGCCCTGATATGAAGTTTTGGTGGATTCCTTGAGAGTCAAAGGAGGAACCTTCTCTCTTTCTGCCAGGCGGGCGGCCTATGCCTACAACCCGGAGCCTCCTATGTACGTCCCGAGCAGCGCGGCATCTTACTTCGAGGCCCCGGGCGATGCCCAGGTGACCGTGGCAGGCTCCTCCCCGCCGACGGTCCCCTCCCACAGCATGGTGGGCATCGCCATGGATGTCGGCGGGAGCCCCATCGTCTCCAGCGCGGGAGCCTATCTCATCCATGGGGGGATGGACAGCACCAGACACGCCCTGGCCCACACTTCGCGGTCGTCACCAGCGACGGTAGGTACGAGGCTCTCGGGGCAGCAGGTCAGAGTCTGAATGAACTAGCAGCAGAAGCAGGGGTGGTGAGCAGAGGGCAGCCTGGAGCCCTTGAATGGAGCCCTGCCAGCCAAAACCAGGCCCTGTGACCCGAGGCAAGTCTCCGCCTCTGACCCTCAGTTCCTCCACTGGTTTAAAAAAAGCCAGTGAATCTTCCATCATCAGCCATTGGGAACATAGTACATGGGTGAAAAAAACCTCCGTACTGGTAGCTGCCGCCGCAGCTGGCGGCGCCCTCGTCGCTGTGGCCACTGTAGCAGCTCCCCAAGGCTGAGGTCAGTCCACGCGCACGAAGCGGGACTGAGCGAAACCAGAGGCCGTTTCTCCGAGGAGCCTTGCTCGGTGTTTCCGCCGCGCTCCTGTCCGAAACAACGCCTGCTTTCGAGGCTCACCTTCCAAAGCGTTAGTGTCCGCGTTTCCTTTTCCCTTTTAAATGAATGAAGAGTACAGTCGACTCTTTGGGGCGTACGGCCCTGAGTTTCGGCACACCTGCAGACTCCCGTGACGACTACCACCGTCAGGACCCAGGTGGCCGTCTCCCCCCACGCTCCCCCCTGGGGTTTCTCCGCAGTCCTGGCCTCCCCTCGCCCACAGGCCGTGGCACTGCTGACCCTGTCTCCATCGCTGCAGGTTGGTTTTTCCGGGACTGTCGTACAAATGAAACCATTGAGGTCGGCCTCTTTCGCTCGGCCTCTTTCGCTAGGCCTGGTGCCTTTGAGACCCAGTCAAGGTGCCGCGGGAGCCAGTGCTCCCCCCTCCTCCGCGGCTGAGCGGTGCCCCGGCTCGTCCGCTCACCAGTTGAGGGCGATTGGGGAGGTTTCCAGTTTGGGGCGATATGAATAAAGCAGCGATCAGCCGTGTGGACATACGTTTTCTTTCTTTTGAGTAAATACCTACAAGTGGATTGCTGGCTGATATGGTAAGTGTGCATTTAACTTTATTCGAGTCCACGACAGTTTCCTCGAGTGGCCGCCCCATTTCACGTCGCCAGCGTGTCAGCGTCCCCGTCGCCCTGCCCTCTCCAGCACCCGTGTTGTCGGCGTTTTTCGTGTTAGCCGTGTTAGTAGGTGTGTGGTGGCATCTCGTTGTGGTTGTGATTTGCATTTTCTTAATTGCTAATGATGGTAAGCAGCTTTTCACGTGCGTATTTGCCTTTTGTATATGCTCTTTGGTGTCAGTTCCAGTTATCGGCCTATTTTCAAACTGGGTTGTTTGTTCTCTTACTGTTGACTTTTGAAAATTCTTTGTATGTTCTTTATAGAACAAATCATCTGTCAGATATGCAATATGCAAATATTTTCTCCCAGTTTTTACAGTGTCTTTTCATTCTCTTAAGAGTGTCATTTGCAGAAGAAAAAAAATTATTTTGTCAGATCTAATTTATCAATGTTTCTTATTTGAAAAGACCATGTTTTTGATGTCATGCTGAGAACTCCTTCCCTATTCCCAGGGCATAAAAATTTTCTCTTATGCTTTCTTTGAAAAGTTTTACAGCTTTACATTTGGATCTACTTTGTTTTGAGTTAACTTTTGTGTAAGATGTAAGATTTAGGTGGAGATTTACTTTTATGCATATGAAACCACCGGTGGCCCTGGCACCATTTGTTGAAAAGACTGACCTCCCTTCCCTGGATTGCTGTGGCACCTTGGTCAGAAATCCGTGGGCCCTGTGTGGGTGTGTTTGATTGGTCTGTGCGCCTGTTTCTTTTTCAGGACCGCTGTCTTAATTACTATAGCTTCATAGCGGGTGGTTCCTTCAGCTTTATTCTTGTTTAATATAGTGTAAGCTGTTTATATAAATTTAGAAGTTTCTGTATCTCTGAAGTGTCTTAGTAAGATTCTGACTAAACGGCACTAAACCTGTAGGTCCATGTGGGGGAGGGTCGACTTGGGTCTTCTCGCCCTTGAACATGGACGGTATGCCTCCCCACTCTCTCCTGAGTTCTCTCACCAGCATTTCGTGATGTTTAACATGTAGATCCTGCACCTATTCTGTCAGATTTATACTTTAGTGTGTCACCTTTGGGGAGCTGTTACAAGTGATATTAATTCTTAATTTTGGTTTCTAACTGTTCATTGTTAGTATGTGAAAATACGGCTATTTTGGCTGTCGCCCTTGCATCCTGCAACCTTGGAGAACTCACTTTTTAGTTCTAAGAGTTTTTTTGTTGTCCACAAATAGGAACAATTTTGTTTCTTCCTTTCCAGTCTGGGTAACTTTGATTTCTTTTTCTTGCCTTTCTGCACTGGCTAGAACTCCTGTACTGTGTTGAATAGGAGCAGTGAGTGTGGACATCCTGCCTTATTCCCAGTCTTGGGGGGAAATCTGTCTTTTACTGCTAAGTGTGATATCAGCCGGAGGTCTTCATAAATGCCCTCTTTCCGGTTGAGGAAGTTCCCTTCCATTCCTAGTTTTCAGAGTTTTTAGCATAAGTGGGTGTTGAGTTTTGTCAAATGCTTTTTCTTCATGGATCAGAAAGCATTCCTCACACACTACACGAACTTTCATGGACACAGCAGGTCAGTTTTATCAAACTGCATCGATTTATAATAATGGAAAACACTAGAATTGCAGGCAGCAAATTCACTGAGAAACAGCAGCATTCTCTCTGGTCCACACCCTCGTGGTCGCAGGCAAATGTGCATCTCAGACCCCGGGCCACTGGCGACTGCAGTTTGTTGTCTGAGTTGCTTTTGAAGAATCAAGTCTTTAAATCAGTTGGAAATCTGTGAATAGCTGTGTTTTGCCACACGTCCCCATGAAAACCCCTAGGGAGCGATTGTCTCAGATGAGAATCTGATCACTGACCCCGCTTGTCTGTGTGGCTTAGGGCTTGACTTGGAGCTGGGAACTTCTCTCAAGGACTCTGCGAAGAGCGAGGGGCTTTCTCGGAGCCACAGGCAGAAACAGTGCAGAGGCTGCAAAAGAAAGGGGAGGGAGGAGGGGAGGAATGGGTGGGTGGGCTGGAATGGGAATAAAGGATAGAAACTGTACTGAATAAACTAAAATAAAAATTAAAAAAAAAAAAAAAAAAAAGAAATAAAATACGGCTCCTGTATCTGCCCGCCAGTTCTTTTATGTTAAAGTTTTGGGATTTTAGGTTAATCCTGAAAAGGTAGCATGAAGACCAGAGCAACTCACTACCTATACCCTCAGTGAGTGATTTCAGACTTTTGGTGACAAATTTTCTTGAGTCTTTATTTCTGGTTAAATTTCCATCAGTATTATAAGTCTTTAAAAATATATCTTATGAGTTTATTTGAGCCACACAGACGACGTGCTGGGAAGCACAATCTCAAATGACTCCAGTGTTGTAAATCTTACGAGTGAATTGCCCAGGTGGTTAGTTTTTGATAAAAACTGTTTTCTGTTGCACTTTTTTTTTTAACTGCGTGGGGCAGAGATACTAAATTGAGAGGTTTGCTCTTGTCATTTCAGTCTATGCTAAACACAACCTCCTTAACACAACCCAAAGGGCAAAGTGCCCAGGTGCCAAGTTTAAGGAGGATTTCAACTCCTTAAGTTTGGTGTCCGGGGTGCCTCGTCGGCCCCACTCCAGTCCTGGCCCAGTGTGGAGATTTATATGCCTCTGACCTAATCAGATGTTTTACAACAAGCATGTATGGTATTACTTACATAACTTTAAAATGTTTTATTAGCAAAACAAAAATGGACAAATGGGTTCGACATGGCCGCCTTCCCTAAGCCAGCCTCCCCCTCTCCCCAGCGGTGAGCCCGCTGTTCCTCCTCCCTTCCTGCCCGGCCCCGCGCACTGCGCTGCGGGCAGTTCCTTTCTTCAGGCGTAGTTCTATGATCTATGGACCTGCCTCAGAAACCCCAGTCGTGCTGCCTTCCTTCTTCTAAAACACTCTCCACTTTCTCTAAAGATCCAAAGGGGTTGCTCATGCAACATCTAAACTTTTATTTTCCCCTTTTATGGTTACACAAGTAAGCTATGTTTCAGGATGGAGGGCTAGCTACAGCAGGTTTCCGTCCTTGTCCCCACTTCTCCGTGGTCTTTCCAGGAACCCCCACTGCCACCACCACCACCCCGCTGCCCCTTCCCGCTTCTAGCCCCAGGAGACATGGTCCGGACATTGAACTAGGGCAGACCCAGCCTGAAGAAGTGGGTGTTTCTTCAGCAGCGGTCATTGCTGGCCCTTTGCAGGGGTGACCCCTGTCCGGTAGGTCCTTTCAATGAGATTATTATGGTATAAATGGAGTGGCTTTTTGGGCAGACGCTAATGAACTTGAGAAGTAACCTCCACCCTCCTTTAGGAGGTATGAATATAGTCTTTAAGTCAGGTAAAATCTTGCTAGGATTATACAAGGAAGGGAAGGGAAGGGAAGGGAAGGGAAGGGAAGGGAAGGGAAGGGAAGGGAAGGGAAGGGAAGGGAAGGGAAGACTGCGGAATCACCACAACCAGTGGCATCTAAAATTTTTTCTTTTAAAATTTTGAAATGATTGGCTAATTTTAGTATACTTGGGAGCTTTAAAACTTGTCTGTTGCTATTGTGTTAGGTTCTTGAGACACTCACTGTATCTTTGATCACAAGTCCTTATACGTTTTCTGTCCTCCGTCCAAACAAGCCCTTAACGCAGGCCTTCTCTTACTAACTTACGTGGCAGAAACCAATGGCCAGTAAAAAGCATGTGCTGCATTGCACCAGATCAGTAAAGATTAAGCTCCTGATAAGTCAAAAACAGATGCACAAGCACATATGTAATACCAAAATATGAAGGGAACTACCAGAAGGTCACAAAACAGAAGTGATTTTAGGGCAGGCTGCGTGCGCCTGGGCTGGGGCTGGGGCTGGGCTGCTCGCCTCCCTCCTTGGCGCTTCCCTGCTGCATGACATGTGGGCCTGGGCAGGTAGCACTTTGCTGAGACTTTTAAAATAACAGACTCCAGTCAAGCATAAAATTAGTTTTCATTTTAAGCATAATTTAAAGATTAAACCCTAACTGATCCAGCTACCAAGAGGACTAATAAAGGCTATTGTACTTACACAAGAAGAATCCCTCCCTGAAGTCACTTTGATTGTCCAAGGGTGGGGCAGAGGCTTCCCCACGCTGGCCTGGAGGTGGCGCAGCAGCGCCCTCTGCTGGACCAAGTGCGCCCTACGCCCTCAGTCCTGGCTCCTGGGAATCAACCTCCCTGTCTGGCGCCTGGCCTCTGGGGCTTGATGATGGTTTCCTGACCTTCATCACCTTCATATGTTTAAGGGATGTTTTTATTTTCAAACGTAGTGAACACCTTGGGACGTTCCACTGTGCATTAATTTTCTGTATCAGTGAGATACAGAAAAAGGTGCTTGTTTAAATCCTAGTTAATAGCTATGGGTTTTTGAAGATGGTCTTATGCAGCAAATCTTAATTTATATTATTTTCCTCTTTACTCATAACACCATGGTTTTTCGCAGTCAGTCTTAGATATGTCCAGCGCACCTTTGGGTGTCCCCGGGACTCCTTAAGGGGCCCCATGAGGTCAAAACTTTTTGTAACAACGCTAAGCCATCCGTTGCCATTTTCCCTGTTGTCACTTGCACTGATTGTGCAAAATCAACACCCTTGAAACATGTGGTCACAAATCAAGGCAGGAATCAAGGCAGAGGCATCAGACTCTCCTGGAAGTTACTGTATCCTTCACCATCGTGCCTTCAGTTAAAAAGAAAAGGAAATAAAACACCAAATAGCAGTTTTACTTAAGAATGTCTTTAATGAAGTAGTAAAATATATTAATGTTATTAAATCTCAATCCTTGAGTACACGTCTTTTTACTGTTCCATGCGACAAACAGCCCTTCGGCTGCCTGCCAGAGTGCGATGACCATCTGGAGGGAAAGCTCCTGTGCGACGAGTGTGAGCACAACCAACCACTTTGTTCATGAAACGTCATTTTTGCTTGAAAGAATCAACAACAAATTGTGATTATTCAGACTCAGAGAAGTGGCAGGTATTTTCTCAGAAAGGAGTGGTGTGAGCCTGATGGACTCATGAGAACAACTGACAGAGTTTGTTTCCAGTACATTTTCAACCTTTCTTGGCTGAAAGAAGAGACTTTGGAAAAACTGGTATCCTTCCAATGAGATTGGTAGTGATGCTAATGAGTGTGGTTTGTTGGTATTGTGTAAGGAAGTGTGTCAACATTGGGAATATCTGCAGAGTTAGTTAACCAATATTTTTCTAGTGAATAGTGCATGATATTAAAGCCATGCATGTGAGTAAAAGAGTCACTCACATTTCAAGAGTGACAAATGGATTCTTAAATTAATTATGTATTTTATTGAGATGAAATTCACATAACATAAAACTCACCATTTCCATGACGTGTACCACTTAAATGTGTGAAATTGCATGACGTTTAGTACAATCACCATGGTGTGCAACCATCACCCTCTCTAGTTCCAGAACGTGTCCATCTCCCTGAAAGCAAACCCTGTAACCAGTTAGCATTACTCCCCAGCCCTGGCGCCCAATCTGCCTTCTGTGTCTGCAGATTTGCCAGTTCTGGGCGTTTCAGATAAATGGACTCACACGCCACGTGGCCTTTCTGTCTGGCTTCTCTCATTGACGGTTGCGTTCAAGGTCTGTCCACGTTGTAGCGCGTGTCAGTGCCTCACCCCTCCTCACAACTGACTGGTATCCCAGTGTGTGGAGAGGCCACACCATGTTTATCCTTTCATCTGTGATTGGCATTTGGGTTCTTCCACTTTTGTGGCGCTATGAATAATGCTGCTATGAACATTTGTGTACAACTTTTTGTGTGAAGGCCAGTTTTAAGTTCAATTACATACCTAATAGTGGAATTGCTGGGTCATGTGATTTGACTGGGTCCATGTTTAACTTTTTGAGGAGCTGCCACACTGCTTGTCACAGCAGCTGCATCATTCGGCAGTCCAAGATGTTGAGCATCTTTCCATGTGCTAACTGGAGATGTCTATTCAAAACCTCTGCCATTTTTAATTGGGTTATCTGTCATTTTGTTGTTGAGTTGTGAGAATTCTTTATATATTCTACATACAAGGCCCTTATCAGATGTATGATTAACGAATATGTTCTCCCATTCTGTGGGTTGTCTTTTCACCCTCTTAATAGTGCTCTTTGATGCACAAAAGTTTTTAATTTTGATGAAGTCAAATTTATCTTTACATTTTTTAAAAAATCTTTCGTTGTCTGTGCTTTTGATGCTATACCTAAGAATCCATTGCCAAATCCAAGGTCAAGAAGATAACCTTGGCCCTGGCTGGTCTGGCTCAGGGGATTGAGCACTAGCCTGTGAACCAAAAGGTCACTGGTTCGATTCCCAGTCAGGGCACATACCTGGGTTGCAGGCCAGGTCACCAGTTAGAGTTGTGTGAGAAGCAACTTATTGATGTTTCTCTCCCTCTCTTCCCCTCTCCCTAAAAATAACTTCTTTTTAAAAAAAATATTTTAAATAAATAAATAAATAAAATCTTTTTTTTTTTAAGATAACCTTGTTTTACATGATTACCTGATTTTTACCTCTGGGAATTTTGTAGTTTTACCTTTTTCATTTAATTCTTTGATCCATTTTGAGCTGACTTTGTATATGGTGTAAGTAAAGTTCCAGCCTCATTCTTTTGCAAGTGGCTGCACAATTATCCCAGCACCATTTGTTGAAAAGTTTATTTTTTCTCCATTGAAAGGTCTTGACACCCTTGTCAAAAATCAATTGACCACAGAACTGACTGATGTGGCTCAGTGGGTTGGGTGTCGTCCCACACACCAAAAGGTCACCGGTTCGATCCCGACCAGGGCACATGCCTGGGTTGCAGGGCCAGGTCCCTGGATGGGGGTGTGCAAGAGACAACTGATCAGTGTTTCTCTCCCTCTCCTTCTCTCTCCCTTCTCCACTCTCTAAAAATAAATAAATAAAATCTTTTTTAAAAAAGCAATTGACCACAGATGTATGGGATTATTTCTAGATTCTCAATTCTATCCCATTGATCTTCATGCCTTTTCGTAGTACTGCACCGTGTTGGTTACTGGAACTTTGTATTATTTGGAAATCAGGAAGTATGAGTCTTCCAACTTCGTTCTTATTTTTCAAGGTTGTATTGGCTATCTGGGGTCTCCACATAAAACTTTAGGATCAATTTGTCTATCTCTGAAAAGCAGTTGGAAGTTTAATAGAGAATTTTGGTAGGGATTTCACTGATTCTCGAGATGAATTTGGAGAGTATTGCCGTGTTAACAGTATTAAGTCTTTCAATCCATGGACATAGGGTATCTTTCAGGGGTGGGGCAGGTTGGGGGAGTGGTTTGGTCATCTATAGTTTCAACAGTGTTTTATAGTTTTCATTGTACAAGTATTTCACCTCTTTGGTTAAATTTATTCCTAAATATTTATTCTCTTCCATGCTGTTGTAAATGAAATTGTTTTCTTAACTTCCTTTTCACATTGTTCATTGCTTAGAAATGCAACTGATTTTTATATGTTGACCTCGTATTCTACAACTGTTGTGAATTCACTTGTGAGTGTCAGTTGCTTTTTGTGGACCCTTTAAGATTTTTTTATCTTTAAGATCGTGGTTTCTGCAAATAGAGATAGTTCCATTTCTTCCTTTCTTATTTGGGTGCCTTTTATTTGCTATCGTTGTATACTTGCTCTGGCCAGGACCTCCCACATAATGCGGAGCAGAAGTGGCGGGAGTGGGCGCAAACAACAGTGGCAAATGTGGTGGGGGAGGCAGGAACCCCTCGGTCCCAAACCCAGTCCAGCTGCACTTTCTGGAATGCACGTTCAACCTGCTTTTTGCAGAAATGTTACTAAAATCTTTGCTTTTCCTGGTATTTGAGGACAGACAGAGTATACTTTAGGTTCATTTCCTTACGTTGCAGTTCTCTGCCTACGTGGTGGGCCACATCAGAGTTTAAATTTTCATTTTCCATATATAAGTCAAGGTCAAATTCAGCACATACAAATGTGGTAGCCACACACAGTTGTGTGTTTCAGCCTTTGCTTAGACCTGTGGCACCACCTCAGCTCCTCATCTCCAAGAGGTCCTTAGAACCCAACTGAGAAGCCCCTTCCCCCGGGAAGGCCTCCCTGATAGCTCCACATGACTTTCCCTTGTGTATAACCATTCTCACTGCCGGATAGCCCTCTTTGCACAGCTCACACTTCATAAACATTCAGGAGCTTATCTTTGTGACGTGTCCAGTGACCCAGGGTCCTATGCCACCGATGGCAGGACCTGGGTCTTTGGCCTTGTTGATATTTTTCCCGAAGCATCTAGGAGAGAGACCCCGGGTTTGTGACAAGACAGGCTGGCCAAGACGTCAGTGCCACCAACTGTCCTTGGGCTCTGTTGGTCACCTGATTCTCCCTAGCAACAAATGACATGTATGGGAAGCAGCTGGCAATTATTCTGCTGGCTCTGCTTCCACTTGAACTTACGCAACAACTAGTTCACATTGTGCATGCGCACATGCAGACGCCGTGTTCCACTCCATAGCCGGTGTCCACTGCATAACCTCACCCGCTGCTTGTGCTCCAGGGCTCCTGGGCTCCTCTGCATGTAACGGGGTGACACCCTGGCTGTAGCTTCAGCTCCCGACTTAACCCGTCCCTCCTGCCTGCCTCAAGCCTTGTTTTTTATTTTGTAGGAGCTTGAATCATTATTTGGATATTAATAAAAACCAGTCTTGGCTGATGCTAACCATCTGATTTCCCTTTTTTTCCCATTTTGTTTTGTTTTGTTTCTGCACACATTTTCTTTAGCTTGAAATGGCGATTGAAAACCTCCAAAAAAGCGAAGGGATCACATCACACAAAAGCGGTTTACTCAACAGCCATGTAAGTGTGTGTTGCTGGCGGTCTGCCCCACTGCGCGGACCTGCGTGGGCATTTCCAAAACAAGCGCAGGCTCTGAAGTGATGCCTTTTTGGCGTTGAAGGGGGGAGAAAAGCCAGCCTAGAGTTCTACATGCATCAAACGTGTTCTGCAGTGCAGGAGGGGTGAATGCAGGTTCTTCATTCTTAAAGGTAGATGATCGGTGTACCTGTCTCTTCGGGGGCGTGTTGTGGGGATTAGGTTATTCAATACACGTGACACGCTGCTAGCAATGCCTGGCCCATCACGAGCATTATAAAAAAAGTTTACACTAAAATGAGCAACAATAACCAGGGACGACACAGGGTTGCAGATGCCATACAGTTTCTTAGCTAAGTTTCCTGTGATCAGCTCTTTGAAAGAAAAAAAAAGGTAATTTGAGAAAAATGCAAAGCAACTCATGCCTACTGGTTGGTGCTTTGTACCATCTTCTTCTCTTGCCTCCTGGGGAAAACCATGATCCTGGGTCCTGTGCCCAGAGGTGGCAAACGTCTTTGTCCCTGGGAAGCTTCATGGGGCATGATGGCACTGGAAGAGGTGACCAGCTAGGAGTCTCTGTTTCCCGGGACAGTTAAGAAGGAAAGCACTGGTCTCCTTACACTCGTCCCTTTTCCCTCCACTCTTCCAAATGCGCTCAATCAGCTTTACAGGTAACTGGAAACTTGAAAGTAGGGTGGGTGGGCCGCTGAAGTCAGAACGTGCTTCTCAAGCACCAGGTTGGGATTTGACCTCTAATCTCTTTAATTCTCCTGAGAATTAAAACATCAAAACAAAAGGTGACCTCGATCCTAACTGCAGCCCCGTGAAGACTTTCCCACCAACGTGCTCAGAGGGAAGTGCTGCTCAAAGGCAGTGGTGCTGGGCGGAGCCCAGCAAGACAGGCCCGAGCTCCCGGCACGTGGGTCCGCCTGGCGTGGCAGCCGCGCCAGGCAAACGTGGAGAGGGTCTGCACTCCTCGGCCTTGGACAGAGGCTGATCACTAGGAGGAAGAGCAGCCTCACACCCGATATCTCAAAGGAAAAACACAAAAGACCACAGGCCTCTCCCAAATGCGCTGCCCCCTCCCCCCCCGCCCGGGGCTAGGTGGATCGTGGCCACCCTGTTGTCCTTCGCTGCTAGACAATGTCACCCTGTGGGCACAACTGGGGAGGGACAGTCTTCAGTGAGTGCTTGGTGGGAAGGACACCTCCCACCCACCAACACTGTCTTAAAAAACTCAGAGTGCACCGTGTGGAAAAGTCTGCAGAATGACAGTCTGTTCAGCGAGGACAGTCTCTGTTCAGTGGGGACAGGCACTCCCTTAGCTGTTGCCGAGCAGGCACCCATGGCCAGTGGCCACGTCCCAGCCTGCGAGGTGCTCGGCCAGGTGGGACAGGGGCACAACCCCCAGGCAGGCAGCTTGCGAGTCCAGTCAGTGGGGAATTGAAAATGCCTCCGGGGGATCGCATGAGCCGCCGTTCTGGCTGCAGGGCTGCTCCTGGCTTGCTAACCTTGGTCTTTTGCGAGGCAGACTTCCTGCTTGCTTCCAGCTGGCTTATACTCCCGAGCTGACTCTCCCAACAGGAAAATCTCCCTGTGTCCGTTTTCTCCTTGGTGATCTGTGGTTGAGCCTCCTTCCATCAGGAGCTGTGAGGAGCAAGAGCCGGGGCTTGGTGATTTGGGTTCAAAGGGAATAATCAGAAGATCTTTCCACAGAGTCGACCATACATCCTGGGTGGAATCTCCCTGGCGCTGTCCTTGCTGATGCGAGAGCGGGAGGAAGGGGAGAGGGAGAGTGTGCCCTGCCCTGCAGATGGGCGGCATGTCCTGCTGACACCTGTCTTGGTCTCAGC
Organism: Trachops cirrhosus; assembly: GCA_028533065.1. NCBI lineage: Eukaryota > Metazoa > Chordata > Mammalia > Chiroptera > Phyllostomidae > Trachops > Trachops cirrhosus. The sequence continues at coordinate 38,449,232 of CM052545.1, read as the reverse complement.
TGGCTGAGCCTGCCCTCCGGCCAGCTCTCCACACTCGCACATGACAGTTGTCACCACAGCGGCCTACAGCTGGCATTGCTTGAGTTTTGGGTGATGCAGGCCATGTCCCCAATCCTTTGCCAGCCCAACCCCAGAGCAGATGAGCCTGGCTGGGGGGCGGGCCCAGTCACAGTGCCCCCCTCTCCTGGCCCTGGGCATGGGGACTGAGGGAACGGGCACTCACTGCAAGGAGCTTGGACAGTGCAGCAGGGTCTCAGCAGGTGTGGGGAAACCAGCGCAGGCACACTGAGTCTGCCCAGGCAGCTGGTGCAGAGTCTCGCCTCCAGAACCACTCCTGTCTTCTGCGGAGCTTGGTTCCCTCCCTGCGTGCTGTCTTGGATGGGTGCAGGTGGCAATGCCTAGAGCCTGGGAAGGCTGGACAGGACCTTTGAGACCCAGCTGATGTCAGGGTCCCTCCGGAGCTTCCCAGGCTGCCCGCTGGGGCTCAACCCCAGGGGTCTGCAAGGAAGGACCTTGCTGCCTGATGGGGACACCCTGCAGCCTCAAGTGAGCTGACTGTAGACTGGGGTGGGGTGGCTATGATTTGGTGGCATGAAAATAAGGGATAGCTGTTTCAGAAGAAGGAGGTGACAGACATAGTGCTGAAGATGAAAACGCCTCCACCCATGGGGGTGGCACTGTGACCTCCCTACTGCCATGCCCGGTCTGCAGAGCCTCGGTCATGGTCCCCAAGGTCCTCCCAGAGCCACTGCCCCACCGTCCCCCAGATCCTGGCTCGGGAAGCACCCCCACCTGATGCTCACTGACTTGGGGACCCCACAGCATGTTCACCAGGTCACTGTCACAGGGAGTTGGCCACTGTCTACTAAAATGAACTCTTATTTCCAAACCCTGCTTTTAGATTAATTGTATTCAAACTATGTGACTTTTTAATCAAGAAACACAAATTGTCAGAGATCCGTTAGCCTTTAGTTGGTGGCGGCCGCAGGCTGGTGCAGAGACCGAGCTGTCGCCTGCAGACTACGCTGGGGCTTGGCTAGAGCAGCAGCTTCATGGGATGGGTCCCTTGTCCAGAAGTTGCTCCGAGTCTTTGTGGCAAACGCCTGGCGTCTTGGTGGGACCACTGTTCGTTCGGTATTCCTGACCCAGCCTCACTGCCCTGCCAGCCCCACCCTGGCCACTGACCAAACAGACTGTTTTCCTCCAGGCATCTGCCTGGGGCCACACCCCCAACTCCACGCGGGCTTCCTCCAGTTCCTGCTGCTGCAGGCATGGGCCTGCCTCAGGGCCTTTGCACGGGCTGGCCCTGTGCCTGAAACACTTCCCTGGTGGCCCCTCCTCAGCTTCTTCCCGTCTTTACTCATTTGCCACTCAAATCGGTTTTGCTCCCTGACAACTTGTCAGTGCCAGAGAGAGAGGAAGTGTGACCAGCTCTTCTTTTGGAGGTGGCTGGAGTGTGAGTTCTCTCTGTAGTCACATCTCCTGGGGGAGATAACCATGCGTCCTTAGTTTCATGGTGCCCTTGTCGTCACTTCAACAGAACCACCCAAACAGGGAAGTCTACTTTTAGTTTAAATACTTTGGGGGTGCGGGGAGGCATCATATTTCCCAGGTCTTTCTCTTCACACACGAGCCGGTCATATTGAGTGGTGGGCCAGGTGCTAGCCTTCATCTCACAGGACCTGGAGCAGGACTCCTTCCTGCCCATGCTCCGCACAGTCTGCCTCAGCCTCAAGCTAGGACCAGGTCACTGTGTGACCCCTGCCCCACCCGCCGGTCAGCTCAGTCGGCTCTGAAGTGTTGGGCTCCTGGGCCCCTCAGCCTCCGGGGCAGAAAGGAAAAGCCCCCACCTTCTGCGCCCACAAGCTGGGGTCCCATTCGCTCCTTGGGACCTCGTCTTCTCTGGTCAGTGTTTCTTGAGGCATCTTTAAGATCCTGGGGTGCAAACGTGGACAAAGAGGTGAGGGACAAGGGAGGACCACAGAGATGGCTCCTAAGGATCCGAGCCCTGGGCCAGAGCGGAGCTCCGGGGGCAAAGGGAGGCGCTGTGCCACCCACATCAGAAAACGCACATTTAAGGGAAGGTTGGAAATACAAGGTCCGAATGGCTTGGTGGAAAGTAAACCATTAGTTCTTTTCCTAAAGGGACACCGGGAGAAGATGAGTCTCATTGCAGGGCCCTGTGTTATTTCCCATGACCTTAAGCCCACCTCATGCCTTAGAGGCTCTGCCAAGAGCCCTCTGCTCTTGACAGTTGCCACCCTCCTGCACTGTCACTTTGCACCCTCCTTCCTGTCTCCCTGTTATCAGGGCCTCTCATTCACCCTGTTGGTGAGAGCAGTCCCACCCTAGGGTTGCAGGAACGGCCAAACGCGCAACACCAACCCAGGACAGAGTGGACAGCCACTTACCAGTCGCACAGACGCACAGCCCATGGGAGGAGGACACCTCAGAGCCACGCACAGACTCGCTTGGGAACACGGGACAAAGAACTGGGGGAGGCTTTAGTGACCCGAGGGTGGGGTGACCCTGGTTTAAACCCGACCCCCAGGGATAAGCCAGAGCTGTGCCCAGCCCCCTCAGTGAGGAGGGCTGCGTGGCTGAGACCTCACTGCAGCGTATGGGGAGGGGACCTCTCCTGCTTCCCCCCACATCAGGCCTGACACCACTCTTCCTCCCCAGCCCTTCTGTGTGCTCCTTACCTCCAGAGACCCTGTGATGTCTCCTGGGTGCCAGGTCTACATAAATGACCCTCCAGCACCAGCCCAGCACTTGAACCCTCCCCCCGCAAAACAGAGCCCACCACCTAGTCCTTCTTGATGCCCGGTGCCTGTCTTCCTGTTAAAAGGCCCTCTGCTCTTCCAGGTCCCCAGGAGCCCCTCCACCTGGATCTTTGACCTGTCCCCCATCTTCATCCTGCACCTCCACCATGCCCGCCCCCACCTCTGAAACCTCCCTCACTTGGGAATCCAGGCCCCCAGCTGGCTCCACGGAGATCGGAGAGGCCCAGGGATGAGATGAAGGGGTTCAGTTTAAAATGGTCCCAGTGGGGCTTAGATGGAATGAAACGGCCCAAACTGACTTTTTGAGGCAGAGTTCCTTAGGCTATTCTTGCTATCTCTGTATATGTTAGAACCTTCACATAATAAAACTATTTTAAAAGGGCGATGAAGGCCTCCCTTCCAGCTCAGATGCTAAGTCTGCATGGGGCCAGTGGGGTGCGGACTGCAGTGGGGTATAGGCCACGGGTTGGGAAGTGGAGCGCTGACTCCCGGGGAGATGCTCACTCCAGGTCTGGAGGGAAGCAGAGGGTTCAGGGATTCACAGGAGCCCAGCATGCCAGGACCGCAGAGGGGCCTGGGCCAGTGGGGTGGAAGGGCTTGTCTGGACAGGGGTGGCAGCTTGGGCAGACCACCGCCTTCCACAATGGTGCTGGATCCTTCACAGGACCCTGCCTCAGGCTGCTTCCCGTCCACACAGCTCCTGCCTGTCACAAAAGCCTGCACACAGGCCTTTTGTGCTCACACAACAGAGCGGACACCGGGATCAAACTGCACCTCTGGGGGCATTGTGCTTGGGCAGGCCTCTCACCCCACGTGGGGGCCTAGCTTTTTCCGAGGACAGCTCCTGCCCTTCCACCTCTGGGAGCAGCAGCTTCAACGTGAGCCTAAACACAACACCTGGCCCAGGTGCCCCTTAGGTGTTTTACTCCGTTTCCATCTGCGCCCCACTGGGTCTGGGCCTGCAGGAGATAGAAATCCACCAACGACCACGGCCAGTGTGGGGCGTGGCGCTCCCAGGGCCCCCAGTTTTCTGGACTCTGCCTCTTCGAGTCATCAGAATTGACCTCCATTCCCAAAGGTTTGGAGACGTTTGGTGTTGAAGCAGGTACAGGACATGCATGCGTTTAAGCGATGACAAGGACCACTTCTACGAGGTCTCCACCCATGCACATTTTTCTCAATGAAGTCAAAGAGCCTGAAGACCGGCTGAGATGGCGGGAATGAAAAAGCAGGCCACAGAAAGCTGCTCAGTAGCCTGCCCAGAGGCTCCTGAACCCAAATCCATGGCAGTAGCCACGCATTTCCTCCTCATGTTAAGTCGGGGGGGAAGCATGTTGTTCTCTTAACGAGTCCACCTTAGCGTTTTGGTGTTTGGAGGACTTGGGCAATCAGAAACGTGTCTTTGTTTCTCCAGCTCCAGTGGCTGTTGGATAATTACGAAACCGCTGAAGGCGTCAGCCTCCCCCGAAGCTCCCTGTACAACCATTACCTTCGGCACTGCCAGGAGCACAAGCTGGACCCTGTGAACGCCGCCTCCTTTGGGAAACTGATTCGCTCCGTGTTTATGGGCCTGCGGACGCGGCGGCTGGGCACCAGGTGGGTAGAGGGGACCGTCCAACATCCCCCGTGCCCTCCATCCTTCCTCTTTCTTTACACGGAAATGGAGCTTTTAAAGAGCGTGGGGCCTCCTCCTCTGCCCCCATGTCCCAACGGGCATGGCTCTGGGTGGACGTGGAGCGCCCCGAGCTGGCAGCAGCAGTGTCTGGCCAGGGCCAGGGCGTGGGCTGTGTTTCCGTCCCCTCTGGGTGACGAGACAGTGTTCGCTTCAACTCCCTCTCTTTGCGTGAAATTTTTCATAGTAACAGGTGTTTAAAGGCTGCCTCTGGATTATCTAACAGAGCTGGATTTACTGCTTCTTGGTGCTTGTTGCTACGGCCTGCCCTTGGCCTACAGCAGCCAGGGAACCTCACGGGTCATAAATTTAACCAGCCAGTAGCGCGAACACCCCTCTCACTAAAACAAACAAACAAAAGGTGGCCACACTGTACTTAAAGTGAGAGGCCCAGAGCTCACACGGCCGTGATCCGCAGCAGGCGGCAGGCTCCGCACCCACCCTCAGTGAGGTCCGCAGACGCGGCCGGTGGGGCTCGTTCACGCACTCTCAGAAGCCAGCATCCTGGCCAAGAGGATGGATGGCAGAGCCTTCTCTTGTCTTCTGCCGCCTTTGATCCTTGACAGAGGATATCTTCATAGAATGCAGACAAGAACTGGCTCTCTGACCATGGGACTTCACAGAGCCTTTATCGCACAAAAGTGCACGAGGGGCACCTGCCCGAGGCGGGAGTGGCGGGCAGAGTGAGCGTTCCCCACGCGGTCCGGGCAACACTGGGCCAGAAGGCCCGAAGTGCGGCTGCCCAGGCAGAGCCCCGCCTGTCCTTCAGGACTTCCACAGGGAGAGCTGAGCCCGGATGTTTGGTTTCTAGGGGCAACTCCAAGTACCATTACTATGGGATCCGTCTGAAGCCGGACTCACCCCTGAACCGGCTGCAGGAGGACACGCAGTACATGGCCATGCGGCAGCAGCCTGTGCATCAGAAACCGAGGTGGGTGACCCGGGCAGGGGCCGGCCTGCAGAAGGGTGCGCGGCCTGGGTTCTTCTAGGGAGACACGGGGAGGGCGTTTCTCAAGCATTACATACTGTGCATTCGTACAAGGGGACCCCCACTCTACGGCGGAGAAAAGAACCTCGCAATAACCTCGGTCCCAGTGTCCTGGGAGGGCACAGACGTTCACCTCCAGCGGCATGTAGGGAGGCCAGCAGGACTGGGGGCTGAGCCCACAACCTCGCTGGCTAACAGAAATTCCAGAGCGTTCTCTTTAAAAAAAATAGACATTATTTTTTAGAGCAGTTTTAGGTCACAGCAGAATCGGCTGAAAGGTGCAGAGATTTCCCACACACCCCTGCCCGGCAGGCGCACAGCCTGCCCACCGTCCTGTCCCCCTGCAGAGCCGTGCGCTCCTGCCGCCCGCCGGACCCATACTGACACTTGGCCCTCGCCCCGGTCCATCGTCTGCACAGGCGTTCCTCCTGGTGTGGGGCGCTCTGTGGGTTTGGGTGGATGTATCACGGCACGTGTCCACCACCCTCACGGTGTCGCACAGAGTGGCGTCACTGCCCTAGAAGTCCTCTGTGCCCCGCCTGTCCACCCGCCCTCCCCCAGCCCCTGGCAACCCTGATTCAAAGTTTTTCCTTTTCCAGAATGTCAAAAAGTTAGAACCACAGATCTTTAATTTTTCAACTACCAAAAAAAGAGAGAGAGAGAGACAGAACACTGAAAATAGCCCAGGGAGCCAGGAGGAAGAAGCCTATAGACTTAAGTTGCCACTTTCTTCCTGATGTTTTCATCTGATGGCTGGAAAGGCCTGGTCGCTTTCCGGGATGTCCTCTTTACCCTCCTTTAAGGCAGGGGTCAGCAAACATTTCTATAAAGGGCCAGAAAACAAATACTTGAGCTTTGCAATCCACTCAATCTGCTGTTGTGCGTGAGAGCTGCCAAGGATGGTTCATAAGTAAGTGGGCATGGCTGTGTGCCAATAAAACTTTATTTATGATCACTGAATTGTGAACTTACAAACAACTGGTGGTGTGGGCCCTCCTGGCAGCCTTCGGGGCCCCCAGCCCCCTCTCCAGAGCCCAGACTGCCCCGGGTGGGTCCTTTACCCCCATGGCCCCTCCATGCCGCTGCCAGTCTGTGAGGCTCTCAGTCCCACGCCAGCGGCTCTGAAGTGTCCCGGGGACTCCCCGTCACACAGTCAGTCGCAGGAGTTAGAGGTCCCAGAAAAGAGCCTCCAGGAGCCAACGCATCGGAGCAGAGCAAACGAGCCGCCCTGACCCGGCTGTGCGCAGACATGGCGTCGGCCCGGCAGACGCCAGGCAGCATGTTATTTCGGGAGCAGCTACATGTGTTTCATGGAGACACTTGAAACTGCCCTGAGTAAGGTGGCCCACAGACATCTGAGTGGCACTGCTTCCTCTTCACAGTGAGCTGGCCCCTTCCACAGCGGCACGCCCAGCTCAGGCCGGGACCCCTGCCCCCCACCTTCTGCCACACACACCACCTCAAAGCGCCCCTCTGGGCTTAGAGGAGCAAGTTGCCCGGGAAGTCCTTCCCTGTTCATGCTTCTCAGTTTGCTGCCACACAGGCCGTCTGTCCACTGCTTCCTGTCTCCAGGCAAAAGGAAAGTCAGCACTTCCTTCGAGACAGTACAATAGTAAGGTATTTGAAATTCTGTATGTGAAGTCCACTTGTCTTCTAAGAGAGAAGTGGTAGAATACTGTGTATATATACAGACACACACATACAAGCCAGCGCATCCAATAGCAGATGGGCAGATAAACGAAATGTGGTATGCATTTTGGAATAGGATTCAGCTATAAAGAGGAAGGACATTTTGAGATATGTGACAATGGGGATGAGCCTGGAGGACATTAGGCTCAGTGAGACAAGCCACATGCAAAAGGACAAACACCTTGTGATCCCACTCACAGGAGGTCCCTGGAGGAGTCAGACCTGTAAAGACAGGGAGTAGATGGTGGGGGCCGGGGCTGGGGGAGGGGTGGGAGTCAGTGTGTAATGGGGACAGAGGTTCAGTGTGCGAAGCTGAGAAAGCTCTGGAGGTGGATGGTGATAATTGTGTAACAATGTGAACGTACTTCATTGAACTACATATACACTTAGAAATGATTACGTACGATGCTACATTTTGTTTATGTGTATTTGTTTATTGTTTGACCACAGTTATTTTCAAGTTACACACACACCAAACTGCGCCCCGTTCAGCCCTTTGCTCCTCAGGCCCCTCTGGGCAGTGCTGCCGGGGCCTCCTGATGGCATGTGTGTCCCCCGCCCAGGTACCGGCCAGCCCAGAAGTCAGACGGCCTTGGGGACAGTGGCTCGCACAACAGCCTGCACAGCACGCCGGAGCAGGCCGCGGCCGCCCAGAGTCAGCACCACCAGCAGTACATTGGTGAGCGGCGGCACGGCCCTGGGTGCAGGGCCTGCTGCGAGACCCCGGCTCCCCTCAGCGCTTCCGGGCGCTCCTGGGTTTCGTCAGCAGCAGCACCTAGAGGGGTGCATTAAACAGTTTTCCTGTGTGACACCTATTCAGTTACACAGATAATTCTAGATAAACCTCTGTTGTGGCATCCCTGAGGTTTTAAACAGTAAGCCTATGGCCCCAAAATTAATGTATAAAGTGACCATCACAAACTAAGTAAACAATGAAATGCCCGTCGGAGGGAAGACCAGATGCCCGGATTTAACACCTGTCGGCTCAGGACTGCAGCAGGACCCCGCTGCCCTCCTGGGCGCCCTTCCCTGCTTACCGGGGTGCTCGGGACGCTTGGGACCACTAACACAGGGTTTTCCCCTCCCAGTGCCCTCACCAGGGCTGCCTGGCCCTCTTCCCTGGGAGCCACAGTCCCCCCGCCACCACTTTCTTGAGATTGCATCCCAACTCGGAGCCTGCCACCCTCCCAGGCACACCTAGGAAGAGCCACTGGGACCAGCGTCATAAGCATGCCCCCACTCAGATGTCAGTGGCCTGGGTCTGCTTTTAGTGTATTCTTCGAGCCTGAACAGGGCTCGCCTGTGTTGGGTCTTCTGGAGAGGTCATCAGGCTGGGGAGGTTACCACAGGGCCAGCCTTGTCCCCAGATGCACTGCCCTGGCTGGCCCCATGCCAGGGTGAAGCGAGTACTTGCTGTGTCCTGGACCCTGGCTCAATGCTTGTCTGTGGACATATTTCATGTGCCTGGGAGGTGAGGATGCTGTCCCCATTCTGTACCTGAGAAAATCAAAGCTTTCAAAAGCTGTGTGACTGCCCCGGGAGCCAGGACGCTGCCCAAGGTTGTCAGGCAGTCACCAGCATGTCCAGACAGCGTCCCCTGCATACGGGCCTCCCAGCCCGGCCTCTGCATGTGGACCTTCTGCAGGTCTGCTGACGACTTTGTTTCTCTCGCACAGATGTCTCCCACGTCTTTCCGGAGTTCCCAGCACCTGACCTGGGCGGCCTCTTGCTGCAGGACAGCATCACGCTGCAGGACATCAAGACCCTGCAGCTGGCCTACCGGCAGCACTGCGAGGTGACCGCCCCCTGCAGGTGGCCCTGGGAAGAGCCCACAACCGGTCTGTGGGATGCAGTGGGAGCCTCAGTGCCCCCAGGGCCTGGTGCAGAGCCTGGCTCGCCTCCACAGGACCGCCAAACATGCGGACATCCCCAGTGTCCCTGACAACACAGAGGACCCTCCAGCCATGGTGCAGACAGAATCTCTGCCCCCTGGATGGTGCCCCTCTGCCCATTTCCATCTCCTCTGTGGTCCCTCTCTGGATTTCAAAGGACCCCCCGGTTCCCCCGCAGCCTGCATCATGGCCCCTTCCCAGGAACATCCCGATGATGGGTGACCACACCTTTTGAAGGTGCACGTTCGCGTGTCTATCCAGACGCTTTTACTTCCAGGCAACTTTGGACGTCGTGATGAACCTCCAGTTCCACTACATCGAGAAGCTGTGGCTTTCCTTCTGGAATTCTAAAGCCTCCTCCAGCGACAGCCCTGCCTCTCTACCAGCCAGGTGTCTGTCCTTGTCCCCCCAGACAGGCCTCATGACACCCACACTGTGACCCACAGACAAATGGATAAATGTCCCAAGAACTGGCACTCCTCCCAACTATGTGTTCTTTTTGACAGTTGGTTTGTAATTTGAGTTGCCCATTCATTTGCTTCAAGTGAGGGATTATACTGGTGACCATGTGCCATCCCAGAAGGAAGTCACCACAGCTGTAGCCACAGTGGGACACATCATTACCTGGGCCGCAGGCAGGGTGGGTGAAGGGACTGCAAGACCCCCATGGAGATAGAAGCTAGGGTGGGCACAGGCTTCCTGTGGTCTTTCGGCTGCGGCTCACCTGGTCTCCCCCATTTTCCCACAGTGATGAGGACCCCAAAGCCATCATCCTCCCAAAGGACAAGCTGGTGTCTTTGTGTAAATGCGACTCCATCCTTAAGTGGATGAGGAGCTGTGACCACATCCTCTACCAAGCCCTGGTGGAGGTCCTCATACCTGACGTGCTGCGGCCAGTGCCCAGTAAGCAGCTCGCCGCCCCTGCCTTCCCTCCTTCCTGTCCCTGCACCCCTACAGCCACTTTATCAGGTCCAGCTCGGACTTGGGACACTGAGTATCCAAGGAGAGCCGCAGCTCAGTCACCCCTAGAAGATGCTCACCCTTGCCTGCCTGCTTTCCTTATCACTGACCCAGGGAGAGAAGGCAAGGGGGTGCCCACTTGGGCCTAGGCTGGGCTTGGGGCTTTGAGCTGCTGCCCAGTGCTGTGGGGTTCTGGGGCTCTGATGTCACCAAAAGAGATCCTAGAGAGTGGGGCCAAAGTTGCAGGACATCTCTACCCCTCCAGGCTCTGCATTTGCTAAAAGCCCTGAGGGTGGTCTGAATCCGGTTTTAACCCACTTCACCCATGCTGATCTGAGGCTGAGCCCAGCTTCCTCCCAACCCCGTGGCTCTTTAGCACCAAAAGGTGGACTCTGTAGTATTTTCTCCAGATTTCAGCATCCTTAATTGAGGAAAGGCGAAAAAAATGAAATCATGGGCCTTGATGGAGACACCCCTTGGGGCTGACATGTGCTGGGGGACCTTCCTAGGACCACTAGGACCTGGCTGCCAGACCGTTGGTGGTGGTGACAAAACCCACCACCAGGGGGCACCCGTCGTGCCAGCCCCTGACTTCAGGCTCTCCTGTGGGCTCCTAGCATCCTGCAGGTGGAAGCACTGGCCCAAGTGACGCGCCAGCAGGCTGGGCACTGAGGCCTTTCTCTTAATCAACGACTCAGGGGCGCCACAGGTTGCACTTGGCAGGTGACCTGTGCACATTTTGTGTCAGCACTCAGGAAACCTCAGTCTTTCTTAATGAACTGGCTGCTGCATTTGTGCCCAAAAATGGGAAGCAGCAAAATGATTGTGTTTGCAACTGCACGTCTATGTTAAGGTTTGAGTTTGGGTAGCTTTACTTTTACATTTGGAGGATTTTTTCTTTTTTCTAAAGAGTCTTATTATTTGTTTCCTATTGTAAGCCGTCTCAAAATATGTTTAGAACTTGCTGGAATATATTTACATGCATGTGTATTAGAGTTTCTCAGTCTCAGCACTGCTGACACTGGGGCCGGGTCACTCTCTGTGGGGCCATGCTGGGCACTGCGGCATGCTGAGCAGCATCCCTGCCCCCACCCACTCGATGCCAGGAGCACCCCAGTCGTGACAACCACAGATGTCCCAGATATTACCCAGTGTCCCCTCGGGCAGGGTCGCCCTGGGTGCGAACCCCCTGACTCCCACCCCGGCCCCTCACTGAACATCTCCGCAGGTGGCCCGGGCCTGTGCTGCTCCTTTGTTCTCCTGTTCTCTGTGGCTCGTTGGGTGGGAGCTTTCATTACGTTCACATGTCTACACTCATTGCTGATCCTGCTGGTGAGACTCTGCCTTTCTCTCCGTTAACACTGTGACTCGACTTCCCAGGCACCTTGACACAGGCCATTCGCAATTTCGCCAAGAGCCTGGAAGGCTGGCTGACGAACGCCATGCGAGACTTCCCACAGCAGGTCATCCAGACCAAGGTAACTCCTGGGGTTGGGGGCTGGGCCTTCAGACCACACCACTGGCCAGAAGCAGAGGCCACAGGCCTGGGGACCCCTCAGGCCCAGGTCACGGCTATGCTGTGGAAGGAGGGGGCCAGGAGTGGCTCAGAGGAGGGGGCTCCTCTCCCTCTGCTCTAGGGGAACTTGACCACTGGACCCCAGAGTGTGTCCTGAGGATCAGCGATCCCTTCAGGAAGTCCTGAGGATGCAATGGATGTAGGGTGGGTGCTGTCAGGGAGGGTCACAGTGGAATATGCCCTTTAATGTGGCATATTTGAGTCAACTCACAACATATGAAATGCTTCTGTGCTCATGAAAAGACAGGAATTTAATCTCCTTGCTTTGCTCTTACGACTATAGTCTTGGCCAGAAATCAGAATTTAAGCGTGGACAGTTGGCCCACATGCAAAAAAGAGAATAACCTTGGTGACTGTTCTTGCACACATTTCTAACGGGGCTGCCACATACAGAGGAGGCCAGATTCTGGGCATCTGGTCTACCCGCCTACAGCCTGAAATTGCTGTAAGGCCAGTGATACTGCAACTTCAGGGAGAGGGAGAACTGCCTAGGTAGTTGGTAAATTGCAGATTCCCAGGCCACCCCCACAGAGTCTGACCCAGCGGCGCCCAGAAACCTGTATTCTCACCAGCCCCTCCAGAAGGCGGAAGGAATTGAGTTCTAACCCACCTATGCCATGGCGTCTGCTGTGGATGCCACATGATGCACAGGCGACATCTGTGTCCTTCACTGATTCTCACTCTGTGTCCTTGAGACTGTCAGACGGATGCACCCCTGTACCATGCCCCAGAACTGTCCATGAGCCCACGCCCTCCAAGGAACAGAGAGAACAGGCTCTCCCTACCTGTGTGCATTTGTACATGCAGGTGTGCATTCGTGTGTGTGCGCGTGCATTCGCACGTGTGTGCGTTCATGTGTGTGTGTGTGCGTGCGCGCAGCTCACCCTCTGGTGCCATCTGTGGCCACAGGTCGGCGTGGTCAGCGCCTTCGCCCAGACCCTGCGGAGATACACATCCCTCAATCACCTGGCGCAGGCAGCCCGGGCCGTGCTTCAGAACACTTCCCAGATCAACCAGATGCTCAGCGACCTCAACCGCGTGGACTTCGCCAACGTGCAGGTGACTTTCCCCAGCAAGGTTCCCTGCAGCCGGGGACAGGTCTCCGGAACCAGCCTGGAGAGCGGGGGCAATGTGCGTGTGCCCCCCAACCCTCTCTCCAACCTCCCACCATCTAAAACAGTGCACAGACCCGCCAGCTTCCACTCACAGCAAACCCAGCACACATTTCTGTTGCATGAACCGGATTCAGGGTCGGCCCACCCAGGGACCCAGGTCTCACTCCAAGATCTCTGATTCTCCAGGAGCTGTGACTGTCACCTGTGTTCATTCTCTTTCAAAATGTGCCTTCCAGCCCTGGCCAGGTGCACAGTTGATGGGAGCATCACCCTGTGTGCCGAAGGGTTGCGGGTTCAATCCCGTCAGGGTGCATATGGGAGGCAACCAATGGATGTTTCTCTCTATCTCTTCCCCAACCCCCTTCCTCTTTCTAAAAAATCAATAAAAATATCCTCAGATGAGGATTTTTTTAAAAAGTGCCTTTCTATTGCCATGTTCATAGTTCTCTCTTTGGGCTTAGAAAAGTTCAGGCTGTCAGCAAATGGATCAGCTTCTGTATTTATGTCTAGTTCAGGCCCTGGGTTTACCCACTAAACACACACACACACTCATAAGAGTGACCGCTCAAAAATGAAACAGCACGGACGCGGTGTAATCAGAGCGATGGATCCAGGAAGCCTTACATGCCAGGCAGGCTCCCTGTCTGGTCCATCTGTCCCCGCCCCTGTGAAGTGGGCACTAAATGTGCCTGGCTGCAGTTGGGAAAGGCCAAGGGTGAGGATGCACGCATGCTTGCCATAGGTCAGGCCTGGAGCACCTGGTGACGGAGACGGCCGCAGCTGGGATCTCTGTGCTGTCACCCATGACTTTGGCGTGGGGGCTCTTGCTGACCCACCATCCTTGCACCCACAGGAGCAGGCCTCGTGGGTGTGCCAGTGCAAGGAGAGCGTGGTGCAGCAGCTGGAGCAGGACTTCAAGTTGACCCTGCAGCAGCAAAGCTCCCTGGACCAATGGGCCAGCTGGCTCGACAATGTGGTCACCCAGGTCCTGAAGCAACACGCAGGTAGCCCCAGCTTTCCCAAGGCCGCCCGGCAGTTCCTGCTGAAATGGTCCTTTTATAGGTAAATGCCCCTTGATCTCCCTGAGAATTCTGGTGAGGGCAGAGGGCAGGGTGAGGGTAGGGGGTGCTAGAAGTTGTCCTGTGGGGCTCATCCAGGCACGCTGGCTCCCAGGGCCAGGCCCAGAGCCCCCGTGGCCTAAAAGTGGGTGGTAGGCTTCTGCAGACAGAAATCATCCTCGGGCCTTGTAGAGAATCACAGCAGCTTGAGTGCATGCGCTTACTTCTGCTCCCTAGCAAAACCCTACCAAGTGGCACTAAAGGAAGTGGTGAGAAAGCATATACCCCAAGAACAAGGAGAACAGGAGAGCAGGCGGTGGCAGAGAAGAGAGGAGTAAGAGCAGCAAGAGTTTGGGAGATGGTGCGAGGTGGTCAGTTAGGTCAGGGAGCCAGATGGGGATCTACCATCGCTTTTATCTCCTCACTGCCAAGTGCAAACAGGAGGCAAAAACAGGCGTCAGTTCCCCTGTGGTCCATGTGTCCCACAGAATGGCACTGGGCAAGGGCCAGGTGTGTCAGGGGGTATATATTTTTAAATTATACATAGCCCTGGCTGGTGTGGCTCAGTGGATTAAGTGCCAGCCTGCGAAGCAAAAGGTCGCCGGTTCGATTCCCAGTCAGGGCACGTGCCTGGGTTGCAGGCCAGGTCCCCAGGAAGGAGCACATGAGAGGCAACCGATCAATGCATCTCTCACACATTGATGTTTTTCTTCCTCTCTTTCTCTCTCCCTTTGCCTCTCTCTAAAAATAAACAAAATATTTTATAAATAAACACATAAATTATACATGCAAATATATTCTAGTTAATCATAATTTCTATGAATATGGAAATAGTTATTATACATTAATATATAAAGAGATTTATTTCAAGCACCTGGCTCCTGAAGTGGTGGGGGCCAACAAGTCTGAAATCTGGAGGGCCGGCCAGCAGGCTGGAGACTCTCCGACCAGCGCTGACTCTGCAGGCCACGAGCCAGGTTTCTTCCTCAGGGAAACCTGTTTAGCCCCGAAGGCGTTTCAGCTGATTGCATGAGGCTCATCTTCTTCACTTCATGTCAACTGATGATAGAGGTGACCCTCAGCCACAAAATGCCTGAGCGACACCAAGACCACTGTTTGATTGAATGACGGGGCACTAGAGCCTGGCCAGGCTGACACATAAACCATCACTGAAAGCAAACGTGAGAGAGAAAAATACACGGAGAAAGAATAAATAAAATCCTGAAAGAAAAATGAAAGGATTGGGTCCAGGAGGTTCAATATCCAATGGATAGGATTTTTTTTTAATGAGGGAGAAAATGGAGGGAAAGAAAATAATAAAATCATCATCAAGAAGCTATCCCAGAAATGTAGAAGCTAAAGAACTTATGACACATGGACATGAACTAAAGGGGGGAAATGTGGGTGGGAGAGGGTGTTCAGGGTGGAGGGGAATGAAGGGGGGTAATGGGACAACTGTAATAGCATAATCAATAAAATATATTTAAAAAATAAGTAGAATAAAAAATAAAGTCTTCAAAAAAAAAAAAAGCTGTCCCAGGATTGCAGGGCACCAGTGACCAGACTGAAGAAGCCACCACAGCCCTGTCACAAGGAGTGGCAGCCTCCGCAGGGAGGGTCAGGGCAGCGAGGCTGGGCACAACTGTGCAGGCTTCCAGGAGGGAGCGACTGGACCGCTGAAGGCCTGGAACCAGAACAGTGTCCTCCGGCTGAGCCAGAATGCCATCCAGTCGGCAAGAAAGCAGGATCTTCAGAATTCCAAAGGAAAGGCATCCAAGCTGCAGTTGTAACCTGCGCAGACAGAAGCAAGGGGACCAGGACTTCACAAGGGACACCGCCCAGAAGACATGGACCGTGCTTGCTGACAGCAGCCCAGCAGTTTTGCCGGGAGTCCTGGTCTCCGTGAGAAATGCATGGAGAACTGAGCGTTTTTTGAGGAGCCAGTTAACCCAGGGGAAATGATAGCCACTCTAAGGCTTTTAGGCCATGAGTGGTCCAACCGATCGGGGAGCTACAGCTGGCGGATCGGACCGCCCTTCACCTGAGTGTGCAAATAACATGCTGTCAGCACTCAGCCGAGCTCATTCATTTATGGACCCTTAGCGGAATGGTGACCATGTGGCCACGAAGCTGAAAATATTTACTGTCTGGGTCTTATTTTTTAAAAAACTTTGCTGGTCTCTCAGCCAACCACCCATGACTCCGTTCTCAACTCCCTCCTCATGCTCTACTCTAGCCCTGTCGCCTCAGGGCCTTTGCACTGCCGTGCCTTGCCCCCACCTAGGACGCCCTTCCCCCAGATAGCTGTGTGGCTGGATCTTCACCAGAGAGGCCGCTCAAGACCACCTTAAACAACAGCACGCACCTTCTCATCCTCTGTCCCCATGCCCCGCTGTTCTTCATGGTCACCTGTCACCTTGCTCTCTGTCTGCCTGTCTGTTGTCGGTCATGATTGCGCACACCCCCAAGAGCCACAGTGTTGCTTTGTCTACTGCACTGTCCCCAGCACTGGAATGTTAGTTGAGTGAATGAACAAGGAAGGAAATGTGATCCTGATATATTGCCTGGCTCTGCTGTAGACCTAACACCCCATCGTCACATAAGGAAACATCGACTGAGCAAAAAAGTACTGTAAAGCAACATTGAGATGACAGAAGACAGACGAGGAAGGGGCACAGAGACAGTGTCCCCGCAGTGGAGGGTCTCAGGGACAGTCATGACCTGAGGAGTCGAGAGCAGCAGGACAAGCCTGTGACGCAGAAACGTGGAATTGAGAACGCAGCTGGGGCTGAAAGGGGCTGTTGGCATGCGGTGCTTTACAAGGACTGAAGCACTACCTGACCTTATCCTATTAGGTTTAAGGGACTTATTTCTGCAGCATCCACCAGAAGATGGTAGATGGGTGAGCAGGGGTTTCATGGGGGACCGCCAAGCTCCGGTTGAGCTGATGGGCCTCCTGCAGGAAGCAACCAGTCCGTGTGGAGAACCCAAAACCTACCAAGCGACCATGGAGATGGTTTGGAAAAGCTACTTGAGCTGAAGCATCGCACTGGATGCCGAGGCTGGGGGCTGTGGGTGGAGAGTACTGGCGGAGTGGGCCCCGGATGGGGAGTGAGACCTGCAGCATGTGGACCTGTGGCCCCTAACCGAGCGGCAGCAGACGGTCAGCGTCTGAACAACCTGAGCTGGCAGGAGTGTCCAGACCTCTGTTGCCTTGTGACTGACCAACAGCGTTCCAGAGAAGGGAGCTGTCACAGAGGCAAACCAAGCACAGCTTCCTGGGGTGGGGAGTGGGGGGAGAGGCGGTGAGAGGCGGTGAGAGGCGGGCAGCAGCAAGAGCCTGCTGCCCAGGGACCTGCAGTCCATGTTCGTTCATTTACTCCAGGCAGAGCTGGCTGGGCAGAGCCAAAGAAGCTTCTACAGAGAAAACACACCACAAACCCCGAGCAATTTCGCCCTGTCCACTTACAGGTGCGGCCTTTGTGTTCATGAATGTCCTTCAAGTGACCTTTGCTTTCCACAGTGCCAGTTTGGACACAGTGACTGCCCGGGTTCCTTCCTTGGTTACCCCTCCTGAGTCAGCTCAAGGCCACAACCAGCTAAGCCAGCTCTTTGTCTCTGCGGCTGAACAAAACTGCCGTCCAGGTGCGTCCCCACACTGCCGCAGGAGGGTGCACGAAGATTAAATACACTGACTCGGCTGTCTTTGCAGATGCGCCTGCAGCCCTACTGTGAACACACAAGTTCAACGGAGGCACATTAACATTTCCAAACATTTATTTGAGCAAACGTTGTGGGCACTGGGCGGAGTCAAACCCAAAGTGGCCGGGAGCCCCCACCGACAGGAGCCAGGCCCAGGTGTTTGTGGGGAAGATGAGGAAGCGAAGCAGGGACGGGGTGTAATCGGCCACAGCTCCGGCAGCTGCCTTGTGTGGGAACCAGCTGTTAGCGATCCCTCGTTTGCAAGTTTCTCTCTCGGGCTCCAGGGCATGGACGTGGCTTAGATTCCGGTTTGCTTACCAGACTCAAGGCATCAGAGCCACCGCAGGGTGCTGACCCTCTTATTCAGTCACTGTAATGGTCTGCCTCTCTTCCGGTCTTGCCCCTGCCCGGTCCTTTCTTTGCTACAATCGCGATCAGACTCGACTGAGTAGGTGAGCTCTGAGGTGGGCTCAGTGTTTGCAGCTACATGGCAGCTGAGTTCGTAGGCCAGGGTTTCTGGTTGGGTCATGTTGTACGCTTACTTTAAATCAGGGGTCGCTTTTTGACTTTTAAAAAGAATCACATATTAAGTATTTTTGAATAATAGTTTTATAGGCATGTGGCACACAACATGTAAACAAACAGGCGTGGCTGTGTGCCGATAAAACTTTATTTATGGACACTGGCATGTGAATGTCAGGCCCTTTATTGGGTCACAAGATAATTCTTCTTTTGACTTTTTTTTCTCAGGATTTAAAATGTACCGGGTTGGCCAAAAAGTTTGTTTGTTTTCCATAAGATGGCTCTCGTGGCACCTAGTTGTCTCTACATTATTCATTTGAAACAATTTTGATAGATTGTGTTGTAACAGCTGCCATATCAGCGTGCATTTAAAAAATTTATCAAAATTGGTGAATTTGTGTGTAGCCATTTTAATATTGAAGATGGAAGGAAATATACTACATTTTCAGCGTATTATGCTTTATTGTTTCAAGAAAGGTAAAAACGCAATTGAAACACACACATAAAAAGATTTGTGCAGTGTATGGAGGTGCTGTGACTGATCGCATGTGTCAAAAGTGGTTTGTGAAGTTTCGTGTTGGAGAGTTCCCACTGGACGATGCTCCACGGTCGGGTCGACCAGTTGAAGTTGGCAGCGATCAAATCGAGACATTAACTGAGAACAGTGAACGTTCTACCATGAGGGAGACAGCCAACATACTCAAAATATCCAAATCAAAAAAGTTATTGGTGAAAATGAAAAATGTGTCTTATTTTACAGAATAAACTAAATGAACTTTCTGGCCCAATAAAAACCATTCTTAGCTCACAGGTTGTACAAAATCAGGTGGTGAACTGGGGTTGGTCTGGACTGGGCTGTAGTTTGCCAACTGCAGAGGCAAAAGTGCCCTGAAATTTTGCCCGGATGTTAGGTGCCTCAAGCACTGACTGGGGAGGGGAGGATTCGGGGGAGGCGGGGAAGGCGGCCCGCTGCAGGGGCATGCACAACCGCACTGAAAAGTCTTCTTACCAAAGGCGGTCTCTGAGGCCTGTATCTGAGGCATCTGCCTGTCCCCTCCTCAGTCACGCTGGGACACAGGGGCGGTCTGGCAGCCAGCAGGCCCCTTGTAGGTCTAAAGGGTCCCCAGACAACCTCAGAGCTGAAGAAAAGCCTGGTTCACCTGCCTGGCGGGGCTCCGTGCTCCCGGAAGGCGCCTAGCCTCTGTCTGCCCATCCCCCAGCTCCATGGTGATCAGAGACCTCACCCTGCGCAGCGCGGCCAGCTTCGGCTCCTTCCACCTGATTCGCCTGCTGTATGATGAGTACATGTTCTACCTGGTGGAGCACCGCGTCGCCAAGGCAACCGGGGAGACACCCATTGCAGTGATGGGAGAGGTGAGCGCCCTGGAGCAGCCTGCAGGGGTGAGAGGAGGCTGCTGGGCAGGACACAGTGGACAGAGGGCAGGAAGGAGCTCTCCTGCTGGAGCCCACAGACCTGGGGTCACCTCCACCCATTCACTCTCACCCTGGACAGGAATTCCTGCCTCCGAGTGAGGCCTCGACCACCCCACCGTGTGCAGGGTTTTAGCTGGTGAAATCCACCTAACAAACTACCAGTTCAACCATCGTGAAGTGAACAATTCAGTGGCAACTGTCACCCCTATCTAATTCCAGAACAGTCCATCACCCCAAAGAGAAATGTCCCAGCAGCCGTTCCCATCCCCTCCCCAGCCCCTGGCACCCACATACCCACTTCCTGTCTCCGTGGTGTGCCTGCTCTGCACATGTCACACACACAGAGCCACACACTGTGGCTCCTCTCCCTGAGCGTCTCGAGTTCCAGGCCCGCCCACCGTGCAGTGAGTGTCTTCCTGGCTGAGTGATAGTCCAGAGCATGGCATTTATATGTCCATTCATCTGCTGATGGACATTTGGGTTCTTTCTACCTTTTGGCTACTGTGAATCATGCTGCAGTGAACATGTGTACACACGTTTTTGTTTAAACACCTGTTTTCAGTTATTTTGGGTACCTGCCCAGGAGTGGAATTTCTGGGTCATGTGGGATTGTTTAGAGGAAGAAAGGCGGTGACACTAACACAGTTTTGGAGCATAATAAATGCCCGTGGTGAATGCCAGCTTTTCCTTCACTGTCCCTATTCAGAGGCCACAGCCCTGGCCCTTTCCGGTCTGAGCGTCAGCACCCCCAACCCCGCCACACCTCACAGAGGCAGCGTCAGAGGGACACACAGCGTCACAGCTGCTCCTTGTGTCAGAGCCCCTCACATACACAGCGACAGCCAGTTTTAGCTGCTGGCGGTGACCTTGCTAACATTCACTGGGACCTGCTCTGCAGGGGCCCTGACTCTGGTCCTCTCTCTTTCAGTTCAGTGACCTCACCTCCCTGTCGCTGACACTGCTGGACAAAGGTAGGTGTGTCCGCAGCTTTCCCACGAGGCTCCCCCCGCCCATGGCCTGGTGGAGATGAGGGCAGCTCCTGGGGTGGGTTGAGGCCTCGAGAACTGGCATCCAGACGGCAGATGCCCCTGGGGCAGCAACAGACACCCCAGTGCTGCCTCCAAAGGACTGGCCCCAGCGGGGGCTCAGACGAGTGGCCCTGCTCCCTCCTGTTCATGTGTGGCACTTTGGGGTGACCTTTAATCCTGATCCCTGGGCACCCCCACACCAAGCCCCAAGGAGCAGGGCCACAGCCAGGAATGAGGTGGAGGGGGAATCTGAAGGGGGAGTGGGACAGAAAGCCCTCTACCTCTGGCCCGTTCCTGCCCCCATGGGCCGGAGGACCGAGTGCCAAGGGAAAACCCACCAGGAATGTGACCCGTGCGAAGGAGCACTGGTCAAGGGGGCTCACAGCTAAGAAGGCCAGGAAGTGCCAGGTGGACCCAGACCAGAGCCGGGCCCGCTCACGCCTGGGCACCTCTCTGAGGATGTGCTTCTCTCTCCCCCTCCCATGGCCCCCACCAACCCCCTTGTCCCTGACACTGACCCCACAGATGACGTCAGTGAGGACCGGAGCAGTGAGGCCGATGCAGACGCCCGCAGCCTGGGTGAGCCCCTGGTGAAGCGGGAGCGCAGCGACCCGAACCACTCCCTGTAGGGACCCAGCACTGAGGCCCTTCCTCAGCTTCGCCCGGCCTCCTCGCACCCCACCGCAGTCGTGCCTCCTACACAAAGTGACCTTGACTGACTCACAGGGCCCCAGGGCATGGGCACCCTGGAAGGACACGCTCTTCCTCCCGAAGAAAACTCGCTGTTCACCACAGCCAAAGGTCACCCCCAGTTCTGAGAACCTAAATGGCTCCCCTGGGCACTGCGCAGATCTCCTTTTGCTCCAGACGTCTTGGTCCTCCTGTCTGCTGGCCTGGGGCCTTTGGGCCGCTCCCACACACCCTGCCGACGGCTGGGAGGGCCGTGCTGGGCGGGTCGGCACCGCCACATCGGGCTTCTCCTCCATTCAGCCTGGTCCCGTTTTCACCATGATTTTTAAAACTCAGGCAGATCCCTGGAAGGAAGGGTGTCTCACAGCTGTTGGGCAGCCCCAAGCTGTCCTTTTCCACAGAGACCCTGCCCTGTGCTGGGAAGGGACCGTCTCCGCACTGTGCCCCATGGTCTCTCGTGGACAGTCTGTCCTCAGCCTCCTGTCCTATGCTGACACAGGGAGGCCACCCTGCAGGGTCCCCAGCTCTAGATGCCAAAGGACCCCACAGCGTGTCCCTGGATGGCGGGCAGCCCACTGCCCCATGTGGGCTCACAGAACAAGTCCCAGAAATAGGCCTGCTGAGCACTAGAAGTGACCAGCAACAGGGAGAACTGGTTCTGTCCAAGGTCACAGCCAAGAGGGAGCCAAACCACTGAATCTGGAATTCGTCTGTTCCAAGGGGGCCAGGGAGGTCAGTGTTTCAGCGGTGCCCTCAGAGGGCCACCATCCCGCCAAGTCTATGCAAATAGCCATGCCTGCAGCCTGCTCCACGGGCTCTTCTAGAAGGCCTGCCCTGGAATTGGCAACATTGGAGCACCGTGACCCCAGCCGGGTCCCGTCGAACTGTTCGAAGCTGAGATCTTCTATGGGGACAAAGAGACCCAAGGACTTGCACAGCCCTGAACTTTAAACCCCTGATCTGTGTCCACTGCGACACATTGCACTTGGTCAACTCCGTGCGAGAGTACTGTCCCAAAAAGAACTGCAAAGAAGAAAGATAAACCTCTAGTCTAGGATGCGCCGTCAAATGCAATGCAATAGTTTCTCTTTTTGGAAATATGTTTATACCAATAGTTTTGTGCTCCAGTCTCTAGTCATTATTAGAACGTTTCTCATGTGTATCGCAGCACATCTGCCCCCATAGGATTTTCCTCATTCAAGTCGAGCAGGAGCTCGGGACCCACCTCAGCCCTTGCCTGGTGTGCAGAGTGGGGGTTGGGGTGGCAAGAAGGATGCAAGCTGATTCTAGAAACCCAAAGTCCATGATGATCCCGATGTCTGTCTGGTCTTAGAGTTCCAGACTGAGGCGGAAGCAGGCAGAGCGTCTTTAAATACACACCTCCTCTGCTGGAGGGCCCTGAAGCTAGCAGTTCCTGAACTGCCACTGCGCACCTCTTCGCTCCCAGGGCCCGATGGGTTCTGCCTTAGGCTCCGTCTTGTCCTTTGCAGGATTCCACAGGGAAGACTGCAAATGACAGTGAGAACACGAACCTTCCGAGCCCGTTCTCATTTTTCATTGCAGTAGACACATTAAGCGTACCCATTTGGGGGTCACAACCCACATGCCAACTGCCCGCGCCCCCCACAGCCAGAGGTCCCTCGGGTAGCCCTTCCTCCCGCCTGTCCCCCTGCCCTGGCCTGCGCGGAAGCAGCAGCCTCCAGCACTTTCCTCCCAGCTCTCTGGGGAGCAGTGGAGAAGGAGCATGTTCTTCAAGTTCTGTTTAGCAAGGCCAGCCCAGGGCCAAAGATGGCAAGAAACAATTCCCAGCCCAGGATGGTTGAGGCCATTTTAAATAGACTAAATCCATTCAGATATTACAGAATAAATCCACACTCCAGCCTCTGAGGCAGCCTACCACTGGCTCCCAAGGTTTACTCCATAGAGTGAGCGGCAGGGGCCAAAGTCCAGAATCTTTGGGACCAATGCTAGAGCTTGTTCCAAATCACCAATCCCTGGGCCCAGCCACAGAAGCCTGCCTCTTGGGACTGGGGTGGGGGCTGGGAATCCACAGTGTGACCACCCCTTCACAGGGGACCACAGGACCTCGAAGAAACCCTGCAGAAGAGAGTGACACCATTCCCAATCAGCCTCCCCTAGAATCGACTTCTCACTGCCGGGCCAGTGCCCCACAGGCCCCCAGGGATGCTCAGCCTCGGGCCCCAGAGCAGGCCCCTCTGTCCCAGGAAGAGGCCCTGAGGCCCCCAGGTGACACTAAAATCACCCATCATTTTCCCGGGCTGGGACTCCAGGGTCTGTGCTTACCTTAATGCTCTGCTGTCACTACCTTGAAATTCTCCGATGTTTGAACGAAGGACCTGCATTTTGCTTTTGCACTGGGCCCCATAAATTCTGTGGCTGATCCTGAGGAACCACCCTGCTTTGGGCCCCGACTCACCCCTGTCCTCTGGTGGGTCACAAATTTCATCCCCTGAGCAGCACCAGCCCTTGCACTGAACAGCAGCCAGCCCTGGTCTTCCCCCTCAGAGAGCCTGGCTGTGTGTGGGGGTGGCAGGGGCCCTGGAGGAGGAGAACCAGGCCCGCCCATTGGGCCTGAGTGGCTGGTGAGGGAGTGAACCTGGGTGATGCCCACATGCTTACTGCCCCAGGAGCTGAAGAGATGGTGGGGGGACCTGTTGAAGGCCCACAGACTATCCAGCCCCTTCAAGGGCCCACTGGGGAGGGCTCCGGGGAGCAGGCACCGCACGATAGGGGGAACCCAGTCCTACCAAGAGCCTCTGGGAGCTTCCGCCTAATCACAGGACCTCCACTATAGACATTTTGGTCTGATCTCCTTTTTTTGACAATCTTCCAAGGTAGGTGTTACCCCTATTGCACACATGGAAAAATGGAAGCTGCTGGCTGGAATGCAGACATGATGGCTGGAGCACCAACATCCATCTTAGGTTTTGAGGTGGATATTATATAATAAGGATGGTGAAATGAGAAGGAGCCTGGGTCCCTGGTGGTCATTACAGCCCTCACAGCCCCAGTCAGAATTCAATAAGCCATGGGTGGGGGGTGGGGGGCATTGATACTCCTTCCTCGAAGAACTGGTAGCAAGAATTCAAGCAAGATACAAGGTGCCCACACATACCCAACTTCAGGGGTTAACTCTCGTCTGCCTTGCTCAAGACTATTTGCTGAGCAAACACTGAGGGAATGAGGAAATGAGGAAGGCTTCTGAGAGGAGGTGCTATTCCAGGTGGTCATGAGAAGATAAGGGAAAAGAGCAGAAATGTGGGGAAATGATGAGGACTCAAGGAAGAGGAAGGAGCCCTGGCTGGTGTGGCTCAGAGGGTGGGGATCGCTTGCAAATCACTGGTTTGATTCCCAGTCAGGGCACATGCCCGGGTTGTGGGTCATGTCCCTGGTTGGGGGTGTGTGAGAGGCAAAAGATCGACGTTTCTCTCACACATTGATGTTTCTCTCCCTCTCTTTCTCCCTCCCTTTACCTCTCTCTAAGTAAAATCTTTTTAAAAAAATTTTTTAAAGGTGAAAAGGAGGCCACCACCAGAATTTTTTTATCAAAGCTGGGCTGATTCCAGCAGGGTGGGTTACTTATGAGGAGACTGGAAGCAAGGAGGTCCCCTAGGGACGCATCAGGGTTGATGAGTGGGAGCTTCGGGGGCTGGACGGAGGGCGAGGTGGGGAAGGGGGCTGAGAGGCCTGCTGGAGCTCTGTGCCCAGCGCAGCGGCAGGCCGAGTGGGTTACGAAATCATGCTTGTGGCTTAGGACCAGCTTAGTTTTCTTTTAAATGAACCAGGATAGAAATAGAAAAGATCAGGAGTGTCTATGTAATAAAAATGAACGTGGCTTCATAAAATCTGAATTTCAGTTTATATTAATACGTGTATCATACATATGTTTATGGTATTGGGCTATATTGTATTGAATATTCATATGTATCAAAAGGCACAATTACCAGAGGGTATTTCTCACCTGATTTCCAGGTCATGGGTTCCTTCCAGAATCCTCTGTGATGGACGACTGTGGGGTTTGCTATCCAGCATCCATTCTGCCTCCCTTGGGGATGACCCTTCTCCCATGGTTTTAAACACCGTCTCTGTGCGGGCGCCCTCACACACTGAAGGACACCGTTCCAGGCATTGTCCTGTGTGGGGAGCAGCAAGGAGGCTGCCGTGGCCTGTGCATGGTGAGTGATGGGGCAGGAGGCGAAACGGGGGAAATAGGGAGGGTTGCCTAGATCCTGGGGAGGACATGGGATTTCCTTCCAGAGTGGTGGCCCTGGAGAGGCCCATGACTGAAAAACGGATTGAGAAGTC
Source organism: Trachops cirrhosus (assembly GCA_028533065.1). NCBI lineage: Eukaryota > Metazoa > Chordata > Mammalia > Chiroptera > Phyllostomidae > Trachops > Trachops cirrhosus. Next base: position 38,423,797 of record CM052545.1, on the reverse strand, counting down.
CCCTCCCTCGGGCCTCATGTGGACGCCTCCCTGGCATCAAGACACCTCCAATGGCATCTCATCAACAGCTGAGCACCTAGAGGCACTAGCTAGATCATCTGGTGGAGGCATGGACCAGGTGGAGGCGAGATCGCAGGCAGGGCAGGGGTTAATGCGAGCCCTGCGGTGCTAGGCCCACTCCGCCCAACTAAAGCCCCTCCAATACTCCTGACGAGAACCGCTGGAACGGCCTAACTCTCTTTTCTCTTTGGTCTTATCAGCATCCTCTTAAATTTCAAGCAAATCCCCCATTTGCTCACATTTGCCAGAGGTGATTTTTGGGGTTCACAACCAGTCTCCAAACCGTGACACCCTCAGTCCCATGAGTCTTGCAGGCAGGTTCATAATGGATTCTCAGACCCCTGAAGCCCTCCCAGGATCTGGAGCCCGTTTTAGAGGCAGTGCACAGGAGCTGCCCGGAGCTTCATCCTCGGGGCAGCCAGGCGCGGTGCAACCGAGACACGCTCTACCTCTGCTGGCGCAGCCAACGCCTACTGACTTGGGTCCCAGGATGCCAGACCCCAGCGAACGCAGAGCCTTTGAGTTCCCCCAAGTCTAGTTACTTAGAGGGAATGAGATGCTTTTTTTTCCTGGGGCCGTTTTGAACTCATCCCAATCTTCTACTGCCCCCCAGTGGTCACTGTGTGACACGGCCTCTTCCTTTTGGCCCCGCGACGCTGCGAGCTCGGATTTTGCCTATTTCCAGGGCTGTTTTGTTTAGTACATTGCTACACTGCCTTCTTTCCCCCAAATATTCCCTATTCACCTTTCTCCCCGCTAGATATTCAATAATTACAAAGGGAAAAGTAGTAACCTGTCAGACAACATCTAAACCAAGTGACCTAAGTTATCAGTAATGTCACAGATCGACATCTCGCATCTCCTAATAGGGCGCCCAGAGAACACATCATTCCCATGTTATCCCCGCTCAGCATGCATCACCTGAATTTAATCAAGAGGAAACATCAAACAAACCCCAAATTAAGGACATTCTGCAAAATAATTGGCAGTACTCATACCAGTATCGTGGTCAAGGAAAAATAAGGCAGGAACTTGATCCCTACTGAAAGAGACTACAGAGAAAGAACATTTAAATGCACCGAGGGATATTGGACTGGATCCTGGAACAAGAAAAAACGTTGGTGGTGAATGGATGACATTAGTGAGTAGTATTACATCAGTGTCAGTTTCCGGGCTTTGATCATTACGCTGCTCACACACCATAAGATGTGAATACTGGGAAGCTGGGTGAAAGCTATATCGGATGCCTTGGAACTATTTTTGCAAGTTTTTAGTAAATTTGAATTTAATTTGAAAGTTAAGAAATTTAAATAAAATAGAGTAAGTATTTCAGAATATGGGAGGGAAGCTGATGTACCCAGAGTGGGTCAGAAGCCCCACTCAGTGGCAGTGGCAGCCACAGTGGGCATCCTGCTGTCAGGAGCTCGACACTGGACTGAGGGAGAGCCCGGAACCGTGCGGAGCAGGGGAGGCAACCAGGATGGCCCCACCTGCCTCTGAGCTCCCTGCGGGAACTGTAGCTCATTCATCTCTGGTCTTTGACCTTGGTGTGGGGCCAGGCACAGGGCAGACTTCTTCATGTGCCTGCTCCCTGCCCACGATGGGGAAACAAGCACTGAATTACAGCTGTGAAGGCCCTTACACCTGGAGCCCAGCTGTAGAAGCGATTGTCTATCTTGGCTGTGGATGAGGAAGTTCACAGTTCTCAGAGCTTAGCCTGGAGGGCTTTCGGACCTTGGACTCATCTCCTGGTAAGCCAAGGAGGAAGCAGGCAGCAAAGGTGCCAATCAGCAATTTAAGGTAAATAATTTGGACCCCTCCATTTCCCACTTCCAACCCTTGTATTAGGAAAAAACTCCAGACTCCTCGCTGTGGCTTACTAGGCCTTGCCCACTCCTCCCTGACCTCACCTCCTCACCCTGCCAGTCCGCGGTGAGCTCCCCCAGCTCACCCACCTGGTTCCTGCTTCAGGACCTCTGCACTCAGTGTTCTGTCTGGAATGCCTTTCCTGCAGATCTTCTACTGAAATGTCACACCCTCAGCAGGGGCTTCCCTGACCAGCCAATCTAAAGTATATCCTTTCTGCCCTAACTGATGTGGCTCATTGGGTTGGAGTGTCGTCCGTAAACCAAAAAGTTCGCCAGTTCGATTCCTGGTCAGGGCACATGCCTGGATCGAAGGCCAGGTTCCTGGTTGCAAGAGGCAACTGATTGTTGTATGTCTCACACATCAATGTTTCTCTCCCTCTTTTTCCCTCCCTTCCCCTCTCTAAAATTTTTAAAAGTACTCCCTTTCTGTTACTGTCACAACATGCTATTTCATTGTCTTCGTAACACTAGTCACTGTCTCAAATTATTTTGCTTACCCATCTATTGTCAGTCTCCCCACAGAAGAATGCAAAGCTCTGAGAAGGCAGGGTCTGTCTTGTTCGTCCCGGACCCCAACACATAAAGCAGTGCCTGATGCATAGTAGGCTTGGTGGATATATACTGCTATATAACAAAACCCCCCCAAATTTAATTGCTTGTAGCAGCAGCTGTCATTTAATTGACCTTTCCTGGTTTCCGTAGGTGAGGAATGGCAGGAACTGGGCAGGGCAGTGCTCTCTCGGAGGGTTTGCAGTGTCTGCGTTTGGGCTTCCTTACAGCATGGCAGCCCCAGGGCAATGGGACTGCTTACGTGATGACCAAAGGCTAAGAACGAGTGTTCCAGCAAAGCAGGCAGGTTACATCCTCTGCTACATCCTCCGTTGTGACCTAGCCTTCTCAGTCAGTGTCGTTGCTCCTATGTTGATGGACCAGTAACAACCCACCCCCACTGAAGGGGAGGGAGCTGAGACTTCACCTCTCGACGACGGGAAGAGGGTCAAAGAGCTTGGTGCCTGTCTTAAAACCACCACAGTAGGTGATGAACAAATGTTTGTTCAACAAATAAATATTGGCTACGGTAACTTGTTAGGGAGGACCAGATAAAGAAAGCAAAGGAAAGCGTACAGGGTGAGATGCTGGCAGCCACTGACAGTGATGAAAACTGTGAAACCAGTGGAAATTCGTTTGGCCTGTTAGGCTGACGAGTTTAGCATCTCTCCATGTGCCTTGAAAAACCACAACTGGATTATATTTAGCAAGTGATGACATGTTTCTGGGAGTTTCCCAAAGTGTGGGATGAATGTGATACATGAAATGACTTTAAGAGACATGTAGACATGGCATTAAATGACACCAAATCACATGGATTATAGTTGTCCCATTTTCAATTATCTTTCATGCCTCCTCATCATGTCAAGGGGAAAGTGCAGTTGAGTGATAATAGGCCCTTAATCCACCTCTAATATTTGCTAATCTCTCTTTACACCAAAGAAAAAGCCAGCTTGGGGCTCTTCACCTTGGCAGGCAACAGTGCCATCCATTTTGTTTTTACTTATTTTGTTTTACTGTTTATTTTTACAATTATCTCCTAGTTGTGGTTTGTAGTTCTCTATTTTAAATGATGACATACAGTATTTAACATAACTTTAATCCAATAAAAAGGCAGAGAAAGAAAAGCGTTAATTCATTAAAGGTCAGGGGGTTCAGGGATACTACAGAGGCCAAGAAGGAGTTATATGCAATGAAATGTAATGGGTATATAATGAAACACGCTAGAAATGAGAAAACGTAATCCACACACTGCTGCAGACCGCCACATGGACCTGGTGACCCTCCTAGGGCTTGGTGGCAAAACCCGGGGTAGGAGAACCCAAGTGTCTATCAAATAAAGTTGGAAAAATAGTATTTTTTTTAAAGATTTTATTTATTTTTAGAGAGAGGGGAAGGGAAGGAGAGAAATATCAATGTGTGATTGCCTCTCATGTGCCCCCTACTGGGGACCTGGCCTGCAACCCAGGCATGTGTCCTGACTGGGAATCGAACCCACGGCCCTTTGTCTTATAGCCTGCGCTCAATCCACTGAGCTATAACAGCCAGGACTGGAAAAATAGTATTAAATATACCCCACCCTAATAATAAATAAAAGTTCCATTTAAACATTTCTGCCCAGTGAGTATCAAGACCTAATGTGCACAGGAAGCCCCTGAGTGGCTTATTAAAAATGCAGATTCTTATTCAGGATTCTGTATTTCTAACAAGCTCCCAGGTGATGTGGATGCTGCTGGTTTGGGGACCACTGAGAAAGCAGCAAGCTCCGGAAAGAAATCGAGTGTACTGCTATGCATTTCTTCCCAACTTTACGGTTAGTGACAGTCACACCACTAGCCCGAAATGGGCAAAGAAGTATTTATACCAAGAAAATCAGCACCACACACAAAAAAGAATAAAATAAAAATAAAAAAAGAAAACCAGCACTGCAAACCAGGGTTCAATTGTTTTATTAATCGTCTTCAAGATTTCAGAAAATCATAGGAAAACATCAGTAAAATTTACAATAAATTATACATATACAGACACACGCACACACCGTGCACACTGACACGCATGTTTTCCCCCAGAGAGGCGCTTGTTAAACACCTACCACACTCCACTGGTTGCAGAGACACACACAGGATGGCAAGGTAGATACACGTGTTCTACGTTAGAGGTTGGCAGGCTTCTATAAAGACCTAAATCGCAAGCATTTTAAGTTCTGTTAGCCAGTGTCTGTTCAAAGGACTCAGTTCTGTGATGCAGCTGGGAGGCAGCCATAGACACAATGTACATGAGTAAGTGTGGCTGTTTTCCAATAAAACTCTATTTCTGGACACTGCGATTTAAATTTCATACAATTGCCACGTGCCCTGAGATACTGCTCTTTTGATTTTTTTCCAACTGTTAAAAATGTAAAATCCTTCTTAGCTCACAGGCAGACGCGGCCCACCGGCTGGAGGCCCTTCTCGTTTAGGGGACTCGGGGAAGGAGTGAAAGCGGGAGTCCAACCTAGGTGAGACACAGGACACAGTCCCAAGAAGAGGGATCAACAAATGCAACGGTGCTGAGGCTGGAAGGAGCCTGAAATGCTTCTGGGAGGGAAGGACCCGCGTGGCTGAAGGGCCGAGCGAGGGGGAGCACGGCAGTAAGCGCAGGGGGCCGTGTAAGCCTAAAGAAGAGGCCGAGCATCGACTCCAAGTTCAGCACGAGGCCTTCTGGAAACACTAAGGGAAGATGAGCCCTTGATCCAGTTTATATTTTTCAAAGATTCCTCCGTGCGCTGCTGTGTGCAGAGCAGAGCCTGGAGCTCTGGAAGAATGAAGGGAAGGAGAGCAGAAGGAGAGGGGGCTGTTCAGACTCCCAGAAGAAACGGGGATGGTCTGGCCTGGGGTGGTGACAGCCGAGCTGGACCGGACGTGGGAGAGTGAGGCGGAGCCCACAGGGAGTTCTGAGAGATGCAGAGCAGCGAGTGGAGAAGCAGAACCGGGTGTCCCACGTTCAGGTCCGCCTGTGGGACCGATCCGCCCAGGGCACTCTTCGGTTCGGGGCATCGGCGTACAGCCATCCTGGAGCTCCCGTTCTGTCGGCTCGGAGAGGTCAAATCTCTTGCGCTGGGTCCCCCAGCCAACACCTGTGTCCCTCCCTCACTGACACCCTCCCTTTGGACAGTGATGTTTACTCTCTGACCTCTGCTTCCCCTCAACCACTCCTCCGTCTCAACATGTGGCCTTAAGAAAGCGTAAGCCCAGTGTACTTGACCCTTAGAAGGGGAAACTGAAGCCTGAGGTGACGGGGAGCCCCAAACCCACCCCACCCCCCAAGCAGGCCTCCCTCTCCAGCCACTGACCTGCGCGTACGGAAAGACCCCGACCCCTCCCCCGCCCGCAGACCCAGAGGTTTACCTAAAGGAAGCCTTCCATTCCCGTGCTGTGGATGACTCACTTTCCCACCGCAGGGATCCCGCGGAAGGCACCGGCGTCAAAACCCAGCGCCCACCGCTCCCGCCTCACACAACATTTGTCCCACCTAGCCCGCGACGTTCGTTTGGGGCACTGCGCTAGCGTTCAGCCCCGTCCAATTCTTCCTGATCGGCGGGAAAAGGCGGCGGGGCGATTAGTGCGCAGGCGCCCTCTCAGAGCTTGGCTGGGGCCTGACAGGTATGAGGAGCTCTACTCTGCGCCGGACTCGCCGCGCAGGCGCATCCTGTCAGCCACGCTCGGAGTCGGCTTGGGAAGTGCGCACGCGCAGGAGTTTCAGGCAGAAAGCAGGCGAGCCGCGGTCGGCGCGGGGCCTTGTGGGAGGGCTTGAGGAAGTAAAATGGCGGACCTGGCGAACGAAGGTAGGGGAGGCGCCGTCGGGGGCCAGCTGGCTGCCAGGGAACGGGCGGGGAAGGATCAGGCGTCACAGGCCCGGGAGGTCAGCACCTCGGAGTGCGGGGGGCCCCTTTGCTCTGAGATAGTGGCACAGTGAGTCCTGCAGCCGCCCGGTACTGCGTCCCCTCCGGCCGAGCTCACCGGCCGGCCCATCACTCCCAGCAGCCCCGACCCTGCCGCCGATCCACTAGAGGACTCGGGAGGCCGCTGGGGCCGCGACTTTGACGCCTTTCTACCTGCGGACCAGGCCGAGGGCTGAAGGGCGTGGGAGGCGCGGCCTCATCTCCTCGGCCTCGATTGTAAATAGACGTCCCGGCCTGGTCGTGGGCCCAGCACACCCCACTCTCTCCCTAGTCCCTTCGTTCTCGGGGACCCGGCCTTCCCCCCACACCTCGACCTGGCTGCCTAGCCGACCCACCCAATGGTCCTGTGGAGTTCTCGTCCACCGTGGGCCTGCCCATTACGAGGACAGCATACGCCCGGTCTGCTTTCAACACCCCCTCCCGCCCCGAACTCGGCCCCCAGTTCCCGCCAGTTCCCCCAGATCCTTAAGTGGCTACCTGAGAGTCGCGCCTGGTCTAGCCACATTTAGGCCCAGCCACAGGATGTGAGCCGCAGAAAGTCTTGGCTTCTCTTTGGCCCTTTTTTGCTTCACTTACAGAAAGAGAAGGAGACTGTGATCCCCCTCCTCTGTGGAGCGCTGACATCCCCACCTGAGCGTTTTTGACAAGATTACAGTTCCGAATCCCCAGAGAAAACAATCCGTAGGCCGATGGGTTGTTACCGCTGTAGCTTCAGGACTTCCGAGGCCTGTTTTTAGCTCCCTCCTTTTCTAGGTGCACAACTACAGGCAGACTATCTCCCTGCCTGGCCCTGATTCCCAGTAACACGCTCCCTGCTGTAGGAGGGTGTCCTGAGGTTTCCATACTGAACCGCGTGAATGCATGAATGATAATAAGTGCTCACCCTGGTGGAGCATTTGGGATGGTAGCAGATACTGTTCAAAGTCTTGATCACCATGTGTTATTGGGTGATACAAAAGCTCCCTGAGGTAGGTACCGTAGCCCCATGCTCTTGGTGAGAAACCAGAGTTAGAGTGGTTAAATGATTTGTCCAAAGCAGGTCACACAGCTAGTAAGGAGCAGGGATGTGAATCAATGAGGTCTGGCTTCAGTACCCACTCCTACCTTGGGCATGTTATGCCAGGTCTCTTCGATAAGATAAAGGGGCCCATTGAGGGTTGAGCTTTCCATTCATAAGACCCATTTAAAGGCAGAAGAGGGACCGGGCAAATGGGAATCAATATGACATACTTTATATATTTACATCTTCAGCCTATCCAGTTTCTTGATCTGAAGACTCATTTTCAAGATCATATTCAACATCTCCATTTGGATGTCTAATAAGCATATCAACCAAAATTTCTGTCTTTTTCCCCCAAAACCCGTCCATCCCATAGTCTTTCTCCTATTGTAGTAAATAGCAAGTCCATTCTTTGAATCCGGCCCAAAACCTTGAAGTCACCTTGACTTCTCTCTTTCTCTTATCTGCCACAGCAAATCCTGTCAATTCTACCTCAAAAATATTTCCAGAACGTGACCACTTACCGCCCACACTGCTGCCCCTTGGCCTTCCCTTACCATGTAACAACTGCTCCGCCCAGAAGCCATAGCGGCCCCTGATACCTCCTAACCTCCTCTCCACCACTCTCTCCCTGACTCTGGCTTTCTCAGTGTCCCTTGAGTAGTCCATAGACTCCCTCCCTTATGCCTATGCTGGTTCCTCTGCCTGAATCACTTCCCCACAGGTCCCCATGGCCCACTCCTTCACCTCCTTCAGAGTTTTACTCAAAGATTATTACTGAGACTTCCTCTGGCCACCTATGTTAAGTTGTACACACATTTCCTATCCCCTTTACCCTGCTTTATTTCACTCCATCACCAGCACTTCGTCACCATCCAGCATGCTAGGCTTACTTGTTTGTTCAGTTACTCTTCTACTGGAATATAAGCTCCATGAGGGCAAGGCTTTCTGTCTGTCATTATTACTGTGGAGCCCTTCCATCCAGAGCAGTGCCTAACACAGAGTACGTATCCAAGAAACATTTGTTTCATTCATTCATTCATTCATTCAGTGAGGACCTTCATTGTAAGGTACATCTTTTAGCATAAAGGGAAAATTATGGATTCCTGCTTTTCAGGGATGCCATTTCTAGCATATGCCTGACATACTAGCTGTCAGTTGTAAATGACATAGTTGACCAGGTAAGTGTAAAATAGAGAAATGGAATGTTTTTAGCCTAATAAATGCCACACTCACCTGGTACTTTGCCTTCGGCACTACTTGTGGCATAGTTGTCCTCAGAAAATCAACTCTCAGTGGTTTTTTATGCTTTGCACACCACTGCCATCCTTTAATTTGTTGATATGTGCTTCTTGACTCCATTTGTGGGATGTTTAATTTCTTATCCACTGTGTAAACTAAGACTTCCTTGCCTATGCATTTTGAAGCTCTAAGGACTGTCCCCATCCATGTGCTTTCCCTCTTGCTGTTCAAGCTCCAAATGCGCTCTTGGATTCTGTCTTTCCAGACTGGGATCCTAAGCTAGTCCATCCACACACCCTTTATCTCTCTTCTCTAGGCCATTGCCGCCTCTGTATGAGTCTGAGGCAGTGGCTAGCCACCCCGGCTGGGCATCAGGATTGGCTGGGGAGCTTTCTTAAAACCACGGATGCTCAGTCCCCACGCCCTGTCTATTCTGATTCTGTGAGGTATCGGATAGGCCCTGGGCATCTGTACAGTTAAAAAGCAGCACAGGTGATCCTGATATGCAGCCAGGGTTGAGAACCACTGGCTTGAGTTGGACAGGTTAGGAGTACTGCTTGTGTACAAAGAAACATTTCCAATAGTGTATCCAGTACAGTTTCTTGTTGGCCCCTGTTTCCATGGTGATCTTTTCAGGGATGCTAACAGCAACTCCCATACCCCTTTCTTGGTAGTCCTGTAGTCTGTGACTTTTAAAGTATAGTTGGATGCTTTTCCCCTAGAAGTGAGAGTGAGTGTGTGTGAGTGTATGTTTTACACTTGTGTTTTGGGATATTTTCCTCTGGCATTTCACTGTTGATAACATCCCAAATTCTAATCATCCTGTCTCTGGAGTTATTCTTCATTGTAGGCTGACATTGGATGGCAGCATTTTGACTTTGGTAAAGTTAAGAATGGGAAGAGGGTAAGCAAAGTGTATTTGAGCTATAGGAAATCTTGAATTCAAGATCCCAGTGTTAAAAGATACCATATACATGCCTAACCAGTTCACGTGCGCCACCAGCCTCCTAATCTCGTGGAGCTCGGCAGGCGCAGCTGCAGCTTATTTGTGGCCGGTGGGGTTCTGGTCCTACCCCATCTGTGGGGCAAGAGCCTGTCCCAGACCTACCTTGGGCCTGGGGAGTTTGTCTCCAATATCTTTGGCTTGAGTTCTAAGCCTATGTATGTCCCTGTCCTTGAAATGAAATGATCCAGAGCACATGGCAAATGGCAACTGGAGGTTTCCTAGGTGCCAGTGAGGTACAAAGGCTGAAATCTAGCTCTCCTTAACATAAAGGAAATTTACATCCCCAGGCTTCACTGGGTTGAACAACAGACATCTAATGGGTTTCAGACTTCTTAAAGAAACCGCTGAGATCCATGGGATGTTGATGAAAGAGGAGTGCAGGAAGCATAGAAAACCCTGTAAAAATCTCAAGTCACCCTTTCCTGTGCCCTTTTAAGGTTGATGCAGTGTCTTAGATGGCTAACACAGAAGGGTAAAGTAAGTCTCCATAAAACCCAGAGATGAGATGGTAAACTCCTCTTTGGACCCTGTCTGGGTCCAAAGCTCAAGCAAAAACAAACAAACAAAAATATCCCATATACGTTTGAATCCTTACTGGCCTGTGGCTATGCGTGGTAGAAACCTGAGATCCACTGTTGAGCGGGGTTCTCAACTTTGGCTCCATTGACATTTTGGGTCAGATAATTCTGTGTGATAGAAGCTGCCCTGTTCCTTACAGGATGTGCAGGAGCATAGTGGCAACCCTCACTCTACCCACGAGATGCCAGTAGTACACACCCTCCCCTGCACTCCTTCCTCAGGGGTTGTGACAACACAAAATGTCCTCAGACATTGCAAAATGCCCCAGGTCAGGGGGTGAGGAGAAACATCAGCAGTTGAGATCCACTGGTATAAATTGAAGGCGAGCCCTGACCAGTGTGGCTCAGTTGCTTGGGTGTTGTCCCACAAGGCGAGAAATCGCCAGCTCGATTCCCAGTCAGAACACATACCTGGGTTGAGGGTTCCATCCCCAGTCGTGTGGGTAGAAGAGGCAGCCAATCAGTGTTTCTCTCCCTCTTTCTCCCTTCCTTCAGCTCTCTCTAAAAATAAATAAAATCTTTGAGAAAAAAATAATAAAGTGATGATGAGGCACAGGCTTTGCCCTATAAATTGGATTTGTGTTTTGACTCTGTCTTGTGCTCTCTGAGTGACTTTATGGAAATTCTTAACCCTTTTGAGCCTCAGTTTCCTCCCCAATAAAATGGAAATAATGATGATCATGTCTATCTCATGGTTGCTGGGAGCACTGGCTGAATTGATGCGTATAAATTGTTTAGTACCCGTCTCAGCCCACAGTGGTAAACAGTAAATGAGAGCTATTTTTACTACAGTGGACTCATGTAATAGACACATTCAGCTTAAGTGCTGAAGAAAGAGAGTTAAGAAATGAATCCGAATAGTACTGGCGACTCTGAACGAGATGGCTCTGGGTCAGCCCTTGATGGAGGCTGGCGGGAGCTGGTCCTCCAAAGTCTTCTGTCTTGCTTCTCATTGCACAGTCATCTAGCGGTGGGTTCTCTGCCTCAGTGCTGTAGACACTTGGGACCAGATCATTCCTTGTTTGGGGCTGCCCTGTGCATTGTGGGATGTTGCTGGGCTTCCCTGGCTTTGATCCACTGTGTGCCATTGGCACCCTCCCTGGTATGACAACCAAAAATGTCCCCAGACATTGACCAGTGTCCCCTGGCAGAGTGGCACAACTGCCTCCAGTTGAACCACTCCTCTAGCCTGACCAGCTGTCAGTCTAGAGATTTTCAAGAACGATTTGACTTATTAAGTTTTTACCTTACTTGTTGGCTTAAAACCTAAACCCCGAGAGGATGAGTTGCAACTTAATTTTTTTTTTTGATGAACCAGAACTCAGTTTGGACTCCTCAGTTCACTTGATTCTCAGCATCCCCTTCCCCTATGCTACACTTAATTTTTAGGGTATATGATAGACACCTACTTTAAAATTTTTCACGAAGTTGTGATAAACATGAACTCTGAGACTTGTCCTCAGGTCAGAGCATGCACATACGACTCTCCAGTGCCTCTCATATCTGCAGCAGATGGGGCCTGGCAGTAGTGAGGGGTGTCGTGCTACCTCAAAGGCTACAAAATCTTTATACACTTGGAAGAAGATTTTAGTGTTGCTCAGGATTTTGTGTATAAACTGAAAAGCTTAAAGTTCTGCAAGTTTAAACTTTTAAACCACATCTTCAGCCTGCCTCTCAATTAACTGGAAAATGGAATTGCCCCAGCAGTCCCGTTACCTTCTCACGCCTTCATTGGGAGTTGGGGCTAGTCAGGATCTGGTGTGTGCTTATAGTCTAAGGGAGTTGGCATGAGTGGAGGCAACAGACATTTGGTGAGGCTAGAACAGAGTTTAGAGAAGGGACTGTTTGGGGCTGGCGAAGCAAGTATTTTAGGTACCACTTGAATTCTGGCCTACAGATGAGTTCAGGCAGAGAATAGGGGAGAGTGGGAGAGGAAAGCCATTTGGGGAGTAGTGGGGTGCATTTGGGGGATCTCCTGTACTTGAGAAAGGCAGGTGGCAGAGATGGCTGGTAAACACTGGACTGAGCCTTTGTAGCTCTCCATGGTACTCTGAAGCAGTTAAGAGGCAAATAGGTTTGCATTTGTATCATTATCTACTCAGGACCTAGTGGTAGTGCAGGAAGCAAGTTTCTTCATTTTGTTGGAACAGGATTTGTTTTTGCCACCTGTGTGCAGTAACCTTCCTGCGGTCTCATGGAGTCCTGTTCAGTGTGACTGTCACTGCTACTCAGTAGCAAACTATAAAACTATGTAGCACAGGTTCTCACAGTAAAGTGCTGAGTGTCCACAGTTTGCTTGGTTGTTGCCACATGGTGCTGTTGCATAGCACTCAGCTGTGAATCTTACCCCTGATTGCATATCCCACTTGTTTGTTGTTTAAGGAGGTTGTGGAGGAAAATAAAAACCGGTGCCTGGGCCATACCATCAGAGATTGCTGCAGGAGATCCAGGGCGTCTATACTTTTAAAAAGCCCCACAGATATTTTTATGACATGAAGCCAGAGTTGAAAACCACAGGCAGAAGTTGCAAGTTGCTTCAGGGGCAAGCAGACATGTTTAACTTGGCCCATTTAGGTTTTTCTTTGTTTTTAATTAGGAGCCAACACTTAAGAAATCTGAGGTTTCTGGGAAAAAAATAATCCAAGTTTCTGATTTCTCTTGAAAAATAGGAACCAGCCTTGGCCTGCATCCCTGCATAATATGACTTGCCAGGTCTGAGGAGCAGCTGCTGCCCTTGAGATAGGCTGTGTGCCCTCCTAGACAGCACAGTTCCCACCGAGTCTTGTGGGCCTGGCCCACTTCCTCCTCCTCTGGCGCCTGCCCACCCCTGGTTGGTGTTTGGGTTTCAGCCCTCCTGTACCCCTCTTTGACGTAGTGTTCTTCCCACTCGGGGTACTCTTTACTCCAGCGGAAAGCTCTGACTGTCGGCGATTGATTCAGGATCCAGCGTCCTCCAGTGCTCGTACTCAGCAGCAGGTGGCGGCGGTTTTCCGAGATGGTCCAGAGGCCCTGGAGTCCCCAAGACCTTTTCAAGGGGACTGTGAGTTCAGAACTATTTTCATAACAATACAAAGGCATCATTTCCCCTTTTCACTCACATTCTCTTGTGAATGGACAGTGGAGTTTTTTCCAGAGGTTGTAATAGCAACAGATGGACTGCAGAAGCAGATAGGAGAATCTCGCTGTCTTCTGTGCCATGCATTAGAGCTTTGTCGGAATGTAAAATGCCTCTTTTTTTCATGAGTTTATTTTGTTTTGAAAAAGCCATTTTTCATAAAAAAAATTAGGTAAACCTTTACTGACTTATCTTAAATTAACTAATTTTGGACACTTTCTTAGTTTTGATTTCTAATACAGTAAGTATCAGTAGCTGTAGCCCACATTTACAAAAGTTCTTGGGGAGCCTCAATAATTTGCAAGTGGGAAAAGGGGTTCCAATGCTAAAAAGTTGGAGAATCCCTGGCATGTGATGTGGATCCCCAATGTAAAAGGCCTGAGCAGGACCTGTAGGGAGATTCACGCAGGCTTCTCCTGTCCCTCCAGCCCCCGGGTGATTTTAAACTGGGACTGCCCAGCCGGCTCCAGTAGATACCTTGTGCCACGTTTGGAAGCGCCTGGATTGACTGACTTCAGTTTGTGCCTCATCTCTGCCACTTACTTGCCCAGGACTTCGGGCAAGTTGTTGGACCTCAGTTCCTGCATGTGCGGAATGGGAACAGTGCTAATCCAATCTGAGGATAGTCGTGTGATAGTTATGTCTGGCTGTTGACTCACTGGCATGTGCTGATACGTGTCAGTCATGACTGGCTATTACTCTTCTGATTGGCTTCCTGGGTGGAGAAAAACTCCTTTGGGGTTATAGCCATGTTTCTGCACCTCATTATTATTGACATTGGGGTTAGTCCTGTGCCTTGTAGCATGTTTAGTAGTGTCCCTCACTTTTACCCACATGACGCCAGTGGCAGCCACCTACCTCCAGTCATGATAAGGAAAATGTCTCCAGACATTGTCAGATGTCCCTGCAGGGGCAGAATCACCCCCATTTCAGACTCCCTGCGTTAGGGGAGTCTGTTGAGTACCCCCCAGGACTGTTCTGTAATCATCTGGTTTCCTAAAGTCCTAGTCCTGCACATGTTTAAATACACAGTAGGGAGGGAGGACGGAGGTAAGTCAAAGGTGCTGGGGGGTCATTCCTGTTTGTACTGTGTGGCACATCAGGAACTTACTCTGGTGTGGGATATGAGCTAGGCATCTGACTCAGTTTATTTCTGAATAATTAATGCAGGGTTTCTCCACCTCAGCACAGTTGACATTTGGGGTTGAACCGTTCTTTGTGATTGGAGGAATATCCTGTGCACCGTAGGATGTTAATCAATATCCCCGGTCTCCATCCACTAGATGCCATTAGCAGCTCCTCCCCATTGTGATAACCAAAAATGTCCCCAGACACTGCCCGTCGTCCTCTGCACCCCACTGAGAACTGGGTTATAGGATTAAATAAAACTATCCAGGAATAAATTATTTGCCAACTAGAGCTTGGAGCTCACCCTCCTGACCTCCCTTTTCCTTTGTGGCCTTTCAGCAGCTATGTAGGCATTGTGGACTTCATATTGCCGTTACTGAGGAGGAACAGTGTTTTCTGTGACCTTTCAGGCCCAGGCCATTCCATTTCACGGGGCTGAAGCAGGGAAAGCTGGCTGGTACCGGCGTGCCTACCTCCAGCCACTGACTTGAAGGATCCTTTCCCATGGATCAGTACTGTCAGCTTAATGGGAACTTCTCCTCCTGAACACTGAGGCATGGGGCACTACGTTCCCTCTCACTCGGACAGAGAAAAGTAGGAAATCGCAGATGTTAGTGGTTACCCCATGCACATGTTTAGAAGGCAGGCCTTGCTTCTGCAGTAAGTTTAACTGCTTTGACTAAGTTAAACTACCCCAGGTTTGCCACACAGAATCTCGGGAATTTGCTGACTCAGTTAATGCCTACAGTGCATCTGTAACAGCAGAGCGGGAGTGGGGAAAACAGTTTTTGAGGGTTTGGCGCTCCCCACTGAGCAGGAGCTGGGTATCTAAGAGTTCAGGGTCTGGGTTATTCATCATCATTGCCGTGGGTTGCAGAGGGTACCCTGCTTGTGGAGTCTTCTTGTCTTCAGAAGAGCAATTATTTCAGCTGCTGGCATCTGCCACTGAGAGCACAGGACGTGCCTTCACAGCCTCGTTACAGTTGCCTCTGTCCCCACAGCTAGGGACCTGCAGGCTCTGTCTCCAGGATATGCAGCCCCGCCCACTTTGTCCTTTCT
The DNA here is from genome assembly GCA_028533065.1 of Trachops cirrhosus. Lineage (NCBI taxonomy): Eukaryota > Metazoa > Chordata > Mammalia > Chiroptera > Phyllostomidae > Trachops > Trachops cirrhosus. The sequence continues at coordinate 38,408,252 of CM052545.1, read as the reverse complement.
GCAAAGCTACAAGACTAGCTTGAGCCACCATTGTCACTGCCACTTCGCACCTGGATGACTGGTGGAGGCCTCCTCGAGTTCCCCTTGCATCTACTTCTACCTCCCCAAGATCTTTACTCCTCACTGCTCCCAGGATGATCTAACATTTTATTACAGAACTTTTCTAACACACATAAGGGGAAGGATCACATGAGGGCCACAGCCAGGGTGGATCTTTTAAAAACAGAAACTAGCCCTGGCCAGGTGGCTTGGTTGAAGTGTAATCCTGTACTCAAAAGGTTGCAGGTTTGATTCCTGATCAGGGTGCATATGGGAGGCAACCAAGCAATGTTTCTGTCTTTCTCTCTTGCTCTCTCCATAAAATCCATAAGAACATATCCTCAGGTGAGGATTTAAACACACACACATGCACGAGATCGTGTCACTTCACTGCTCAGAGGATTCCACCAGCCTCCCTCTGGACTGAGGCAATCCAGACTCCTCACCCCCTCCCCAGCTCACCTTCCACCTTTCCCTGTGAACACTTTCAGCTGTGTTGGCCTCCAGGTTCTTGATGTCGTTAGGACTTTCATACTTGGGGTTCTCTCCGCCCAGTATATTTGGCCTTCACCCCTTTGTGTCTAAGGTTCAAATGATATCTCAGAGAAGCCTTACCCACCCATCCCCTTCTACCCAGCCACTCTTTTCCACCCCCTGCTTTATCGTATAGCACCTGTCTCCAGAATTACCTCGGCATCTCTCACCCCTCTGAGTACTTGTTTTCTGTTCCCACTAGTGAGCGGTGGCCACGCTAAGCACGGTGCCTGGCACGGAACAGGCGCTGAGTGAATCGCGCTGCTGGGAGCAAGGCTTGGCTAGTTGGCCCTGAGCAAGGCTTGGCTAGTTGGCCCTCCATCGAGTCTCACTGGAGGGGATCTGAGCTGCTGTGCGTTTGTGTTCAGATGTCCTGGCGTCCAGGCAGCTCTTGTAAGGACCCAAGTCCTCCTTTAAATGTGAGGCATTTATCATTGTTGGGGACCTGAGGTCCCATGCTTTAAGGTGGCATCAAAGTATTTGCAGTCTTCTATGTGTAATTATGATGATGATGATGCCGACATGGAATTTGGGTTGTGGACCAGCCGCTTCCCAGCCACTCTGTGTGCAGCAGTTCATTCAGCCCTTCCTGAAGCTGTCTGGGGTCTGGGTACCAGCCCCATTGGACAAAGAACGGTGTACAAAGAAAGTGAATTAACACGGTTGAGGCCAGTTTGAGCGCATGCAAAAACCAGAGCCTGCATTCCCGAATCTCATCATTGGGGTCTGCAGCCCTAGCAGGAGTTCTGTAGTCCTTATTTCCTTCCTGTGAGGGGTTTCTGTTGTCTCTACTGGAACTTTTCTCTAGTCTTCAGCCACTCATACTTTGCCTCAGCCGCGCTGGTGTCATGCTATCTACTTGCAGAATAGAGAAGTGCTATCAGTGACGGATCCCGGCACTTACCAGCGATTTTAGGTGAAGTTGCTGACTTTGTATGATGTATTTAATAGGTTTGTGGGGTTTCTCTTGAAGTCAAGGTACAGAGGTGCCCAAGGTATAAGGCCTTCCCTCAGCAGCCTAGTCTGGGTGCATGGGGCAGGGGTGGAGGGTTTGGTTGCAGGGCCAATCAGGAGAAGAGGCAGACTGCTGCTTGGCCTGAGCGGGGCTTCTGGGGGCAGGGCAGGGTGGGCTGCAGGGCACCCAGCTCCCTAGGAAAGTCAGGCTTAGGATTCTGACCCATCTCTGCCACTTACCAGGTTTGTGACTTCAGGCAAGGCCCTGGTCTGTCCAAGGCCTCTGCATTTTACTTCATGATTTGCAAATCAGAGATGATAAATAATATCTACGCTGTGGGGGTTGTGATAACATGCAGTGAGACTGGGCGTGTGGCACACCTACCACTGTCTAGTAAGGCCATTCAACAATTGTGAGTTACTTGTTGCTCTCACTGTTGTTAAAAGTGTCAAGGAGTGGCAGTAAGAGGAGAGCAGTAAACATTGTCTTCGGTTTCAGTAGGTGAAGGCAATGGCAGGATAAAGAACATTCCAGGGAAAACATGCATAAAATAAAGACAGCATTGTCTCCCAGAATTGTGCCCCCTATAATCTGTATGAGACCAGTTGAGAGTCACCTGAGGAAAAATATTGATATATTCAACTACCGAGAAGAAGAATTCAGGGGCCCACCACCCCCCACTAGCTGGGCTGGGCAGCCACTGAGCAGGTCCGCTAACAGGGAGGCATCACCTAGCAACAGCATGGTTGAGATCAGTGTCATTCTTCACCAGAGAATTAGCCTGTGAACAGAGTTGACACATCAGTGACGAATTCACCTTCGAGTTCCTGCACAGAACTGTTTATAGTAATTCCTGAGATGAGCAATGACTTGAAGGGCTGAGATGGTGTCACAGGATTAAAGCAGTTGCCACATATTAATACTGTTATTTGTGTGGGCAAGATGCTTTCCATATTTTTTGCACAGATAAGAAGATTAAGACACATCAGCCCAGGATTAAAGCTCATTTTACACAAGAACCTTGCTGACATTTTAGACAGCAGTACCAAGTGGCCTTCCAGAAGGGGGCTGTTTCCTGGCAGGTGTTCAAGTCATCGTTTAGGAGGGGAGTAAACAGAACAGGAAAGATAATCCAGGTTCCCTTCTCTGCATTTTCCTGGGTCTGTGTGTTTTCTTCTATTTAGTTTAACCGAGATCCTCAGAGACAAAGGTCAGAGGCAGCCACAGGGGGGTGCCAAAGCTTGTCACAGGACAGCTCCGCCTTTGGGATTTCTGTGTGCCAATCCCTCCACGGCCTGAAGGAAAGTTTATGTGAAAGGGAGGAGTAGAGAGAATGTGTGTATTTTCAGCTTAGAATCTGAATTTGTTATGTAAAGCATTACATGGTTAAACATTTGACAATAAAGATAGTGCAGTTTGTTGCCCCACTGACTGTGTATCTTGGAATGTGTCTTGATTGACAGTTTCCATCAGGATTCAAAGAATCAGCTACTGGCATAAGTGCACAGTTGACCAAAGCAGATGGCACATTACTTGTTGAAAGCCTTGGGCCCACTCCAAAACTCATCGCTCGCCCTCTAGTTTTATTGGGCTGGCTGGGCAGAGCACCCTGACAGTCGTGGCCATGTCAACAATGCCTTTGGAAGCAGGGCCCCGAGATCAGAGGTTAGGGTGTGTGGAGGGGACCCAGACATCTGGCAGAGGTTTGGAATGAGAGCAGAGATCGACAGAGATGCGCCTGGGCTCACCTGTGCATGCTTACCACCAGGACTACACAGACCAGATGCAGGACACAGGCCCTGCCGTCAGGGATCATAGCTGAGCTGTCCCATTTTGCATCTGAACCTCACAGTTAGGTGGGGGGGGGCGGGGGGAGAGCCCATGCCGTGAGCCAGGATGTCATCAGGGGCTAACGCTTTTCCTCTGCTGGCCAGTGAGCCCCCCTCCATCCACACACGTACAGTTTGCCCTGGGGGGTGGGGGTGGAAACAGAAGGCCAGGATTTTGCTCCATGGGTTGTGTGATCATCTTCAGGCATCATAGTTGGGCTAGGGCTGGTGCTGTCCCGGGCACAGAAGGGGTCTGCATTGAGCAGAGTAGCCGTCTTGGACTTGGCATGTGGCACTCGCAAAGCCACGGTGAGGCCGAAGCACCTGACACGTCCCAGACAGTAGAGCCCATGCCACCCAGAGGCAGGCTGTTTTTTGAGGCAACTTGGACGCTCTGTGTCTCACCCTGTTGCACACACCACCGTGGCCACAGTCACCCATAGAATACAGTTCTCAAGCTTTGTTGAGGCTGTTCTGGAAGGTGGGGGGAATCCCTGGACAAGTAATTGGGCAGCATTTGGTTAAACAAGTTTGTTTACTGTGAGCTTCTGTAACCCTTCCTATGCTGGTGTGTTGAGCCAATTCTCCAGGAAGGCTGCTTTTTTACAAACTAATTGATCAGGGAGCATTTCACAGAAAAAGAGAAAAAAAAAACACAAAAACACCTGGTTGGTGGAGTCTGGATTGAATAATCTGCATTTGATTAAGATTGTAATATTTTAGGTCATAGTGGTGTCCTGGATCTCTAGAAGTTTCTGGTGGTGGTTTTCCCTTGTGAAAGAAAGGCTAGGCTGGGAGTTCAAGCAGATCATATAGAAACCTCATTGCTTGACAACCAGGAGCTATTTCGTGATGGGACAGTTAAAAAAACCATCTGTGGCTACTCCGATAAGGGCAGGGCCAGCCTATTTGGAAGGGGTACGTGTCTGTTGTCATTTTGTAATACCAGTACTAATTTGGCAATTCATGGACTTGCGGCTCTCTTAAAGCTGAGCAGAAATGAAATGTAACTCTTGTGCTTCGTGTTTTAGGTAGAGAACTGACTGACTGAAGTTCATTGCTATGTTTTAGTGCGATGCTTGGGTTTATCATGACTGCCAAACCTCCCCTCAGTGGGGGTCCCAGTAGGACCCAAGGTGGGCTCCCACAGCCCCGTCCTTCTCAGTCGTAGTCCTTGTAGTGAAGGACATTTCATTCCCTCTGTAACTGCTTGTTGGTCATTCGTTTCGTGTGTGGCTCTAAAGCCTCTGAAGCAAACACAACAGAGTCCTCGCTCTTACAGAGCTTCTGTTCCAGAAGTAGAAGCTACCAGCGAGCAGATGCACAACCCGCTGTGAGCTTTGGGCCTTGTATACAAACACACTCCTCTCTTTTAATCAAATGTTTTAGCCTAAAGTTTTCCTTTTTTAATATATTTTATTGATTATGCTATTACAGTTGTCCCATTACCCCCCCTTCATTCCCCTCCACCCTGCACACCCTCTCCCATCCACATTCCCCCCTCTAGTTCATGTCCATGTG
>CM052545.1:38282763-38402874 GCA_028533065.1 Trachops cirrhosus | reverse complement strand
ACTTCTTCTTTGGGACTCTGAGCTTCCTGGACTTCCTGGAAGTCTATTTCCTTTGCCAGATTGGGGAAGTTCTCCTTTATTATTTGTTCAAATAAGTTTTCCACTTGTTGCTGTTCCTCTTCCCCTTCTGGTACCCCTATAATTCGGATGTTGCAACGTTTAAAGATGTCCTGGAGGTTCCTAAGCCTCTCCTCATTTTTTTGAATTCTTCTTTTTTCATTCTTTTCTGTGTGGTTGTTTCTTTCTTCCTTCTGGTCCACTCCAATGATGTGAGACCCAGCTTTCTTTACATCACTATTGGTTCCCTGTGCATTTTTCTTCATTTCACTTATTGTAGCCTTCATTTTTTCATCTAATTTACAACCAAAATCAACCAATTCTGTGAGCTTCCTGATCACCAGTGTTTTAAACTGTGCAACTGACAGGTTGGCTATCTCTTGGTTGCTTAAAAGGATGGGTTCCAGGGCTTTCAATTGTTCTTCTTTTTGAGCCATCTCTCTCTCTCTTTTTTTTTTTTTGGTCTGGTCGCATCTGTTACGTATGAGGGATGGAGCCTTAGGTGTTCACCAGGGCGGTGCAACCCAGTCGCTGGGTTGTGATGCTGTATATGGGAGCGGGGTCCGGGAGGGAACAGTGGCGCTCGCTCAACTCTCTGTGGGACTTCAGTCCCTTCCATTGCTTCCCCCAAGCAAACTGGACCCCTCTGGTGCTGATTCCTGTGTGGGTGGGGTTGTGCACCCCGTGGGACTTTTCAACGACCTCTCCTGTGAGGCTGGGAGTCTCTCCCTGTGTCTAAACCCCCCACAAGTGTTTTCAGTCAGTGCCCCGAGGCTCTATTTCCCGGCGCTGGGATCCTGGGTTGTGCACAGTGCCTTGCTTCACAATTGCCACCTCGCTGGGTCTGCCGGTTGCCACCCCTCGGCCGGGGTCTGCCAGCCGCCGCTTGTGCGCCCAGGGTCCACCCACTGCGGTCTTACATGCCCGGTCCCAACGCTCTTTGTACCAATCGACCCCTCTCTGCCCACTGCCCGACTCCACCCTTCCTACCGGTCTGGATGAACATGTCTATTTTAACTCCTTGGTTTTCCGACTTCCATACAGTTCAATTTTCTGTCAGTTCTGGGTGTTATTCTGTTTCTAAATTGTTGTTGTCCCTATCTTGGTTGTGTGAGGATGCACAGTGCGTCTACCTATGCTTCCATCTTGGCCGGAAGTCCTAGCCTAAGGGTTTCTGCCCCCATCTTCCTGTTCCCGATTTTCTCATGATGCCTTGCACAGAATAAGAGCTTAATAGATATTTGTTGATTACATAGCTGCTCGTGTTACACACATGAAGAAGTATAGAGGAGTTTAGTTCAAACATTTACTGAATGATTCTTACATGATACGCATCAGGTAAGGTGCAGAGTTGTTTTGGATGCTCTATCCATAGTCTCCCAGTCTCTCTGACAAGTAGCCTCAGTATGATCCATATAGGCCAGAGTATGCTTGGGAGCACAGTTTAAACTGGGGGTTTGCCCTGGCCTATGTCGCTCAGTTGGTTGGCCATCATCCTACAAACCCTAAGGTCACAGGTTTGATTCCCGATCAGGGAAAATGCTTGGGTTGCAGGTTCGGACCCTGGTAGGGGCATGTACAAGAGGCAGTTGACCGATGTTCTCTCCCTCTCTTTCTCCCTCCCTTTCCCTCTCTCTAGAATCAATAGAAGAAAAAAATTATATTTATATATATATAGTAAGATTTTATTTTTTTATTTTTTAGAGAGAGGAAGGGAGGAGGAGAGGAAGAGAAACATCAATGTGTGGTTGCCTCTCACGCGCCCCCTACTGGGGACCTGGCCCACAACCCAGGCATGTGCCCTGACTAGGAATCAAACCGGGGACTCTTTGATTTGCAGGCTGGCGCACAATCCACTGAGCCACAACAGCCAGGGCTAAAAGAAAAAAATTTAATAAAAGTAAATAAATAAACGGGGGTCTTCCTGAAGGAGATGGTGTCTGTATCTGTGTCATGAATGAGTGTTGACCGTGGAAGAGAAGGAGGGAAAGTGTTCTAGGCAGAGGGATTAAACCAGGCAGAAGTGCAGAAGTGTGACAGAAGCGTGGGGTGTGCAAGGGATAGTGCTACCATAATGGGAGGTGGGAGATGGCCCGTTTGAAAGGGCTCCAACCCTAGTCTGGGAGGGCATCGCGGAGTTTTAAGCATGCGTTTCACCCCAGTGGTTGTGGCTGCTCTACAAAAGCCAGGCTTAAGGGGGCCCTCAAGTAGAGGCCAAGAAGGAAGGCCTGCACTCGGAAGGTGGTGGCAGGTGTGGGTCGAGCAACCGCTGCTGGGAGTTCTTAAGGGTGGATCTGCTTGGGTCTCACCTGGTGCTCCCGCTCTTTGTGTGGCTGCTTTCAGAGCTCAGACCCCCATGGTCCCTTCTGTAACCTCTCTCTGCCCCCAGCTGAGCAACGTGCCATTTGCAGTGCAGAATTGTTCCTCCTTGGGATGGGTCCTCTCCCAGTTACACTGGACCCTGCCACATGGTCCGGTCCTGTCCTGTCCCCGTGCCCAGACAGCCCAGGCCTCTTTTAGTTGCCTTCCTATGTGCCTACAGACCAGAAAGCCCTTCCTCTGCCATCTAGATGGTTCTCTCTTCGTCCATCCTTCCTAACCAGCCTGGCAGTAATTTTCTCTAGTGTCCTCTCCCCTTGCTCATCCTCTCATCAGGTATTTGTGGAGTCCCTGCAAGGTGCAGGTACTGTTCTCACACTGCAGACAGTGAGGGGGAACCAGGCAGTCTCCTTTCTCCTATAGTTGACATCTTAGTCGGGGAGATAGACTGTAAATACATTATGTATCAGCTGGTGATCCCTGCTGTGAAGAGAAAGACCCCTGTGAGGCTAAACATGGTTTCTTGTAGGGAGTAGCGTGTGTGTTTAATGAAGTGCGCAGCAACAAGGCCCCACTCTCAGGCTGGAGGCCCTTAGACACAAGGGGCAGAAATCCAGAGTGCATTAAGCAAAAATCAGCATCTGTTGACTTAGCTGAAAAGTCTTGGGGGTGGGGTCAGCTTTGGGCCTGCTGGACCCTGGGCCTCCAGCAGCAGGATTTAGTTTCCTCCTCCGCTTCCGCTGGATTGGCTCCTAGTCCAGAGTCCCTTGTAATGACAGGCTGCTGCCGGCAGCCCCAGGATTACCTCCCACCAGCTCAGCAGAGCGAGAACTCCCCTTCCCTAGTAGCTCCAACAAAAATCCTGGACTTGAGTCTCATTCACCATCAGCAGCCTGGCCTTACCACGTCACTGCATCCCCAGGGGTCAGGGAACGCAGTACCTCTCCTCAGGCTGGACCCAGGGCTAGGCTCCGTCTGAAACTCAGAGGTAGGGGAGAGGTGGTTTTCTAAAGAAAAAGGGTGGTTGGAGGAGCTGGGCTGGCCAAAATCCTGGCTTCCTGTATTACCCCAGTGCCTTGCTGCTGGCGAGGAGTCAAACATAGAAGTGAGGCTGGGGCCTGGACCTCCAGCCCCTGATGCTGGGCTTGTGGTGCACAGGGCAGCACCAGAAGGTTTCTGGGATTCCCTGTGGGAGATGTGTGGATAAGCTGCTACCGCCCCTAGTGTCCCCCCAGCACTGCTTTGCTGTCATTTATTGCCTGGCGTAGGCATGTTCATTCATCCCCCCATCCCAGTGTGTTGGGCAGCAGCCGCACACTGTGCCAGGACGTGGCTGCTTAGGGAAGCACGGAAGCCTTGATGGTGATCCTTCCACCTTCCTCCCTTAGCACTTTGGTCTCATGCATGTCATTCACCCGTGTTCACCGTGGGCTGTGCACACTGAGGACTGTCGCGGAGAATCGGACTCTGGAACGGTGCAGCTTCAGTGAGCACGGCAGAGGGAATGGTCACCATCAGTGGGCCGTTGTCTCCAGGTTGAGACTGATGTTTCTCCTGCTTCTCCAGGGAGGGGCAGTTTGGGGGGTGGGGAGTGGAACAGGGTCTGTTTGATTGTCTCAGTCTTCTCCCTTTTCCTCCTCAAACCTTGTCTTCACCCTGTTTTTACTCTGGGTGATCACTGTCACCTCCCAACTGGTCTCCCCATATCACCCTCTCCCCCAAACTATTGTCTCTGTAAACTGAAACCAACCACCGTACCTCCATAAGTTCTCACCACGGCCACCATCTACCCCTGGGCTCCATGCCTTCACACCTGCCACTCCCTGCCAGGCTCTTCGTGAGACTTCAACACAGCAGCCTCTTCTCAGGGACGTTTTCCTGACACTCTCGACCAGGCAGTCTTCCCAGCTCCCCCCACGTGAGCACCCTTAGGAACTGTGAACCATGTCTCCTTCCTGCATGGCATTCCTGCTGGGGCAGAGCTGTGTGACTGTAAGTTCCCGGTAAATCTCAGCCTCCCCGGCCGGCGCCTCTGTGACGGCAGGACTGTGCAGGTGCCCTGCGAATTCCTGACTCCCCTGGCTTCCCATCCACTGCCTGCCCTTGCATGCTGAAGGAGGCCCTGGGCAGCCCCACAGGGTCGTGAGCACACCCGGAGCCGAGCACAAGGGGCCCCCTCCAGGGGTAAAGGCAGTCCTCATTACAGTCCCCTGGCTGGAGCAGCGGCTTCCTGGGCTGCCCCTGGGTAGGAGACAAGTTGTGCTGCCGGAGAACGGCAGGTGGCACAGCCCAGGTCCCGTCAAGTGACGGGGCGCCGTCTCAGAGGGTTTTCTCCTTCAGAAACCATGCAAGCCATACTCTCAGACTCCTACAGCCCCATACATAAATCCTTTTCTTTTTTTTTTTTTTTTACTGGCTGCTCACTTAGAGAACCAGGTGGCGTATTGGGCTGGGGTTCTCCACAGAGCTCGAGCTGCGTGGGCAGAGGTTACAAAGTGGTTGCCCTGTGGCCTCAGTGGGCCTACGGTTTGAAAAAATAAGAATAAAAAACCTAAACTAGACTCCAGCATTTGAAATTCAGGAGATGCCACATAAAGATAGACTTCCCTGCACCAGAGTTCTTCAGAGCCACTGTTGGCGCCAAATAGCTGCCATCTCTAGCACCCTGCCGCCAGGCACCCTCCCCACCGCGCGGCATACTCCCCACCACGCTCCCTTGATCGGTGATGCAGCCTGTTCCAAGTGAGTCTTAAAGGCTTTTTATTGCTGTGTAACAAGCACACATACCCTGCCATTAAGTGTCGCATTGTCACAAACTGAACACCCCACGTCTCCAAGTCACAAAACTGTTCTCTGAGTGATTTGATGTCCTTTGGAATTACTAGTTTTATATTGGGTTTGTTGTTTGTTTTTAATTTATTACAAACAAAGTAGTTTTGTTTACTGTGTGAAATAGTGTTGGGGGGAAAAACACCAATTTTTCTTTTTACAGAAAAGCCTGCTATTGCTCCGCCCGTCTTTGTGTTTCAGAAGGATAAAGGACAAAAGGTAAGGGGCTGGTATGTTCTCTCTTCACCTCTGTTTTCTCCCAGGGATCTCTCTCCCTAGGTCACATGGCCAAGGATGCTTCTGCCCTTTGAGCTTTTGAATGGAGCTTGGAGGAAAAAGGTCCAGTGGCTTTAGGTTACCATGGCGAGAGGTTGAGATAGGTATGTGTGGAAAGGGTTCAGAGACCCTCCTTTAAAGAATGGTGGTAGAAGGCTTTCTTCTCATTCTGAACTATTTGATTTAGAAATACTACTGCACATTAGGAAAACCAGTGCGAGCGAGAAGAGTAGAAGGAAAACATAGAAGGAAGGAGAGGAGGGACAGGAGGGACAGGAAGGGAGAGAAAAGCTGGGTGAGAGACCAACTGGTGGTTCAGGGGGAAAAAGCAGGAACTTTATTTAAAGATTTTAGGGGGATTTTTTGGCCCCAACCAACTTGGCATAAATGTATTTAGAATAATTATTAGTTGGCTGGTACTGTATATATACCATTCATCTTTGTTGGGTTGATTTCCCCTCTTGGATCTTCAATGTCTTGATTAAACTGTTGGAAATACCTTGCCTAGTTCATAGCGATGAGCTGGTCCCTCAGTTGCATTACAACTGTCACATGTTGTTTATCTTGAAGTCACAGGTTTTATATCCCTGTCTGACAAGTCAGTGTGGAAGGTTGAGGTTGTGTCCAAACTTAGCTGATGTTCTGTGGTGATGCTTCCCAAGCTTGTCTGAGGACTCCCTCTATTTGTCAAAAAAATGGATGATTCCTCCCCACCCATGACCCACGCAAGATAGCAGGTAATTTAATGCCCATAGCAAGATTTCAAAGGGACCGGGTGTGTTGTGAAATCCATTTGCAATCTTGTTGATAAGTGCATTTGAGAATTGGGTCAAGGCTGGGGATCCATAGGCCAGGTGCTCTGGTGGATCCCCAGTCTCACAGCAGGGGGGCCAGCTCTGAGGTTGGGGACTGCTGGCCTGGCAGTTTGAGACTCCTGGCAGTCCAGTTACTGTTTGTAGATTTTGTCCCTTGGTCTGAGAAGAAAGGCCAGCCTTTTTTTTTTTTTCTGTGCAGCCCAATTTTTCTGGAAAATGTTCAAGTACTAGGCCAGGAAGAGACCTTGGGTGCAGAGGGTATAAGAAGGAGAGGGGGGTTGCCCTAAAACCCGCCACCCACACCCGCTCTCGCTGAGCAGTGTCTTCTGTATGGGCAGGGGCTTCTCTGCTAGGCTCGCTCTCACATTAAACATTCCCATCTTTAGTTCTCTGCTAAAGAACTGGAAAACCTGAGGAAGTGTTCTTCCCTCCTTTTGTTTCTGTTTATTTTTGTTGTTTTCCAGGAGGTATGTTGAAGATACATCAGCCTCTACTGTCTCCTCTCCCTGGGACTCTGACATGTACTAACAGCTTAGTTACCTAGGTTTCTACTCATCCTTCCTTTGGAAAAGGGTCAGCCACTGAAGGGCTGATGTGTTTCCTCTTGCTTTTTAGAAATGGTTGTATTGCATTTGTTTCTCTTACAGGTATAAAAGTCACTTCTCAGGTTTTCCATTAAATCAGGGTTTTCTAGAATTTTGAGTTTTATTATGATCATCTTTTGAATTACTTTTAGCTTAAAACAGGGATCAGCAAACTAAGGCCCAGCACCACCACCTGTTCTTATAAATAAAGTTTTATTGGCCCATCCCCTTCACTGTAGCTGAAGCTGATTTCCCATTGTAACAGCAGAGTAAAGTAACTAGGACCCCGACCCTATAGGCCTGCGGAGTCAAGAATATTTAGTATCTGGTCCTTCACTGAAAAAGTTTTGCTGACCTCAGATTTAAGTAAGCAATAGAATTTAATAATTATTTAAATCTGAGGACTTTTGGACATCCAATGGGATGAAAAACTAAAATGTCTATTCAGCTAAATTCAAAATGCTTTTAAAATTACTAATTCCTGTTTCAGTGTTGTTTTCACAGTTGAGGTGGTTCTGTTGCTTTGGGTTTTTTTCTTTGTTTACTTTGTTACAAATTTATTGGGGTAACATTGGTTACTAAATTACAAAGGTTTCAAGCATACAATTCTATAATACATCATCCTATACTGTGTGCTCACCACCTCAAGTCAAGCCTTCCATCACCATTTATCCCCCTTTACCCTCTTCTACTCCCTCCCCACTCCTCACCATTGCCTTCATAAATGTTATGGAAATTATGTAAATGGTTACACTGAACCAGAAGAATGGTAGGTGGTCATTGTCATCTTAAGGTATGCAAATGCAGTTCTTATCAAAATACTGACTCAAAGCCAACTCTAATGGTCTTCTAAAAATAATTGATCTCCAGGTTCTCAGAGTTCAGCTCTCCACTTCTGTCACAAGATCACCAAAAGGGTGTGGGAAACCTCTGTGTTTAACAGCAAAAGCGGGAAGAGCTTTTGTGACTGTCCTTTTAGGGCCACTTTCCGAGCTGTCAAGTAGATAGTGGCCATGTGGACACAGAATCTTCCTTTCTTTCTCTATTGCTATGACAGCTCAGGAGTAAGGCAGAAAGTAAACAGTAACTTGGCTAGCTTTGTGTCCTTGACGTCCGTTTCAAGGAAGATGGAAGGGCAGCCTCTGAGGGGCAGCCACAGTACTTCTGACAAAAGTTAGCGGTGGAGAATCTTCCAGTTTCATTCTCTCTTCTTGCCACTTCCTTCTCGCACTGCAGGCGCAGAGCAGGGGAAAAGCTGTTGGAGCTGGTTTTTTTCCAAGCAAACTTTTCTCCCTCTTTCCATCTTCAGTGTTTTATTTTGAAAATTTCAGCCTCAGAAAAGTTAGGCGAATGGTACTGAGGACACTTGGGCATGCGCCACCGGGCTTCACTGTAACATCTTTGTTGTTAGCGACAGAAGCACATGACTGCAGTGTGTGCCCATCTGACTTCCGCAGGTGCCACCTGTCCGTGCCCCATGCCACTGTCACCCGTAAGAAAGTGATAATGAGGTGATCAATGTCGCTCTCGGCCTTTTGGCTAAGATCAAGTGTAGAAAATGATCATTAATTCAGCAGCCGCCTCCACTATATAAATTGTGCTAATTGTCACCAAAATGTCCCTTATAGCTATTTTTTGAGCCACTTCTTGATCCACTAAGATTAAGTAGTCCCATTGTCATTGTGGGACCATTAATTTCCTTGTCAGTAAATGGTCTCTAACCCACCAGTGGTATGTGCTTCAAAGAACCCCTGTACCCTCCTCCCCCCTTCAAAGAGAGCACACCACAGGCCCAGCTGTTGTTACTGAATCATGATTGAGGTGAAAGATTTGAAATCAGAAAAAAAGAAAAACTAAGCTGCCAGCCTTAGGTGTTTTTGTTTCTGTGTGGTGGTGAAGCCACTCGACGTTCGCTGTCAGTCCCCATTGGCGATCTGCGCGTTCACAGCGGACTGCAGATTGCTGTTAGTGGCCTGCTGGTGGCGTCGCAGATCGAGCTGTCAAATCCTCCTGTCATCCAGTGTTACAGAAGCTCTTCACAGCCTGAACAGTCTTGTCCTCTTTCCATGCCTCCAGGCTTCCTCAAGGTGGCGCTCCTTGCGAAATGCTTACATTTATGTGCATTTGTGTTTTTAAAGCAAAAATGAAACCTTTTATTAACTGCCTTGATTGGAGGCAGTTTTTTTTTTAATGTGAAAAGAATTTGAATCTCCTGTAGGTTTTCTTATTGTTTGTGATGATTAAATTTTTTTTCAGTTAGTTTATATTCCAAATATTTGTTAACCTGAGGGGGACGGCTCTGTACTGGCAGGATAATGCCCATTTGGTAAAAAGACAGAAGGCAGTTGCAGAAATGCTTTGGAGCAGCAAGTCCACTGTTGCTGAAAACGCTGTATAGCGTGTTTAGACCTGATTTTGAAGCTTATTGTTAGTTAGTATAACACGTATATCCTGTGTGCACATTTTTGTTTGCTTTTTTTCTTTTACTTTTGTCAGTCACATATATTTTATGATATATGATCTAGGATCAGGATCTGACGTCTGGTTTTAACAAACGTTGAAAACTACAGGCCCTGTCTTGGTTATTTGAGCTTTTCTTGTCCAGCAGAAACACTCAGACCCAAGGGGAGAATGCTGGAATAGCATTCGTACTCTTTTTGGTGCTCCGATTTAGACTTCCTTTTGAGTCCCCCATGCCATGACGGCATTTTATGTTCTAAAAGCAGTGATTAAAAAAAAATCCAAGTGGTTCAAATTAGAAAGAAAGGCAGTTTCTCACAGAGCTCTGGGTTTAATTTTCTCCTGTCGGGTGTTAAATCTCTAGCCATAAAGTAGCAGCCAACTAGTGCACGAACTGACCTTGGCGCCCCTGGCAGGCGGGAGGAGCAGCGTGGGGAGGAGGCCTTTGTGTCTGTGCTCTCAGACCCCTGGATAGGCAGAGTTGGTTTGGGTGGCTTTTTAGATGTACATGAATTAACATTTTGTTGCTGTTGCTTTCCTAAGAATATTTGAAAGTTCTCTTAAATCTTCTTTTCATGTAGTTCCTTTAATTCGACAAGCTCATGTGTTAGGAAATAGCCCCCACACCCCATCCAAAGAGGTCTCGGGCATGTCACACTCAGAAGAAACACAGCGGTGTCTGCAGGGAGGTAGGGAGCCCCGTAGTCACTTAGTTCACAAACTCAGAAAAATGGCTTCAAGTTGTGGGTGAGGCCAAGCAGGAGCGGACCGCCCCTCTTCCAGAACACCAGCTTTCTAACCCATTTCTCAAGAAGAGAGTCTTGGCCATAGAGCTCTTAGCCCATAGAAGCCCCCCAGCCCCCAGAAGCCCAAGAACCAGCTCAAAGAATGCCAGGGGTATTGTGCTTTCAAGGATGAGGACTTCTGGAGCCCACCTTCTCTTACCTGGCTATTTTCCAAATAAGCCCCTGCCCAGGGGGTTTGGACTGAGCCTGGGGAAATTCCCAGCCGAGGTTACAGCTAAACTCCCACCCTTTCCCCAACACAAAACCAGCTCTCTGTGTCTCTGCCAGCTCCTTCGGTCACTCCACACCTGCACTCACTGAGATGAGAGACTCTTCCTTCAGTTCAAGTTTAAACAGCTAGAAGAACTAGAGTGAGATGCAGAAGCCTTTGACCCTGGACACCCCATTCTGTGTCTGTGTGGTGTCCCAAGCCTGCCTCCCCACCTTTCCTAGCAGCCTGAAACGGTGCTGAGGGCAGTTCTCTCATCATTATCTCTGAGGAGGCATGTTATTAACATGTAATCATCCCTGTTCCCATCTGATAGAGGCACCGCCCCCCTTTTCATCACCAGGAGTGTTTTTCCTCACTCGTGGCCCATAAGCAGTGTAGCTGCGTGCCAGGCCTCCTTGTACTTCTGGAAACGAAAGTCCAGGCTCCCTGCACACCCTACAGCTCCTGCACAGCAACACTTCGTGCCAGCTTTCTTGGCCCATCCTCCTGGGCAGGAACTGCTGGAGTTCGAGCCTTCTCTAGCCCTTCGATCCCCACCCCCGACCCCTGCCCCATGTTGCAGCCTTTATTTACATTGAAGGAAAATTGTCTTTTTTGCTCCCAGTCCTCTGCAGAGCAAAAAGACTTGTCGGATTCGGGAGAGGAGCCTCGGGGGGAGGCTGAGGCTCCCGACTGTGGCACAGGTCACCCCGAGTCAGCTGGTGAGCATGCTCTAGAGCCTCCTGCCCCCGCTAGCGCTTCAGCCAGCACTCCTGAAGCCCATCTTCCTCCTTTTCCACGAGAACTGGCAGGGGTAAGTCCACCTCCACCCAGCATTCCGTGGCCCAGGGGTCCCAACCCAGAGCAGCCCTGTCCCTTCGGGTCCCTCAGATTTAGATTCTAGATTATAAGCAGCTGAAAAGATGACCAGGATCTCTTCACCTTTCTTTAATTCGTGCTGCCAAAGAGCCAGGGAAAATTGGGTCCCCTTTACATAGAGACTTTTCTAGCTGGGGAAATACCCATAGCAAAAAGCCAGTCCTGTTTGTTGAAAGAGACACAAGGGGCCAAAAGAGGAAATGGGTAGTGGGTAGAACCTTCCAAATCAAATTTGACCCATCTCCATTTGTTCTTTCTCTTCTCCCTGAGTCTGGGCCTCCGAGTTCAGTGTCTGAGAACACAAGGAGCTCTGGCTCCCTTAACTGTAGGAAAAGGGGGGGCCAACAGATCGCTCCTCAAGGCTGACTGTGATACACTGGCGAGGCTGGAAGCTGCTTGCCTTCGATCAAAGCAGGAAGAAGACTCTTCTCTAAACCCAGAGGGAGCCCCTGAGCCCTTTGTCTTTGTATTAAGAAGGCTTTTGGAGATTATAGGTGGAGAAGATTGTGAACTCTCAAGAATGAGAAATGTCTTGAGTGTTTGGAGTCTGATAAATTGGGAAAGGTAAACATCATTGTACATTCAGGATTGAAACTCCATAGGTACCTCATGACCGAGTCCCCTAGTTCCATGACAGGGAAAAATGACTTTTAACAAGAAAAGAGAGGACCCCACTCGGCCACACCGAACTCCCCACAGCTTTCCAGGGCGTCACAAGCCCAGGCCTGTAGCAGTCCCGGCGTCACATTACCAGTACCCTGTGTTCTTAAGGAAACCGTTGAATTTCAGTTACAGGCACCAAACCCTAGGCTACGCAGGAAGAAGCCATGTGTCAGCCAAGGTGAGACTGGAGTCACCTTTTAACACTTTGGAGAAATCAGCGTGTGGTGGATAAAGAAGTAACCATTTTTACCATGGTTGGGGAGCAGCAGGGAAGCAGTCGTTCCTGGCATAGAAGTGGGTTTGGGGTATTGTACTCAGAAGCTCAGTAAAGATTCCAGCCAGGAGGCACTTAGGCCAGAGCGTCCTAGCCTCCAAGCCCTCACATGAGAGCCGGCAGAGCAATAATTAGGTGATCGCTTTTTTGGTTCGGGGCAGAGCAGCTCCTGGAACCTCCTTCTGAGTTGAGCGTTGTTAGTTATTGTGTCTTCAGCCCTCACACACACACAGGACATCATGTTCTCAGTGTCCTAAGAACAGATGACCTTCAAATGGATCTGCCCGAGAGGCTCTGAAGCCTTCTGCTTCTGCCTGGTCCGAAAGGCACAGCTTACAGAGACATCAGCTGCAAAGGTTGACAGTTTTCAGCTGAGATTAGCAGATGGCTAGATCGCGGAGGTTGTTTCATTGCAGCTACTCTTCCAAAGGCATGCAGGCTCTTTTGGGCCTTCTCACTTCTAGGGCCCACATTGTAAGACTGGTGGGTCCCCGCCCCCTAAGAGGCCCATGCAGGAAGTGTCCTGGGGGGGGTCTTACCTTCCACCTATGGCCAGTCCAAATGTTGATATCTGAGGAACTCACCTCCGTTCTTGTGGACTTGGGGTTGGAGGTTCTACTTCTGAAAAATTCAAATGGTCCCCAGACTGGCAAATGCAAGGTCACGTGTTCTGGCAGGGAACCTCAGGATGGATTGTGAAGTCACCGTGGGAGGTAGCCAGGCCTTGGAGCAGTTTATGAACAGAGCAGTACAGTGTCAAAGCCATGCATCTGACATACACACATGCATTGTTTCAGCATTCATAACTATAGGAATCTTCAATTCCGTTTGAAGTACCAGCAGCGCTGCCGCCACCGTCACATCATTTGGGGACAGCTCTGAGGGCTCACCCAGCGCTTGCTCCATGGGGTGCTCTGCAGGGAAAACCCTGACAGGTTGCTAGTGGCTCTCATCAACTGGCTTTCCCCACTGACTGGGCAAGTTCAAGCAAAGTACACGTGAGTTCACAGGTCAGCAAGAACATAAATCAAGGCAGAGGAACCCAATCCCAACTTCTCAGGCTGAGATTTTCCCTCGGTTAACTCATTGCTTTTGCATCAGAACAAATGTGGATCTTGTTCTGTATCGCATCGCAGTTCAGGAAGTCGCCCACGTGTTCATCAGCAGGTCTCATCCATCATGTTCTGTCTCTTCACTGTGCCGCTGTCCCTCGGGGGACTATAAAGCACAAGCCCTTTGTGGTAAATAGTGGCTCGCTGAATTGTTCAAGAGGGCCCTGATCGTCTTTCAGTCTCATCGGCACTCTAGCCATGGAAGACTCAGTACCAGAGAAAAGTCTATACATCAGACTTTCTGGCTCTCAGCAGGCAGTTTGAAAAAAACGAAACCACATTCAGATTCAGTTCTCTGACCCGGAGGAAATGAGCAGCTTCATTCTTACTCCAAGCCTGGCTGGAGTCTGCTGGACTGAAGCTCCAAGCCAAGGCGCTGATGAGCCTAAACTATGTTTATGAGACCCACCAGAAAGCTTAGATGGATTCTGGAACAAGTTCCGTGGCTGGATAGCTTCCCTCATCTTCCAGCTCCTGCACAGGGCTTGACTTGTGTTCCGCCCCCGCCCTACTTCATGTCTTTGGAGACCACTCTGTTTTTTCTTTTTTTCAGTGTGCCTTATTGGTAAGAATTTCTGAGCTGGTTGCCTCAGTCGCAGAATAAACAGCATCGAATTGGCCCATAGTTAGTGTGAAATACGCAATCAGCCGTCCCTGCTCTTAACTGATTTTCATCCCATAGCCCAGTGGTCCCCAACCTTTTTGACATCAGGGACCAGTACCCCCTCCCACTCTCGCCCCAACCAGGAGGGGGTGGGAACGGGGCGGAGCTCAGGCAAGCTTCCCTCAGCCTGGTTCCCATACAGGCCTGAGGCCCAGGTTGGGGACCCCTGCCAAGCCAGCCAGGCTTTCTAACTGGTCAGTCCAGACCAGAGTCACTGAGGCCAAAGCAGGCCAAGTGGTATCCAGTGTTTTCTGACTTGGTCTTGGAAGACAGCACCCTTCCGCCTGCACCTCCCTGTGCGCCTGTGTCTGTCAGCTCCTGAGACGGCTCCTGCTCCGTCCCCTTCCCCGGACTGGCGCCTTCATCTCCCTCAGGCCACACCAACCAGCCTCACAAGAGCCATGGTTTTTTAGAGGAGGGTGATACTTAATAAATGTAATGACTGTAGTCTTTACCGTTTCATCCTTTATACAAAGAACAGAAGCATCCCAAGCCTGTGTTCCCATCCTGGGTTAGACGTTACCCCTGATTTTGTACTTGGCGACAGGGACTTACACACCTCCCAGAATGAGCTGCTTCCTTGGAGGACCCAGTGGCTTCTGAGGGGAGAGGACTGCCCCTGCCTATCCCCGCCAGCTGGCCCGGCCCTGCCGCCCTGAAGCGCATGGTGAGCAGCCCCTTCGAGTCTTCTGCAGGCTGGCCCGCTTCCCAGCCCACAGCCCTCTGCCGCGTCAGAGGGCTCTTCCACCTTGGTGCGCCTGCTATGTTCATTCTCATGTCCTGGTGCCAGAGAAATCAGCTGAAGGGTTTATCTTGCTTTACGTTCTCTTCAGCCACAAGTCAGTGTCACTTGGGCATATTTTCATCGTGGTGTCCCAAGACAGCACTGACCCCAGCACTCCCTAGGTGTCATTCTCGAAGAGGTGGACTCTACTGTGGGGAGAGGTGGACTAGAAAACGGAGCTTCCACAGCCTGCATCTGTTCTCACTTCTTCCCAAGAAGCACAACTCTTAGACCCCTCTTCGCATGAGAGTCCGTGGTGGTGTTCCTGAATTTGGGGCTGCAGACTTCTGGGGCCAAGGAGTTGGAGTCCTGGGCATTGCTCTCTGCTGACCCCTCAGTAGCCACTCCCTTGGTTGGGGTGAGGGGTTGCCCCTAGATTGCTCTTAACACAGAAGAGGGCCTGACCGCCAACCTGCCATCCAAGGGAAGTCTTGGTAGAGCTGGCATTGGCCTTGTGTGGAGTGCACAGGGTATGGTTTGAAGGGCAGTTGCTGCACCCTAACTCTTTTCCTGCCAGACAGCAAGCTCAGCCCTTCTCTAGCAGGGTGTAGCAGCAGGTTGCTCCTCACATGGACAGCTGTGGAAGATTTCTAGAAGAGTCAGCATATCAAAAGGCATGCAGAAATGACTATTCTGTGTTCCTGTTTCCTCGCACTAGTTTCTTTTGAGAAGAGTTGCCAGCATCAGTTTCCTCATTGCATCTCAGCTGTTTTAGACCCCACAGGAGGATCCAGCAGTTTTTGTAAGGTTCTTCTCTCAGGGAGTTTTCCTGTGTTGTCCTTCTCAGGCCTTTGCCTCCCAGCTTTTCCAGAACCAAGAGGCCCACCACATGCCCACAAGATGGTTCTTCAAGAGACTTGGGGCATGGATTTGAGGATCTCCTAGAGTCAGAGGACTAGGAGTATGTGAATCATGTCTGGCCAGGCACCTTTTCTTCTCCAAGTTACTTAAGGGGCTTTAGCGGAGGACACGGGCTCCATTTGTGCAACGAGTTTTTTGTGCACTGTGTCCTGGATGTTACTTGTATGAGCTGTGAGCATAACAGACAGGGTAGGACCTCATCATAGCTGGAGACACAGCAGATGGACTCATTAGATCATTTCCAACTGTGATACACAAAACAGGGTAGAGGCCCAGGAGAGGCTGGAGCGTGGGGTAGAGAGGAGCTGCCTGCACCTTCTGGGCAGTGAAGTAGTCATGAGCATAGGTTCACCTTGGAGGTGGTCAGGAAAGACCTCCAGGAGGTATCAGTGGGTGGACCTGCAGGAAAAGCATTCCAGGCTTTGGGAGTAGCACAAGGCAAAGGAACATTGAGCCAGGAACAGTGCTGACATGCTCAGAAAACAGGAAGAAGACAGAGAGGCTGGAGTATGATGGTAAGGAGGGTCAGTGCAGGACAGACCAAGGGTCCTGGTCAGCAGTCCTGGACCCTGAGAGATGGAGCTAAAACTCCAGAGGCCCCAGCTTCTGGTCTAGGGAGAGGCTCTTAGGACCATTCAAATTCAAAAGGAGAGCCAGATGCCTGAGGTTTTGGGGTGTCATTGGCAAAGGTAAGAAATTTAGGTGTCTGCCCTGGCTGGTATGGTTCAGTTTATTGAGTGCCGACCTGCAAACCAAAGGGTCATGGGTTCAATTCCTAGTCAGGGCTCATGTCTGGGTTGCGGGCCAGGTCCCCAGTAGGGGGTACGTGAGAGGCAGCCACACACACATTGATGTATTTCTCCCTCTCTTTCTCCCTCCCTTCCCCTCTCTGAAATAAAGACATTTTAAAAAAAGAAAGAAAGAAACTTGAGTGTCATTAAAAGAGCCCCAAAATATAGGAAGCAAAAACTGGCAGAACTGAAGGGAGAAGTAGACAATGCAATCATAACAATTGGAGACCTCAGTACCGTACTTTCAGTTATCAGTAGAACATCTAGACTGATGGATGAGGACATCAAGGACTCGAACAGCACAGAACCCAGCAGCGTGCACGTTCCCCTCACAGGCACAAGGAACATTCTCCAGGGTAGACTACTTGCTGGGCCACAAAACCCGTCTCAGTAAATCTAAAAGAATTGATATCGTGCAGTCTTCTCCATCTACAGTGGAATGAAATTAGAAATTCACAGCAGAAGGAGCCCTGGAAGATTCACAGCGTGGAAACTAACCTAGATGCCCAGCAGGCAAAGGAAAGTTGAGTATGCAGGCTTCTTGAGATTGAGGTGCTAGAGGAATGTCCACAACATCCCAGGAAACTTGGGCCTGACAACTTTCAGGGCCACCAGCCAGGACGCGAGCCGTTGCCCCGTGCATAACTCAGGAACGCAGGCCCTCATGCTTCTCCCATTTTCTCCCTGAGCAAATCCCAGGCCAGCCCCTCCTGGAACTCAAAGTCTGGTGGGCACCCTGACACAGATTGCATGGTCGGAGTAAGAGGGAGTAGTGAGGCTGGAGGACCAAGGGGTCTGTTCTCATGTGGGAAGTTCAGAAAGAGACCTGAGGGGGGAAAGGGCATCAGTGGTCGAGGGGGCAGTGTCTGCAAAGGCCAGAGAGGGTGACATTTCCCACAGGTCCCACAGGACTTGCAGAGCCACAGGACTTGAGAATAGGGGTGGAGATGGGGTGGGCCGGACCTGCTGTGAAGGAATAGGAGCCTGCACCTTGATGATGTCACCTGAGGAGGGGGGTGATCTGAAAGAATCCTGGTGATAACACAGCTCTTCATTATCATGTGTCACCCCAGGCCCTGGCTTCTGAAGAATCAGCTCTGTGGGGGTGCATCTCTCAGGCCCCCACACTAAGTCCTAGGCTCAGGACCCTCCTCTTAACCCCCATCCAAGGTTCTCCAAACCTGGCCCTCACCTCCTGGCTGCCCCAGGGACATGACTCCACATCCCGTCTCTCCTGTTCATGCCTCTCTGAGCTCTCCAGCCCTGCCCAAGGATGTAATGTCCAGCAGATGTGAGCTTGCTGGGAGAGTGCAGCCACCACCAGGTGTGAGCTGTGAACAGTTACTCCAAGGTCAGGTGCTGGCTCAGCTGGCATTGCCTGCTTATCCCGTTCACCCCTTGCCACCTCCCTGTTGGGAAGGTGCCAGCAGCTTGTCTTCCAAGTGAAATCGTTTGCTCAAGGTTTCCCACTTAGGCATTGGAGGAGCTGGGAAGAAATGACTAGACCTACGGGCCTTTGAGAGGGGGGGTTGAGCAGCCTCACGTCCCACTCTCATGCTCCGTTTGGGCCCAGTGGTATCTTTGCAGCTGCCCCAAGGACTGTCAAGCCTGTGTTACAAGGATTTCCATTTCCCCAGGTACTTGGGTGCATGGTCCCTGAGCCTCCAGTCCCCTGAGACTCACCTGGGGAGAGTGTCATCCTCTTCCCTTCACAGACACTTCAGGAGCTCTCAGGACACAGACTTGGATCAAGAAGCCCAGACTGGTTTTTCTGACCTGAATCTGAGGCATTGGCTCACACAGGAGAGTTGGGATCATTTCCATACTGTCCCGGCTTTCACTGTCCTTCAGGACAGGGGTCGGTCCACACACGACATGCGGCTCACAGTGGGAAGTGCTTCCTGACCCTTTATGAGAAAAGTGTGTTGCCCAGGCTTTAGGAGGCGCTCACTAGCACAGAGTCTGAGGTTCCACCTTCAGGAGGAAACGAGAGGACGTCCGCTCACTAGCAGGAGCCCAGCTGCCCAGGCTTCAGGAGGGTCCCCCCAGCTCCCTCTTCCACAGTCTGGTTTAGTGCCGTCACTGCCTTCACACTTGCTCTGTTGCGTGAGAAGCACTTGCCCAGGCACTGGCTCATTTGGTCCCTCACAGCTCCTCCAGGCAGGCGGTCGGCATTTGGCTAAACTTGAGCCTCAGGGGCTTTGCTGAAACTAAGAAAACTGGCTCCTCTGCTGGCTCAAAAGCGGCCCAGGAGGAGAGATGTCCACCCCTCTGCATTGGCTTCAGGTGGCTTAGTTCTCAGAAGCACAAGTCGCTGAGAAGGGACGAGAGTGGAAGGGATCATGTGTTGTCCTGGATAGAGAGGGGACTCGTTTCAGGCCTCTTAACTGCTAGTTGTTCCCATTCTAAAAGTAAAGGTGGTCAGGGGGCGGTTCTTCAGCCGCCTTCTCTCAGCGTGTGTCCACGGGTTTTACAGTCTGCTGACGTGTTCTGTTCTGAGCATTTTGCAGCAGACTCTGGTCTTCGGCACCGAAGTTCTAACTTGCTCGGGAAACAATAGCCTACCTTGAAACAGGGTTCCTTGCCACAGAATGTGCCAAGGCAAGGAATGGAAACTGCCACAATCCGGTTTAAAATTAGACAGCTGCCCGTCAGAGTAGAGAACAGGTCACTTTCCAGCTTGTGGCAAAATGAGTTTTGGCCAGATAAAGTTTCACTGCGTTTGAATTTGGGGGTGACACGCTAGTCAGCCGTAACCTGTGGAGAAACAGAGGAACCGATTCTCGTGCTTTAAGGGTGCTCTCAGTCATTGAGAGGGTTCCTTGGCTCGTGGCCTGGATGGCCAGGTGCAGAAGGTTCGTGGGGGAGTTCTGAGCGTGAGTTTGGTAGTTCGTCTGTGACTCGGGTGGCAGAGCTCAGGCAGTCGGCCCTCAGGACCTGTTTATGGCGGAGCTCGCGAGCTGTTGGGTGAGAGGGCAGCTTGGCCCTCTCTTCCACCCTGACATGTGCTCTCATTTCAGAGGCCAGCTGGCGGCTCCAGCCCTGAAGGTGGAGAAGGTGAGGAAACCTCTAAAACGTTTCACCATCTTTGGTTATAAAAGTGGAAGCAGCCTGATTTTCTCCTCCTCCTTCTCTCATTATTTCCTGTAGATTCTGACCGAGAGGATGGAAATTACTGCCCTCCTGTCAAGCGAGAAAGGACGTCCTCTTTAACCCAGTTCCCACCTTCACAGTCAGGTAACAGCTGCAGACCTTTATGGAGCGGTGACAGCATCGTGTTTAGAAGCCCCCTGTTCCCCTCCATCATTTCCCACTCGTCGTCTGTCACCTGTCCAGACCCAGTTAAACCAACCTGAGACTTGGTTGCTGTCACAGTAAGGTTAGTTAGAGCTTGCCCGAGGTGTGGCACCAGGTACCCTAGTCTGGGATGGATTGGTGACACTTATGGAGAGGTGTGACCTTCTGGACTGATAAAGGAAGATGCACCAAGAAAAATCATCCCTCTGAAATGGGAAAGGGACTGTCTGAGCCCTGTTGGGGCCTCTGACCGTTAATCACAAGTCCACTTTCCAAAGGCTGCTAGGACATGAGGGGTTCGCCTGACCCATCTGCCATGTGCCTAGAGCTTGGTGGTTCAGTTGAGAAGCCCAAACACACACACTGTACACAGTGAGCTGAGTGGTCCCAGCAGACACTTCGGTGGTGGAATGCCTGGAACTCCCAGAGGAGAGGTCTTGGAGCTCTGAAGGGAGGGCTAAGCGTCTGGACCAGGCACGGTCTGAGCATGCGCACAAGGCTAGTGGACCAGCCAAGACTTGTATGAAGTCAGGTACAGGATAGCAGCAGGTTCCAGAGCAGAGAGGGACGCTGGGGCTACTTAGTGGGGGCTCCTTGAGCCTGGGACGCCCCTGCAGATTGGCTGGTAAGTGCTCCAGCAGGGTCTCCCCCAGTCCTCCCCACTTCATTGGGACTTGGTTCACTTTGGCATTGTCCAGTGTTCTCCGTAGCCATGATTAGAGATATTTGTGTAGAGACAGGATTTCCAGTTATCCAAGTGGAACTTTATTCTTGGGAAGTTCATTTAAAACATTTACAACTGTGAACCCTAAGGATGACACTTGAAGTGGGGAAAAGGCACTCTTGGAAGATTTGTTTGTGCTTACAAAAGTAATGGAAATAGTTACTCACTTTACAGGAATAATGCAGAAAGTGAGCATCCTCTCAAGGTTGTTTCTATGACACACTTGGCCTCCTACCTTTTTCCCTTAACGCCTTTTTTGGACGTTGCTACGTTCTTCTTCACCACATCCTTCTTCACCACTGCATAAGATGCCCCCTGAATGGGCGCACGTCGGTTGCCAATCAGGCAGTAAGGAACTGTCCAGACAGTTTGCAGCCTAGGCTGCTGCGGACATCCTTTTCAAGGGGCCTCTGCCCACGTGTTGCATAGGTGTTTCTGCGGAATGAGAAAGCTGCCACCTCCTGGCTATGACTGTGTTCCTTCTGTTCGCTGTCTACTGCTGAACCCTACTTCCTTATCAGGAAGGTGCAGTGGGGAAGAGACAAGGTGATTTGTGCTGTGGCCCTAGGCTGACGGGGCAAAGGACCACCAAACGTTTTTCCTCTCTAGTGCATTGGTCTAGGTCCTAGACTCTAGGGGATAACCAGCTCCCGGTCCTCAGGGGAAATGGAAAGATGAGCGGTGCCAGTAAAATCCTAAATGTGGCTTTTTAGGGGTGGGGTGCAGCCAACTTCTGAGCCTTCACCAGTGACAAGGAGCAGGGGCTAAGGTTTGGCCCCAGGTAAGACTCGGAACATTGGTGTGCTCCACTTCCCTCCTGGCTGCTCCCACAGGGGCTCAAGGTGCCAAGGAAAAGCCAGGGGAGGGAGGACAAGGGAGGTGGCCAGAGTAGGCCAGAGTCAACTGCTAGACATCGACACAGGCCCTTAGGCTGAAGACTCTCCCCCTTCTTGCTGTCGAGAGTCTGGAGCATGTAAAGGCCTTGTTCATAATGCTGATCCCCACCTCCCGCACCACAGAGGGGCTTGGAGACCAACCCCTCAGGTTGGAGAGGTGACCTGGGGCATGTCTGCCCCGCCAACTCACTCTGTTTTTCCTCTTGTTCCCTTCCCTGCCCGCACCTCCTTGCTGACAGTATCAAAAAACAATGTTTTTATGCCATCAACCTTCTGCGAGCCATCTGCAGGCAATTCTGACTCAGAACCAGGTGAGCCCTTGCGTCCCTTTGCTTTTCACAGGCAGTCACTGGGGGTTTTCCTGGGATGAAAAGCAGTTGATATTGTAAAATAATATCTTAACAAGAGGGGGCAGATTGAAATCAGGGTTCTTTTCGCAGTGCCTACATTTTCTCAGCTCTTCAGCTGGTACATTTGGAATCCAGTGTGAAAAAGACTTCATGAGCCTTTATTTCTGTTTCTATAAGTAAGGCCTGTTTGCCAGGGTTTTTTATGTCCTTTTTGGAAAAAGAATAAAGAGGTGTATTACTAGTTTTTCAAAATTTTACAAGAGTAACACATTTATATCATTTTAAAAAGGCAAATTAGAAATACACAGACTTGAAGAATTAGCCTGCCTGTTTCCCCCTCACTACCATCCCAGAGGTAACTCATGTGAAATGCAATTGCCCAGACCCCTTTCTGTGTATTAAATTCTCACATTAATTAACATTGCTTAGATGTGTTCAGATAAATACATATATTTATTCATGGCTTTAAAACTTGAGGGAACAAAGCTTGCTCCCGTCTGAAGAACATGGAACCTGCCTTTTTTGGTCTTTTGCAGCAGAACCAACTCCAGTAATTCCTGCAAGTTTCTCCTCATAAAAGATTTAATGAGCAAGTTTAACCACCCGAATTCTGTAATCCAACCTGCCTTATATAAATTCATTCCCGACTTCAAAAGCATTGCGAGATAACTCATATTCTGGCATGAGAGCAATGTCAAGGGAAGAGGCAAGTTTTTATAACTTTGAGGATTGATTTGATGGCAGCATTTCAAACCGTTGAATTTGTTCTGACTCTAAAAGCAAACTGTTCGGAGTTGACCCCCTTCCCAGTCCTGGAGAGGAGTTCAGTTTTTTAAAGTCTTTGGTTGTACCTGGGGCACTTGCCTAGCAAGCCGTGTTCTGAGCCGAGGGGGCAGTGTTAGCCTTTGTGAGCCTGTTTTGGCTCAGGGACCAGTTGCTGAAGACACATGTCTTGATCCCTTTCTGCCGTGGAGTTCTGTGTGCATCTCATGATCACCCCTGAGGTCTCTGAGTGACAGCCTCGCTCCCGTGTCTCTGCCCCCAAAACCTTTATCCGGCAACACAGGGAGCAGGGCAGACCTGAGGAAGGGAGCAGCCGAGCCCACCTTCAGAGGCTCTGACGTAGCTCTGGTCCCTGGAGCCCGATGCAGTGAGCCTGCCCTATGAGACTTCCCCGTCAACTCTGCAAAGTGAACCTCATATCTTTGCCTGCCTTTTACTTTTTAGCTTTAAAAGTAAAACCCTAAAACTTAAGGGAATTTTTTACAAAGCACTCTCTACCCCTTTACCTAGAGGCTCCATGCCTTCTGCAGAGACAGGGCATCAGATTCCAGTCCCATGTCTCATGTTTCTCTATCCATCTGGAATAGTTCCTCATTCTTTCCTTGACTTTTGTGACCTTGAAGATTACAGGCCAGTTATTTTGGAGAAGTCCTTCCACTGGGGGACTTCTCCTCAAGAGAGAAGTGTCTGGTGTTTCCTGGTGCTGCCACCCAGGTTGTGTACTGGGGGCTGGAGAACCACAGAAGTGCAGCCGTGCTCTTGCAGGTGCACCCTGTGCTGGTGCTGGTGGGGCTCCCTGTGCTCACCTGATCGGGGCGGGATCTGCCCTGTTTCTTCCCCCTTGTGATCGCTATTTTCTGGACAGAGATTTTGAGACGTGAGGAGACAAAGTCTTCTCTCACTTTGCCCTCCTGTGTTTGCACCCATTGATGTTTGCGTTCTTGAACTGCTCACTACTCTCATGATGGCCAGACGGACATTTTCTGCCTCACTGTGCCCTGACATTTATTAATCAGCATTCTACTGTAAAGAACAGCTTTCTTTTCCCCACTTCACTTAGTCATTTGTATCACATGGATTTATTGGTTCCTGTTTTAATCTGTAGGTTATAATCTGTTGTTACTAGTATTTATTTTAACATTCAGATTTTATTTTGATCAGCTTATTTTCATCATTCCAGGTTTAGCCAGTGGCCCCATCAAGCCAGGTTCCTGGGCCCCCTTGGTAGGTCCCCATCATATTAAGCACTTTCTGTACTGTTTGTCATCACACGGGGTTCCAGGCTCATCATCTTTCCCCTTTTCTCAAAGGGGTCTTGGCTCTTCTTGGTGGAGCATGACCTCGAGGAACCAAGATCTGGATGCCCCATGTGCTCACCACCATTGGGCCGTCACTGCTCCCAGGACGCTCAGTGCCCAGAGCTAGGAACACATGCTCACAGCTAGGAGCATGCACCTGTGTGCATATGTATGCTTATATTTACCTATGTTTCTGTAGCCGTCTAGCTGCAGATAGGGTAACTCCATGTTCATGTGGATACTTCCAGTTCAGCGCCACAGGGTTCATCTTAGCCTCCCCTCTTCGTATTTCTACCTCTCTTCCAACTGTACGAAACCTGCCTCCCTCTGTCCTCAGTGCATTTACTCAGTACTCCATCCCCTACACGTGGCCAAGTGCTCTCCTCACCCTGCACCGACACCGCCCTTACACAGGCCCCTGCTTCCATCAGCCTGCTGCCTTCTCTGGGCTCCTTTTCGACCTATGGTGTACGTCGGGTTAAAGTCTGATATGTTTTTCCGTTTGATCGTAAGTTCCCTGGGGGGTGAGCATCGCTCCCTCAGAAACCACTCGGCATCTCCCTGAGCAGGGCAGGAAGCTCCCTCAAAGGAGCTGCTGACTTGAGACATGATTTGGAAGAGGGAAAAGGCTGCCCCAGAAGGAGAGACCTCTTCCCTAGCGAGCTCACAGAAGGGCACGCGTGTGCTCTCGAGGACACCAGCGCAGCCACCTGTGCACCCCCGTGACCCTGGTGTGGGGTGGGGGGTGCGCTCCGGCCTCCAGGCAGTGCCATTTCATTACACCCTGACCGTGTTGCAGGAAAAGTGGGTTTCTGAGGCCTGTGACAGTCCTCAGGGTTTGACAGCCCTGCAGGCACACCTCCCTGCTGCTTTGGGCCCCTTCTGTCCCAGGTCCCAGTTGCCAGTAGAATTGTGGTACACCTTGTTCGCCTGCCCGTCGGTTCCCTGCGGCATGCAGCATAGATTTCCTGTGCACCTTCAGGGTGGGCCGGGCGCCAGGCCCACAGTGTGTGACTGTCCAGTGGCAGTGGTGTCTGGGCCCACTGCCCACACTGGTCAGCCCAGGTCAGCCCCAGACTCGGCAGCTGTCAGCACTGGCTCTGCACAGAGCACCGTGGCAGGCGTCCACCTGTGGCCACAGTGAGAGCATTGCAGGGCCAGCTCTCAGGGCTTTAAAAAATGACCTCAATTGCGAATTTTATCTCCATTGTTTTAATTTTTAAATTGACAGTCATCTTCTGAAAAACTCTAAGCCAGGGGTGTCAAGCTCATTGTCACCAGGGGCCACATCAGCCTCATGGTTGCCTTCAAAGGGCTGAAATAATCTTAGGACTGTATAAATGTAACTACTCCCTAACTGTTAAGGAGTTGAAATTACAGTTAGCCCTTTGAAGGCAACTGCAAGGCTGATGTGCCCCCCAGTGAAAATGAGTTTGACACCCCTGCTCTAAACTTTGGAAACTCGATATTTTCCTTCTAAAAAGGAACACCTGGCAGCATGTCTTCCCTGTGTCCTGTTTTGCCTGATTCTCCCGAGCATGGTGTTTGTGACCTAGATTCTCATGGGAGAGACATCAGCACGCAAACACAGGCCCTTAGAACAACTGTCACAGGCACCACTTGTTTTGTGTTTTTGTTTTAACTTTAAAAAATGTTTTAAAATTATTTACTTATTTGTTTTGAGAGAGAGAGAGGGGAAACGACTCATTGTTCCATTTATTGTTGCCTTCATTGGTTGATTCTTATATGTGCGCTGACCAGGGATTGAACCTGCAACCTTGATGTATTGGGACGATGCTCTAACCGACTGAGCTACCCGGCCAGAGCCTCCACCCCTTTTATTAAGTAGCAGTGAGAGTTCCCATAATCCCATTTTTGCCTGAGGAGAGCCATTTGGCTCACCAACGTGTAGACAGCAGGAAGAGGGCCCTTCTGTTTCATCCAGAATTCTGACTTGCTTTTGTTTCCTACCTGAAAGTCTGATCTGACAAAGCAAAGCATTTATGTTGTCATTTTAGTGCACAGTTGGTTGGTTTTTAGCATGTCCGCAGAGTTGTGCAACTCTCGCCATAATTAATTTTAGAACATTTTAATCAACCCCAGAAGAAACCCCATATTTCTCAGTGGTCACTCCCCATTCCACTTTCCCCGGCGCCTGGCACCATGAACCTGCTCTCTGTCTTTGGGTTTGTCTGTTCTGGACATTTCACACAAATGAAAGTACATACTGTGTAGTATTTTGAGGTATCTTTCCATTTATTTTAAGTCTTTACTTTCTTCCAATGTTTTATAGTTTTCCTTTGTTAAATTTATTCCCAAGTTTGTTATTTCCTTCGCTACTATAAATGCAATTGGTTTTTTTTTTTTTACTTCATTTTGGATTGTTATTGCCAGTGTATAGAAACACACAACTGATTTTTGTATGATGATCTTTTTCCCTGCAACCTGACAAGGGTTTATTTCTGATGGGTTGTACCTTAGCACAAAAGCAAGGCTCCCTCTGGTGACCCAAAATGCTGCCATCCCTCTGCTTCCGCAGGCACAGACCTGGCCTGTTTGGGCCACAAGGCTTTTTATGTGCTGATCCTTTCCACCAAGGATTGCATTAAACTGTCCCCTCCACCCTGCCCCCTTCTGAGATGGGCAGAGTCACCAAGGTGCACAGACTAAGGGATCTGTGGACACATGGCTGAGCAGAAACCAGGCTTTGAATCTCCTAGGAGCCCTGTGTTTGTCAGCCCAAAGTCTAGTCCCGGGGGACGACCCGCCTGCTCACATGTGACCGGGACGAACAGCCCTGCCGCCTTCTCCTGGGCCTTCCGGCGCTCTCATTAAGCAGTGAGGCAAAGCTCTGCAGGCACATCTGGAAGAGAGCAAGCCTGCTGTCTGCCAACCTTGATCTCTTGCCACAGAAAACCTGTCTCATTTCCCAGACATCCGCTGGTCGTACAGGGACCTCTCCTAATCAGAGATGTATCCCTGACAAGTCCTCTGGGAAAGGTAGATGGGTCCCTGGAGATCTTTATTTGGTGGCCCTATGACATTCTCCAGGGCCTGCAAGTGCAGCATGGCATTCAAGCTCCTCCTGGCAGGCCTCTGGGTAAGGTGGTCCACGGGTTGACCAGCCTTGTACTCACCCTCCACCGGAAGGGCTCCTTGGTGGAGTGGTCACCCCCACTTCTGTCTGGCACCTCTGACACCCCTTGGTCTTCCATAGTCAGCACTTGGCCCCCGAACCACACTTCCTGCAGCCCCCTGCCACCTCACCCTGGCTGCCTTGCAGCCTTGGTGCTTGGACAGGCTTTCTGCATTTCTGTTTCAATTTGGAATTGTTTCCCTGGTTCTCCAGGCCCATGGCCACTGGGGCCCAGACCACAGCCCTCTCCTGCCCCCGCTCTCTCCCAGCCTTGCCATTGCACCCCAGGCAGGCCTGCTTTTATCTTTTGTCTTGTGCTTGTAGAGGAAAAGAGCAGTGGGTTCCGGTTGAAGCCACCAACACTGATCCATGGCCAGGCACCCAGTGCAGGTAGGTGCCCACCCGCCTTGTTGGAGAGTGGAATGGCTTTCTCATACCCTTCCAGGCCTCTGTGCAGTGTCTGTTTGCACAGCTGGCTAAGGCAGCCCCACCATGCGCTCTGGGCTGTTACCTGACACTTGGACCCTGGAAAGCCGCTTTAAAGAGCCTGTCAGACCAGGGAGCCTCCCATCTGTGAGCCCTTCACTGCCCTCAAGTGCAGATGGCAAGGGAACAGGCTTGGCTTGGTCTGGGACTTTGGGCTCCGTGCCCAGCAATAGCTCAGTTGGTTCAGGCTGTCTCTCCAGAGCATTCTAGCCCCAGCATGCCATGGCATTAGTGCTGATTAGCAGAGTGGCCTCCATCCAGTGGCATACTGCTGGTGAGTGCTGCCCTGGGAAGGCTGAAACGTTCTTTCATGGTCCTTGCCCAAGTTGTGTTTGGCAGAGGCGTTTTTTCAAGGTGGCATTTTCAAACAGCAGGTGCAAAGGGTGTCTTTCTGTAACCACCAAGCAGCATCCTAAACTGGAGTGTCGCCCGTGGCTTCACTTCTTTCCCCTCACATTTGTGCTTGCTTGACCCTTGAGCCCTGCACTTGAGAACAGGTGTCCCTTGGCTTTCCCAAAGCATTACTGTACTCACTGCATTAATTCACAGACGTGATCAGTTACCTGGGAATGCCATTTAATCACAGATAAAAATAACAATAGCCAGACTTCGCATGTCCAGTTATAAAGAAAATACCCTCATTTGTTTGTTTGTTTGTTTGTTTTTTAAGAAAATGTGCTTCCCTACAGAGTGTAGCCTGTAAGGGCCATGAAATGGATCACTGGGTTTAATTTGTCTTGGAAAGTGCTTGAGAGCCTGAGGTATTGCGTTTCTGCCCACGAGGTCCAAGGGCCCTGGGCAAACCATCCTTTGTTCCCAGGTCTGCCAAGCCAGAAGCCCAAGGAGCAGCAGCGGAGCGTGCTTCGCCCGGCAGTGCTACAAGCCCCACAGCCAAAGGCACTCTCGCAGGCCGGTAAGAAACGCAGCCCTGGTGCCCAGGCTCGCATGGCAGAGTAGAGCATTTCAGAAGTCATGCCTGGGACAGCCACACAGGTGACTTTGCTCGTATCTGCCAAATGCACGTAGAAATAAAGAAATAAAGAGAGCGCTGGGAAAACAACCCTTGATGTCCCTAGGGAGCCCAGGAAAGACAGAAGGCTGAGCCTGCCTGCTGGTGCAGACGTTACCTTGCGCACACACCAGCCTTCTAAACGCTGACTCCACTCCCTGACCGCTTCAGGTCCGCCCCTACTGTGTGCAGGCAGAGCTCAGCCCTGCAATCTCCAAAACCGAAAGGGTGGCTTTCACGTGCATTTTCATTTCACTCACCAATCTTGAGACATGACTTTTAAACCATATTTCCATTGCATCCACACAGGCAGTGGTTTTCAGTTAATCCTTAATTTTCCTCATGTGAATGAGCTCTTCTTGTCTTCCTCTTGATCTGTCCGTATAAGTCAAGATCTGTTCAGCAGCAGCAACACAGCATCCCACGTGAGGGAAATGGTGTGTTTCTGAAGAGTTTTAGATTACAGGGGAAATTTATATAATGCTCAACAGTCAAAGCCAGATTTAAAGCTGTACGTGTCATGTAATCTCAATTATTTGAAGAAAAAATGCACAGAATGAAGATGTTATTTATAAAACTTGTTCTATAAAACTCTTAATTGTTCCCCCAGTATTTGTTCTTTTTCTCCCCATCACCCCTCATTAGTATTGCTTCTAAATACACTGAAAAGTCACACAGTTCTTTGTAGAATAAGCAACAAGGTAGTCCCACCTCTGTGTGGTCTTAGTTTTGGTTTTATTTTAATCTCAGAATGTGTTGCTTTCAGTGGTGTGCCAGGTCCTTTGTACTGTTGGTCCAAATGGGGGCAGAAGGCACGAGAGACGATGCAGCACTAACTCCACAAGTCTCCCCCTATCCTTCTGTCCCCGCAGTCCCAACCAGCAGCACGAACGGGCTCAGCGTCCCAGCAGACTGCACAGGAACCGCGACGTCGACATCACCCAGCATCCCCACACGGAGAAGTCCGCCTGACGAGGCGCCAGCCCCTGAGGTCCGTGGGTGCCCAGGCAGGGAGCACGCCTCACGGGCAACTCCTCGGGCCTTGCCAAGCACGTAGACCGTTTCCTGCTCTGAGCAGTGCCAGTGTTCTGTGTTCGGGCTTTCTGGGTTTGCTCAGTGGCATCAGTGTAGAACCACAGCTGACAACGCCAAGAGTTTGGGGGGGTCCTCATGGTCCTGAGAGGAAGGTGCCATGAGCAGAGCTCTGCCACAGTCTGCAGCGCCCGCGGCTAGCGTGTCTTTCACGTGTCCCAGGTAGCATTCGGGAGGACGGCTTTCATTAACGAGGGCCTTGCACCGTTTCACATGGGCAGTGTCTTCCCTCCTTGTTTCCACACCCCAGCAACTCTGGGGATGCATACAAGTGTGCCCTTTCCAGTCGAAGTAGGCTCAGAAATTATTTCTTTTTAAAAACAGTCCTTCAGGGTTCTGAAATTATAGAGGCCAGAAGCATCGGTTTTCCAGGAGTGCTGCAGAGCAGCCGGGAAATGGGTGTTGATGAAGCGCCTGCTCTTGGGTCTGGCCGAGACAGACTCGGAACCTAGTTTGCAGCGCCCCACCAGGCCTCGTGCACAAGCCGGCCTGCGGCCGCGTGCCTCCGCCCCGGCAACCTCGGCAAATAAGTTGCTGCTGAAAGTTCTCTTTCTTCTGCCTCCTCCACGCCCCCCCACCCCCTGTCAATGTTGAGGCTCAGATGGTAAAAAATGATCATCTACAATTCCACTTTGAAACCTCCTTGAGCCCCCCCCACCTTCAAACCAGTTAGCAGAATTGGAACTCGAAATTGTTTCTGTAACATATGCTTCTTGGAAACGTTGGTACTGGGTCTGGGGGCGAGCAGTCAGTGCACAGCTCCGTGCTGGAGGGAGACCCAGAAGCGACCCAGCTGCCAA
This sequence comes from Trachops cirrhosus, assembly GCA_028533065.1. Taxonomy (NCBI): domain Eukaryota; kingdom Metazoa; phylum Chordata; class Mammalia; order Chiroptera; family Phyllostomidae; genus Trachops; species Trachops cirrhosus. The sequence continues at coordinate 38,372,639 of CM052545.1, read as the reverse complement.
GAGCTCGCCCTGTCCAGTCCTGGGGTCTGCCTGCCTCACTCTTCCTTTCGGTTCTAGCCCCACCTCGGATGTCCCTCAGCCCAGCAACCTTTGCCAAAGGACAGGCACTGCTGCAGTAAGGTGGCTCAGCTTGCTCATCAAGGCAGTGCGTCCCTTCTTTTCAGTTGTCGTTGTTCTGTTTAACTAGGAGAAGGAGCCCCAGGGAAGTGAGTCTAGCAATCCTTCCGAGGAGGACAGCTGTGAGAAGAAGGAACACGCTGCACAGCAGGCCTTTGTGTTTGGGCAAAACTTGAGGGACAGAGTTAAGGTACGCGCTTGGAGGGCTGGGCGAGCTGTCAAGCCCAAGCGTTGATCTTTTTACGCCTCCCCCAGGTTCAGCAGCAGGAGTCTGCTTCTTAAGGACGGGGCAGACACAGAGGGGGTGTGGGTGGCCCTATGACTCACAGTGCAGCCGATAGCTGCTTGTGGTGCACCCTTCCCGCACTCCTCTGCTCAGGCATCCAGGCTGCCTGCCACCCCTCCCCCCTGAGTGGGACTCAGCAGTGGCCTGTGAGAGAGGTTTGTTTCTTTCGAGGCTTTCTGTGTCAGCACTAGCAGCAGTCAGACCAAATTGTGCCTAGTTGCTGGGAGCCTGCCGTGCACAGCACTGTGGGTTGTTGAACAGCATCCCTGGCCCCCACCCTGTAGTAAATGCTCCCAGTCGTGACTGCCACGTGTGTCCCCACATAATGCCGTGTGTTCCCATGGGACCAAATCTCTCCTGGCTGAGAACCATCACCTTTTTTTCTAAAGCAGGGCAGGTGAGAAGGTACTATTTTCTCTCCCACGGGAGCAGCCGTGTCTGTCACCTCCTGGCCTCCCCCCAGGCAGGTGGGTCCAGTGTGGGGACTGAGTCCGGGCAGAGGGTATCTGGCAGTGGCAGGGGTCTCAGTTCTGCGCCCCATGTGCTGCTAGTGCCCCAGAAAGACTGGAGCGGGCAGCACCACCTTTCGCAGCCACAGGGACGGGCTGTGCCATTTCCAGCCTTTAGAGGACTGAGAGGCCATGTCTGGGGACATCTGTGGTTGGCACTTCTGGCATCAACTGGGTGGGGGCCAGGGGTGCCGCTCAACACCCCACAGTGCCCAGGATGACCCAGCCCCAACGTCGGTAATGCTGAGGGTAAGACTCCCTGAAATGAGGAAGCACAAGTCTCCGCCGCATAGAAAACAGCGGGTCGCACCCTCGGCATTCTCATGTGATGGCACTGTCCAAGAGAAGCACAGGTGCCCAAGAGACAGAAATGGGTGTTGACATCGCCTGACTGTAGCCAAAACAACGAGTCCCTTGGGGGAGTGCTCCCTCCAGGGAGGACAGAAGTGAAGGGAGGGCCTTGATACCCACCAGCACTCGGGGCGGCACCTGGCCAGACCTCAGGTCGAGTCTGCGTCTCAGGTGCAGGGAAGCGCCGCCTGGACGTCGGGCCAGAGCAGTGTCTCCTAGAGACATGTGGTCGCTGAGGGCTCGGTCAGTCCCACCCCCTCCGGGAAGGTGACTCCAGGCCGTGGTCTCCTAGCTCCACCACATCTGTGCTCCGTTGCTCACAGGACCAGGTCCATCCTGCCACCCCTCAGGTTCCCAGGAGCAGTGCGTCAGGTCACCTGTGAGAGGGAGCAGATGTGGCAGCTGGCATCAAAGCAACCCTCAAGAAACATTGCTTTTTTATGTTCATAATAAACCCCTTAAGAGCAGATTTATAAGCCTTCTGTGATCTCGGTGCAGAAGTATTGATGAAAATGCTAACAAGATGCCAGCCTGCGTGCATTTTTGTATTTCTTTAACAAGGTAGAAAAAGCTCCCTAACACTTTATGAATTGTTTTATACCTTAACCATTAAAGGCAAAAAGCTGTGGCATTAATTACAGCCCCAGCGCCCAGTGTGCACCCACAAACCGCCTCGCGCACATCTGATGGGGTTTGTGTGGGGGGCTGTGCTGCATGGCTAAGAGGTCGTGCGGCCAGGCCAGGCTGCTGCAGAGGGCCAGAACGCGTCACTGTCTGAGTGCGGGTGTTTCTGCTCCCCAGTTAATAAATGAGAACACTGGGACAGCTGACATGGAGCATGCCGGACACCCCAGTTCGGAAACGCCAACCGCAACCAACTATTTCCTTCAGTATATCAGCTCCAGGTATGTGTTTTGGGCCCTGCGCCTAGCGCTGTGCGGGGTGAGCCCCAGCCTGAGGGACCCAGGTCATTCATCCGCCCTGACTCAGAACCCCAGAGGGGGCAGAATCTTCCAGAATCCCAGTTGCCCTCCAATCCCTTCTGTTTCTTCCACTTGGCACAGTTCTTGAGGGGCTAAAACAGTGGGCTTTGCTGGACACCTGAGTTCTGTGAGGTTGTCCAGCCCAACCCTCAGAGTGACCTCTATCACCTGGACCTGGTGGCGGCTCGGCTGCCTTTTGTTACCCGCTAGGTTCCACCCCGAATTCACAGCCCATCTTCTCTTCAGTTTAGAGAACTCGAACAATAGTGCCGATGCCACCAGCAACAAGTTCGTATTTGGCCAGAACATGAGCGAGCGCGTATTGGTGAGTGGCCCCTGCACCCAGGGACTGTTCTTCCTGGGACCCAGAAGGCTTTTAGAGCCACTCCCCGCCTCTGTTCAGGTCAAAGGGACATGGGTGTGGCTACCTTTTCATCTCTTGGAAAATTAGGGTGATTTCAGTTATAAGTAGGAGAAAGGAGACCCAGCTCAGACTCAGCTTAAAGCGAGGGCTGGGGGTGGTTATCTGCTGTCTCAGAGCTGCTGTCCTACTTCCTGTCTCTCCTCACCCTAAGACAGGTTTTCCTGGTCCCAGGCCAAGCTTCTTCCCGCTAGGGCTAGGGCAGTGGCCTCAGAACCTCAGCCTTTAGCCTCGTGCTGCTGGAGCCCTGAGCCACTTCTGGGGCCAAGGGTGGTCAGCCCCACCTGCACTTGAGGCTGCAGCCCAGGGTGGGGGATGGGTGCAGTGGCCTCGGAGGGACCCTGTGTGCCACGTTCTCCAGATACACACCACAGCCAGGGCTTGGTTCTGGCACGGTCCATGTGCCCCCTCCCTCGGCCCCCTTTTCCCCCAGTCAAGTACGCACGGCCCCACTGGGTCCGTTGTCAGTGTGGCTAAGGAGCTGTTTTCGGCCCAGCCAGTTCTTTCTGTGTTTTTCTCAGTCTGCGTTACATTGAGGTGCCTCCTGCTTCTTTTCTCAAGCATCAGTGCTGCTCTTCTTTTATTAAAATAAAATAGTCACAGACCTACCTCACACAGAGAAAGGTGACCGCTGCAGCCCGAAGTAATGTCAGCTGGGGGCGCATGCCTCCCAGCCAGGCCACAAGAGGCCCCGTTTGGGGGCTCCTGGGGCAGCTCATGTGTGGTACACAGGGCAGGTCTGCCAGACACCTTTCTGTTAGGTTTTAACACCAAATGGTGCTTGAGAATTGTCGTGTGGTGCCGGGGCGGGGAGCAGGCCAGGACCCACCCCGCAGGGAAAGGACTGTGTGAGCTGCCTGCCAAGCCTGGGAGGGTCCCCAAAGCTGCCGAGGAGAGGCCGTGGCAGAAAACAGCCCTCTGCCCAGCAGGACAGTTTCAAAAGCTGCTGCCCGACCTGGGGGGCTCTCTATTCCCTCACAGTTGGCCCCCCAGGACCCCTCACACATACCCCTACCCGTGCACCTTCGTTTTCCTGCAGAGCCCACCCAAATTGAATGAGGGCACTTCAGATGCCAACAGGGAGAACTCAGCTGTCGAGTCTGGGTCTGAGTCTTCGTCCCAGGAGGCCACCCCCGAGAAAGGTACGTTGCAATCCTGCTGCCTCGTAGGAGAGGGTGCCAAGGGATGGGACGCTGTCCATCCACGCCCCTGCTGGGGAGGGACGTAGAGACCAACTCAGCACAGCAGTGACAACCTCAGGAACCAGCCGCTGGGACAGAGCCAGAAAGCCACGGGCGCTGGTTTTCAGTGAGCAAAAAGGGGACGTGTTCGCCTAAAAACAGCCAGGCCCTCGGCTCTGCGTGTGGCTCAGGGGTAGGGCGGTTGAGGTGGTTGTCACCCTCTCCCTTCAGAGGGAGTTTCTCTTCAGTGCCCTCTTGGAGGTCTGTCCCCTACTGAATGGGAAATGGGAGACCCGGAGCCATGGCAGCAGCTCCCCGCTGGCCTCCCCTACAGGTCCTGCGGCCAAACTACTTGGCACGTTTCAGGGTCCACTCCAAGTCCCAGGGTCCCTGCCTGGGGTAGCAGGCACCCTGGAGGCCAAGCCAGCCGTTTTGTCTCCTGTGAGGTACACACTCTCCCCCCCACCGAGTAAATAGTCAATGTCGTTTAGCTAATAACATTGCAGAGTCCCTGGCTGAGTCAGCAGCTGCCTACACCAAGGCAACAGCACGGAAGTGTTTGCTGGAAAAAGTGGAAGTCATCACCGGGGAGGAGGCAGAGAGCAACGTGTTACAGGTGAGGTGGCCGCAGGTGGGCCTCATGGCCCTTAGGTGGAAGCTTCTCTGTGCATCTGGGGGTCCAGCCCCCAAAGGCTCAGACTTCCTGTGGAAGTGCCAGAGGGGTCTAAGTCCCCACCTTCAGGATCTTGGTTGGGCTTTTGTGAAGAGCTCACCCAGCCCTAGGGATCTATATTGCCTTGTTTTCCAACAAAAGGATTCTGTTTTGAAACATTCTGGTAGTTTAGGGGATTATAAGACTGTTGTGACTTCTCTTGCTGTCCAGAGTTGCAGCTCTGGTTATATTGTCACGCTGACACCTCATCCTGTTTTATTAGGGAAAAGAATCACAGATGCAGCCCAAACTCCTCACCCTGCCCCTCCCCTCCCCCCATCTTCTTCCCTGGCCTGGGCAGCATGTCCAGGTCTGGGTGCCCTTTCATCTGCTCTTCATTTTTCACACACACGTGTGTCTCCAAACCTTGTATATATAGAGAGAGGAGTTTTTAATGTAGGTTTTAATTGTGCTTCTTTCCCCGGTCAGCATTGTTTTTTAATCTTTCTGTGTTAAGAGAGATTGACATGATGATCTGCAAACTTTTTCTATAAAGGACCACCTATGGTCTGTTGATATTCTTTTTTTTTCTTAATATAACAGTTCATTGAGACATAATGCACATATTAAGAAAGTTGCCCTTTTAAAGTATGCAATTCTGTGGTTTTTAGTACATTTACAAAGATGTACAACTGTCACTACTATCTAATTTAGAATATTTTTTCTTTTGTTGTTTTTCTAATTTAGAACATTTTTGTCCCCCCAAAAGACACTTTGTACTCATTAACAATCACTCCCCCTCACACTCCCCCAGCCCCTGACAACCAAGAATCTACTTCCTGTCTCTGCGAGTTTCCCTGTTCTAGACCTTTTAATAAAAGGAGTCACACACCATGGCTTCTCTCACTGAGCACCATGTTTTTAAGGGTCACCCATGTTGTAGTGTGAGTCGATGTTTTGTTCCTTTTCAAGGCTGAGTAATATTCCACTGTTGGGGGGCACTTGGGTTGTTCCACTTTTTATCTCTGATGGAATCCTGTTGCTCTAAATATTTGTGTGCAAGTTCTTGTGTGAATGGCTGCTTGTTGCTCTCGCGTGGGCACTCAGGAATGGCGTTGTTGGCTGTGTAGCCACTCCGTGTTCCGCACTTGTGGAACTGCTTTCCGTGGCAGCCTCCAGCAGTGTGTGGGCATCTGATTTCTCTCCATCCTCTCCAGTACCTGTTACCATCTGTCCATTTGGTTGTAGCCATCCCAATGGCTATGAAGTTTCTCCTTGTGTGGGTTCTGGGTTGTATTTCCTTAACTTTTTAAATAGCCCTCTAAAAGTATAAAATTCACTCTAGTTTGAGGGCAGAACAAAAAATTGGCCAAGTGCCTGATGTGGACCCCAGGGCATAGTTTAGTGACCCGGGTAGTTCATGGGATTTAGATGGAGGCTCCCAGGAGTCCCTCGGCAATGGCACCCCCCAGCCAGGGCCCTGCTCACCGGAGGGACGCCCTGTGTTCCAGATCCAGTGTAAGCTGTTTGTCTTTGACAAGACCTCTCAGTCCTGGGTGGAGAGAGGCCGGGGGCTGCTCAGACTCAACGACATGGCATCGGCTGACGACGGGACATTGCAGTCCCGACTAGGTGAGCGGCGGTGAGGCCCCTGTGGGGAGGGCCTGGATTGGTGCAGAGCACCCACGGCAGCGAAGGATGAGGCCCCAAATCGGCCCCTCAACCCAAGGAGCAGGAAAGCGGGTCCCCGGGGGAAAACCCCCAGTATCCACACTCAGGTCTGACCCAGAGGATCCAGCCGCCAGCTCTGCCACTTTCTGGGTTTGAAAGTGGACAAAAGTACTTAGCAATATTTACACTTATTTTCTGATCATGAAAGTGCCCGCTATTTTATGGTAGAATGGGAAAAGAAACTAAACGTCCACAGCAGTGTCTTTGTAAAGAGAGAATGCTCTACCAACAGTGCTGTGGCGGTCCGCTCCTGCTCTGTGGTCCTTCTTTAGGGGAATGGGGCGACTGTACTCTGCTCTCTCCACACGCTGTGTGGCGAGCATGTTGCTATGTCGGTAAATCTGTCTTAAAACCGAGACTGTTTGGGAAATTGTTACAGTAACATGTCTGTTGACGGCGAGTGTGTGTCACTGTTTCCCTGTGACGGACATGCAGCTTGTCCCTGATTTTTCTGACTATCGGAAATGATGCTCTTGGGCTGTCTATTCATGAATCTTATTCCCAGCAGTATGCTGGTTGCAAAATGTGGGGGGTGTGTGTGTGTGTGTGTGTGTGTGTGTGTTTAATCTTCCCAAACTAAAATCGTCCTCTGGCCCTTACAGAGACAGCAGTTTCGGGCCCAGTAGTAGCTCACGTTGCATCCTTTCAGGACTGACCCCAAGATTGGAACAGGGATGAAGAAGGCCCTTTTGTTTGGGTACCGTTCTTTTCCCCCATGGACGTCCCTTTTCCGTTTCTCTTAGGGAAATGTTCGAGTGTGTGTGGACGGAGAGAGCACAGTGTTTCCAGCCCCACCGCTCAGCACCCGCCTCCTCGGGCTGCAGCCGGGGGCCCGCTTTGTGGCATCACACCCTCGCCTCCCTCACTGAGATCCACCCCGGGCACCCTTTCCTTTCACCTCCCCAGTCTTTGATCCTTGTCACAGCCCTTCCCTCCAAGCCCATCTACATTGCTCTGCTGCCTCAGAGGTGGGCACTTTGGGCTTGCAAGGCTGGGCTCAGAGGACACAGTCAGCAGAGGCCCAGCACACCACAGGGCTCCCCAAGTTGGTCCAAGCTGCTCCCTGTCCCATGTGGCCCTCTGTGGCCCAGAATGGCGTGACACCTAATCCTCTCCAGGCCTGTTCCAATGGGGAAAGCTGGGCTGGCAGGCAGGCAAGGGTCACCCATGTCCATGGGGTCAGGGCACAGGCGGGCTGGGAGGGCTCTGACAAGCGAGCAGGTTGACTGTGGCCTTGGACTTGTTGCGGGTAGAACTGGGGGTGTCACATGTCCATCCAGAGAGGGGAGGTCTGTGCCCAGTTTTTTCTCTGTCATATGCTTCCCTCAGTCTGTTTATCTCCTTCCCATTGGAAGCTCTGAGCACAGTGTGGCCTCAACCCTATTTTCTTAAGGTTTTATTTATTTATTTTTAGAGAAGGGGGAAGGGAGGAGAAAGAAAGGGAGAGAAACATGGATGTGAGAAACATTTATTGGTTGCCTCTCACACACACCCTGACCAGGAATCGAACCGGCAACCATTTGCTCTGTGGGACAGTGCCCGACCAACTGAGCCACTCTGGTTAGGGCAGCCTCAACCCTTTTTCCTAAGGAAACCACAGGGCAGGGGCTGGGACCTGGCCTGTGAGGGGGCGTCAACTTCCATGTGACACGTGTCACATAAAGTGTGAGTGTCCCCAATGTGCAGCCCACGAATATCCCTGTCTGGCTCTGCCTCCTTGTAGTTTGCCTCCTGCTTCTGCCTAATCACCCCCTTCCACAAGGGAGCTGCCGTCCTGGCACATGATGTGTGAACCAACAGAACACTCTTACGTGTGGGCTCTGACCCCACCAGTAGCCTTGGTGGTCCTGGGCCCGGGAAGCCAGGTTGTGGTACCGGGCCAACCCCAGCATGTGGGTGGCTGTAGCTCAGTGGACAGGTGGGTGGTTGTCATGGACCTTGGTTGAGAAGCACGGGATTTTGCCCTCGAGGTTTGCTCTCCTTCCAAGTTCTAGCTGGCTGTGTCTGTTCTAGTTGGGCAGGGGCTGGGGATCAGGGCTGAGTGGCCTTGTTGGTTGCAGTGATGCGGACCCAGGGTAGTCTGCGGCTGATCCTCAACACCAAGCTGTGGGCCCAGATGCAGATCGACAAGGCCAGTGAGAAGAGCATTCGCATCACAGCCATGGACACCGAGGACCAGGGTGTGAAGGTCTTCCTGATCTCGGTGAGCAGCCTGGGGGCAGGCTGGGCTGCCAGGAGCGGGACAGCAACCCCAAGCCACCACGGGAGGGAAGCCCCTCCTCACATGCAGTCAGTCACCACAGGGCTGGATGGATGGGTGCCCCTCTGCGGGGAGCACTGCCCTGAGGGCATGGGCCAGGGAGAGAGCAGGGAAGCCTCTGGGTGGGCCTGTGCCTGACAGGAGAGAGGCAAGAATGCCGCTGTCACAGAAGGCTAGCCGAGCCACAGGCTCCAGGAGCCCCTTGAGTGGGTGGGCCCTGGGCTGTGGAGGCTTTGGTCTGTGGTCCCCAGGTTGAGGAGAGTCCCAGGGGCAGTCTCCCCATGAGGCCTGTAACCAGCACTTCCTCCGCCCGCCCACCCGGCCCCACCAGGCCAGCTCCAAGGACACAGGCCAGCTGTATGCAGCCCTGCACCACCGCATCCTGGCCCTGCGCAGCCGCGTGGAGCAGGAACAGGAGGCCAGAACACCTGCCCCCGAACCTGGTGCAGCCCCATCCAACGAGGATGACAGTGACGATGACGACGTCCTCGCTCCATCGGGGGCCACAGGAGGCGGTGAGCCAGTAGTCCCTCCCCTGAAGAACATGAGGTGGCTGGTTTCCTAAATCCCATCACCCATTGCCACTGACCGAGGGTGACATCTTGGTGTGGAGGCCTGACCCTGGGGGATGGGGGTGCCTTCCAGAGTGGGGACCTGATGGCAAGGCCACTGCTTCTCACAGGTGCTGGTGACGAAGGGGACGGGCAGACAGCTGGGAGCACATAGCGCCGGGAGCTGGCCGCCCGGGAGCCTGCTGCTTTGTCCGTCTGTCCACCCACCCGCCCGCCCCTCCCCGGCAGTGTTGAGGCGCGGGGCTTGGGAACCACACTCCCCGATGGGTTGGCCACAGTCCGGATCCGCACGGCCCGTTCAGAAGCAGACTTGGGAACTGCCTGAGCGTGGTTTGGGACACGAGACCTCATCATATTGATGAGCAAAACAAAAGAACATTTCTTCCCTCCCCCCTTTGAATTGAAATGGCACATTAAGACTTGTCACGGCTTCTCACTGGGACTGGGACGCCTGGTTTCTTCACCCCTCTCGTGCCGCCACCACACCTGTGGGTTCCTGCCACCTGTCCAGCTACCAGGTCTGTCCCCACAAGTGTAAACACTGGCTCTGCTGGACGTTCTGCTACTATCTTGATCTCCTTTCCCCCTTTCTGATTTGGGGTGTGTATTTTTAATGCCCCCTCCCCACAAGGCTTTGTTTTGGTTTCATAGGTTAAGATACTCCCGTGTGTTGAGCAGGCACAGCTCCAGCACCCTTGCTCTCCCTGTGGTCTCGGCTTGTGTGCTGGGGCCTCACCAAGGAGCTGGGAAGAGAGGCCTCCACTTGCTCCCCACCTGGGGTTCCTCCAGGCTGTCATGGGGTTTTGAGGAGTAGGCCTCATGCCTGCAGAGAATTTATCTAGAAAAGGGCCACTGGATCTAGGAGGGCACGAGGGGCTGATTTCCTAGATCCTCTCACACCCATTGCTGTTGGCCCGAGGGTGACGTCTTGGTGTGGAGGCCTGACCCTGGGTATAGGGTGCCTTCCAGAGTGGGGACCTGATGGCGAGGCCACTGCTTCCCATGGGCGTTAATGACGAAGCTGGAAGCACATAGCTCCCCTCCCCTCCTGCTTGTCCCCATCCTGAGGGTCACCCATCGTCAGGCACCTGGGCAAACACCTGCCTCCTGCTGTTGGCCATTCCTTGCCCAGCCCTGGACATCACAGCACCCAAGACATCCAGGGCTTGGGACCTCCATGACAGGCAAAGGAAGTCCCTAGCAGCACCTTCCTGAGGAGGGGCAGGGCCCAGTTCCAGACAACAGGCTACCGTCCCAGCATGCACGGGAACAGGTGCCATGCCCCCCACCGCAGAGCAGGGCTGAGATCCCAGCTGGGCACTGCCTGCCTGCAGAGAAGGTCCTTGTACATAGGGCCCTAACAGGGTTCAGAAGAAATCGCCCAACCCCACCCTCATGGGGAGGAAGAAGGCTTAGTTTCCACAGCCGTGCCACCAAAACCTTGGGTCGACCGTGTAGCCCGAGCCTGAACTGTGGGAAGACAGCAAAGGTCCCCAGCAGATCTGGTCACCTTTCTCTGCTTACGCCTTAGCCAGTTAGTGACAAGTAAAACCAGATAATGCCCATGTGTTTTGGAACATTTATGTAAGATTGTCATATGAAATGTATTTGGGAACTACATTAAATCTTTTAACTAAACACCCTGGCCTCCTGTGTGCCCTCAGGGGCATCAGGAAGCCCGAGGGCCTGGCCAGGAATGGCCTCCGCCTCCCAGGCAAGGCTCCTCGAGCAGCCTGGCCTGCCTGCTGCCCTGGGCCCCTACCCCACACTCCGTGCCTGGACAGGCCACCAAACTCAGCTGCCTTCCAAGCCAGGCCGCTTCAGTGCAGAGCCTGGCCTCTCGCCCACCCCCACCACATTCTCACACACCTTGCTAGGGTCCTCCTGGCTTCCCAGGGACCACAAGGGAGGGGCACAGTGGGGTGCTAACAGGCCAGGGATTCACTGAGCAGGACAGGGCTTGAGGGGAGAGAGCATCCGCAGTAGCCTCATGAAGCCTAGGGGCCTTTGTTCCACTTGGGCCTCATGACCAAGCAAGGGCCTCTGAGACTTGGTCCAACTGGTTCTGTGGCCTCAATCCTCACCACCTCCCCACCCCTGGGGCTGCCCAGCTGGACGCTCAGGGGTGCTGTGGTGGGGGTCGTACGCCACTGGGCCGGCTGGCTGGGTGAGTGCACCGCTCACAGTCGCCAGGCACTGGTCATCATCGCCACAAACTCCTCGTCCGTGTCCATGGAGGCACTCACACCACTGTAGTAGTCCTGGAATTCGGCCAGGGTGACCTGGGGGCAGACAGGCTCTGAGTGAGTGTGGACAGCCAGGGCAGGAGGAGCTGGGAGCACCCCGTGGGCACCTACCTGCCCGTCCTTCTCGGAGGAGTCGAAGTTGTCCAGGAAGCGGCGGAGCACCTCCTCCTCAGTCCACTCCCCACTCCGCACCTTGGGGTGGGCACGGCCACTGTACACCCCCCGGAGGTCATCCACAGTCACCACGCCATCTCCACTGCGGTCCAGCTTGGCAAATGCAGCTGCAATGACCGCTTCCCGGGCCTGGGACATGGGGGGCTGAAGCGGGGAGGGTGATGACTGAGAGATCCCAACCCCTCCAGGCACAGAATGCTGAGCTCAGGGGGTCCTCAAGCAGGCATCTCTTGGTGATGAGTCCCTGGGTGTTGACACAGGTAAGCCCCTGGGCACTCGGCACCCACCATCCCTCAGATAGCTGGGTGAAGGGACCTGCCCCAGTCAGCCAGGCCTCACCCGCAGCGCCCTCAGGAACTCCTCCAGGTCCAGCGTTCCACTGCCATCACGGTCCCAGCGCCTGCACACACCCTCTGCCTCAGCCATGTCCAGCACCAGCCCCAGCTCAGCCAGGCCCTGCTGGAGCTCCCCCGCATCCAGGGATCGGCTCTTGTCATGATCCAGGCGGCGGAAAAACCTTAGGAGCAAGGGGTGCGGTTGGAGAGTGGTCCCTGGGGCTCAGTGGTCAGGGAGAAGTGAGGGGACGGCTCACCTGGCCAGGCCCTGGATGCCAGAGGCCCCTCGGGACAGGCACTGTTCCCGGAGCTTCTCCATAGTGGCGTTCACCGTGTCCATGCTAGGGCCAAGAGAGTGGTCAAGTGGGTTGCCTGCTCAGCCAGCCAGGTTCCACACTGGGTGCCCCTACTCACCACCTGGCCTTGTCTGTCCCAGAGCCTTCCCGACGGCCACTCTGCTGGCTCCTGCCTGCTTTGCTGCCGAGTGGTGGCAGTGCGTCCTGCCTGGTAGGCTTGTTGCTAAGGGACAGAGGCTCTGGAGACTGGGAGGGGCCCCAGCTGTAACCCTGACACTGCTGGGAGGCAGGGCCAGAAGACAGAGCAGTACCGTCCCTAGCACCCCTGCCCACCCACCATACTGCTCATGCCCAGCCCAGTGCTGCAGTGTTCAGGCCTGGGGCAGAGCCAGGCCCAGGGTGGGCAGTGGGGTCTCTTTCTGGTCACAGTGAGGAGAGGTGAGCTACAGCCCTGCGGGGGCCGGTGTCCTGGATGGAAGGAGGCTCAAGGCCCAGTTCCTATGTGACCTGAGACAGGTCCCCTCCCCTCTCTGGGCTTTGCTGACCCCCTACCCCTTTTCACAGGGCAGCAGCCAAAGCTGCTGAGAGATTTGAGTTCAAAAGGACTGGAGGTGGCCCAGGCCCACATCCAGTGGGAGGTCCTGAGGCCAGTGCTGGCTGAGCCAGGGCACAGCAGAGTGAAGCCCCACAAAGTGGTTTCTGGTGGTTATCTAGGGGCCAGTGACAGTGTTTTTTGTTGTATGAGTCTTTTGGTGGCTGGTTTTCAGTTCTCAAACATTTGATGGGCTTTCTTGTGACAAGCTGGTGAGCCAAGGGGCTGCAGTACCGAACAGAGAAGTGGCCCTGACCCTGTGACATAATCCAAGAGGAACCAAAGCCACCCTCACAGATGGCCTTCAATCCAGACTTTGGACAACTTTACCAACTGAGAGCACCACGCTAACCAGCAGGATCAGAAAGAGCGTTGATCTCCCAGGGCTGAAAATGTGGTTCCCACTTGGGGACCTCCCCGCCTACACAGACCCAGAGATCGTCAGGTTTTCGAAGCTTGGTCTTACGCACAGCACAGCGATGTGCTCAGGAGTCTCTGCTGCCGCAGGAAGCCAATCGCCGATGACGACCGACCCAGCGCTGCAATCCAGGCCACGGCTGATGTCACACTGTCAGCTCTGAGAAGCCACAGTGACATTCTGCTGCACAACCCCAATGGCTTACTGTAGTCCAAAATTCTCTGGGTAGGCAGAGAAATACTGCATTGCATTTTTTAACAGGTGTTACAATCATCAATTTTTCTTTTTTCTATAGAAAACGTAAAATCTAACTACAATTATTGTAGCTGTTTGACATCTTTAACAGTAACTCCTCCATAAATTGGTAGTGGCCCAGGCCCTCCTGACCCAGAGGCCTTTTCACTTCGCCTTTGCGCCCCTCTCCCAGCTGTGAAATGGGGCAGGCCTGTGTCCATGGGTGGCTGCAGAGATCACACAGTCGTGTAGACTGCCCATGGCCCAAGCTCCAGTGACTAGGACAAGCCCCTGGCCAGCAGGGCTGCTCCCTGGACCACGACCCACGCGGGGCCCCCTCTCCAGCACCCTCACGTGGAAGAAAGGAAGAAGGACCAAGGAGGACAAATCACCCCATTTATTCTTGAGCCGACAGGCCCCAGCCTGCCTTCCCTCAGACAAACAGCCCCGCTTTCTTATTCATCCAGAGAAAAATAGGGCCATTGTTATACACGGAAGGGTCAGCCTCAGATGCCAGGCCGGCAGCCGGCTCCATCCTGAGGATGTTGATGGACGCCAGCCTTCCCAGGCTGAAATAGGCCCTGCCCCACGGCAGTTCCTGGTGTGACAATTTCCTGAGTAAGGAGGTGGGGAAACAGCTCAGGCTGGGCACTTGAGTGGGCTAAGAAAGGCATGGGGGTCCCCTGGTTTGATAAAAAGCAAAACTGCCTGAGTGACTCAGGCCAAGAAAAGGCAGTGTAGAAAAAAGGAGTTAAAAAAATAGATTCTCTGGGGACTATAAAAAAAGGAGCCCGCTGCCTATTGCAAAAGCTGGACTGGGGGGGTGGGGCAGGGGCTCATCAGAAGTGCTGGGAACCCGACTCCCTCCAGGGCCCACAGACCCATCCTGTTCCTGCCGGGGCCTGGCGTGCACCGGGCTCTGGTGACAGAAAAACCCTGCCCTCATGGAGCTTACATTCTGATGGTAAGAAGTTCTGTAAAGAAAAATAAATGCAATGGTAGTGACTGGGGGTGGGGAGTAACTCAGGTAGTCAAGGAAAGGCCTCAAGGCCTTTCTGAGGAGGTGCCATCAAAGCAAAGACCTGAGTGACAAGGAATCAGTCATGTGACACCCAGGCGAAGAACATTCCAGGCAGAAGGAGCAGCCAATGTAAAGGCCCTGAGGCAGCACGTGATCAAGAAAAGGTTAAGGGATGCCTGAGTTTTCCGGGGCAGCGCAGCCTGGCTGCCAGCGCTCACATGCCCTACACACTGCCCTCTGGGTTAAAGGTTGAGGGTACAGGACAGAGGTAGGAAAAGAACATCTAGGATTAAAATTTGTCTTCAAAATAACTAATGCAAATGGTATGGAGGTTGAAGCTCTTAATTTTGGTCTGGGATGGAGTAAGAAAAAGCTTTAGCCTGGGATGGAGAATGCTTATCTTCAGGAAGGAAGAACAAAAATCAGGGCTTGGGGTGGGGGGGTGAGAAAAAGTCTAATAGTGTGGAACTTTATGCCATCTGCCTCTACCAGAGAAAGAGAGGTCTCAAACTCAGATGCCTCAGGGCCGAGACATCTGGCCCTAAGAGAGATGAGGGCACTAATTAACAATTCACAATCTGGCTAAGGAGGGTATTCTGGGTTCAGACCCAGCAGGCATGGCCAAGTCTGAAGCCGGATATCCAGATTTTTGTGTGTAAACACCGCCAATTTTTCAACAAGGATAATTGGTTCAAAGTTTTTTAAAAAAATGCCCGGGCTAAACATTTTTCATTTGGTCTGCAAGCTGCGCTTTGGAAACCTATGACTTTTTAGCAGATCTGATGCTTAGAAAGGATTATGGCTCTGCAGGGGCTTCCCTCAGGCACAGTGATGACACAACCCTCCCTCCCCCCAGGGCACCCACAGCAGTGGAATGTCTCCACGGGCATCCTCTGTCTCCATTCTGCAATCTCTGGGGCTCACACAGTGGTCCCAAACACTGCTGGCTGGAGGTGGTCCCTGTCCCCCTCCTCCCCAGTGCTATTGGCAAGGAGTACATTGGACTCGCCAGAGAGCTGGTGGCCAGGGTCACTGGCTGGCAGGGGACCCAGGCGCTCGGCCCCAGCCAGGGCTGCCAGCAGCCCAGCCAGGGGTGGCCGCCAGCGGCACATGTCCTGCAGCAGCTCGGCCCGGGGCTGCAGCTGCCTGATGAGCTTGTCCCTCTGGTGCACGGCAGCCTGCAGGCTGTGGACAGTGGCCTCGGAGGTCAGCAGCTGCTCCTGGAGAGCCGCAATCTCACTGGCAGGAAAACAAAACTTGGTAGTAATGGTACCAGGGGACCAGAGGAGTTCCTCTCCCTACTTGTGACCTCTGGGGCTCCCACTCCCCATCATTGTCAGGATAAAGGTGATGCTTCTCCCCACTGCCTCAAGGCCTCCCCATATTATCTCAGTTGTGTCCTCCCCAAATTCCTATGCTGAATTCCTCCATCCCAGGGTGATATTTGAAGGTGGGGGCCATGAATGAGGTCATGAGGGTGGTATCCTCATGATGAGATTGATGCTCTTAAAAGAGACACCAGAGTGCTCTCCCTCCTCCCGAGCTCTCCCACCCCCTGCCCTGAGCACGCAATAAGGTAACCATCTGGAAGCAAGGAAAGAGTCTGCACCAGGAACTGAATTTGCCAATACCTTGGTATTAGACTTCCCAGCCTCCAGAATGATGATAAATATCTGTTGTTTACAATGCCCAGCCTGTGCAAACTTATGGCTCTGCTCCCCCAGCTCTTCCTGCAGTTCCTTCTTCCCCTACATCTTTTCCTGTTCTGTTCAGCTTAGATGGCTCCTCCTTAGAAGGAAGCCTTCTGTCTACATCCTCTCAGAACCCTGTGTGCACCTCTATCACAACCCAGACGACCCCATGTTGTAACCACCTAGTAATGTGTCTGCCTAAAGGCAGAGCTGTGTAGACGTGCCCTAGTACCCAGCAGTGTCTGGCACACAGTAGGTGCTCAGTATAGATGAATGAATCCAACCAGCTCTGAATTGTTTCCCACCTGGGCCCAAGTACCTCCTTGGGCACTTGTCTCATCCTTTTCAACTGTCAACTGCTAGAGTGATTCCAAAACTTCCGACAGATCACATCCTCCTCTGTTCAAGCACCTGCCTTGGCTCTCAAGGAGAGTCGGTAGCACCAGGAGGTCGGTGGCCCCTGCACCACTCAGTACCAGCTGGTTTTGCCTTGTGGGAAACTTGTAAGTTAAAAATCCACACGTGTGTGACATCTCTTTATATACCGATGACTAATACAAGGTTTTTTGGTGTTTGTTTTTTCAATCCCTCCAGTAATCCAGCCTCCACGTGAATGCATTCAGTTCTCCCAGCCAGCGTTCCCTTTCCAATCTCGACTCCGCCTCCGCCCACCTCCACCTAGAAGTTCAGCTGGCGGGCCCCGGGCCTCACCGGTCCTTGGCACAGCCCAGCTCGTCCAGGGCGGCGCGCAGCTCCTGGTCGTGGTGGGTCAGGCGCTCGGCCTGAGCGCGCACCGTGCGCTCCGCCGTGTCCAGTCGCGCCTCCAGCTCCGCGACGCGCCGGTGCACCGCCACCAGGTGTGCATTCGCCTCGCGGATCTGCAGGGGCGGCGGGGTGGACATGGCCCCGCAGAGGTTCAGGCCTCAGCCGCCCGGAAGGGCCACGCCCCTAGAGGTCGGCTCAGAACCTGGACGCCATTGGCCGCAGCCGACTGGATGGTGCCCTCCTCAAGCCCAAACACTCTGACTAGTTCCGGCATCTCGAAACCCCACCCCTCGGGCCCAGTATTCTTCTTAATCGGCACGCTCGGCTGAGGCTCTGTCAATAGGATTGGCCATCCTACTCAGGAGCTAAAACCAGGATTGGTCCGGATTCTGCGACCGATCAAACACGTCTCCGGAATCGGCCGCGCTTCTCCCAGATCCACACGATTGGCCATGTTCACACCCCTTAGGCAACTGTACAGCTCTGGGTTAGTCAAGTCCCCTGTAAATCATGTCTCTGGTTTTTGCCACGCCCCCCAAGCGTAGTCTGTACTTCATCTGGCTCAGGATTTGGACAAGCCACTAGTTGGGTACAGGCCGTGTCCCTCTAAGATCCTAGCTCTAGGGTTGGTCCCTTTCCCGTTAAGCCCCGCCCCCGAACCTGGCCACGCCCCAAAACAGTCGCACGCGGTTCAGGTTCCGACTTGGGGACTGGCCACAGTGCGTGACCACGCCCCCACATAGAATCTGGCGCTGAAAGTGGCCACATTCCCGCTGTGCCCGGCCCTACACTTACCTCTTGCTCCTATCAAGCTCAGTACCGCCCCGTCCTAGCCTTAATTTATGCCTGGCGATATGCCTAGTTCCTATTGTAGTGCAGCCCCTAGGTTAGGCCCCACCTCCCGGAGTCAAGAGCATTCCTAACCTAGGACATTCTGAGCTAGAACTAGTGAAATCTGCTTTCACTGATCTTCGTTGACCTCAGTTTCCCCCTCCAGAAATCGACTGGGAGTACACGCGCTCTTCCTTTACGCCAGTTCCGAACTCGGCGCAGGAGCGCAGCCCATAACCATGGTGGCGGAACTCAATAAAGTTGCACACTTGTTGCGGGCGCATCCGCAAGGGATGCTGCGCGCGCCGCCCAGGAAGTCTCGCGATAGCGAGCGGCTGCCCTTGGCCGCGGAGGGCCACAGGTTGTGTAGCTCGTGGTTCTGTGTGTGTAGCCATGGCGCCGGCGTATATTCAGCGGTATTGGGACATCCCCGATGGCACCGAGTGTCACCGCAAGGCCTACGTGAGCACCAGTATCAGTGGTGCCGTTGGTGAGCGCCGGCTACCCGGCCCCGAGGGCGGAAGGCGCAGGGAGGTCATAGGGTCACTGGGGGCTATCCGAGGGTGGCTTGAGGAGCTGGGACCTCGAGGTGGGGGTAATATGGTTGCTGTCAGGGTTTCTGGGGGAGGCCCTGGGACATTGGGGAGCTCCTGTGTGAAATAGACTCTGTGGGGTTCGGACTAATTCAGAAGGCTCAGGGAGGTCATAGGGTCAGTGGGAGCTATCCAAGAGGGTCACATCGAAGCTGGATTATCACGCAGGACGGTACGTGGCCCTAGACGGGGTGTCTGGGGCGGTCATGGGGAACTCTTGTGTGAGAGTCGTTTTGGGAGGGGTGGGGGGACGGTCTGGCAGGGTTGCAGGGCACCTGGAGGCGGTGATACGTGTTACAGGTTAGCCACTGGGATTATGAGAAGCCGCCTGGGTGCTGGAGTTGGCTCTTTGGAACTCATGGAGTGGGACAGGGACATTATCGTGGTCAAAGGAGCTGGAGGGTATGGGTTATTACTGAGTGGGGTACAGAAATTTGAGAAAGTTCTGTAGTGGGATGAGGTCTTTTTAGGATCCAGAAGAGTGGGGCGGTCAGGGACATCTGTTTTATTGGGCTCACAGAGGGACCCTAGGGGTTCTAAGGAGGTCGATGGTGAAGTGAGTCAGGGACTACAATAAGACAAGCCTTTGGGGTGTGAGGGGACCCACAGCATTGGCACTCCCCTGCAGAGGAGACCCCTGCTGGTGCCTTTTCATTCTCAGCGTCCTTGAGAAGTGGATGTGGGGGTTTGGGCCACCTCTGTATCTCCATCTCCTGAAACAGGGCCTGGCAGAAGCTGAGCCTCCCCGGGAGGTGTTTGCACTTGGGTAGGCCTAATTAATAATCGCTGTCATTACCTGCATATTTGGTGAGACTGTCATCTCCATTTCTCAGAGGTGGAAACTGAATGTCAAGGATGTGTATTAGCTGTCCCCGGGGTCTTTTGAAGCCAGGCTGCAAATCCAGGTCTGCTGGTCTCCTGGGGGGGCGGGGGGCAAGGAATGTGTGCACAGGGCCCTTCTGGAGGGTGGTGACGAGAAAGAGCTGAAGAGGGAGTCCCATGGGACGGGTTCTGTAGAGCCTGCTGGAATGGCAACTTATTGGGACAGTTCAGGGTGTGCGGTGGGATCTCCACGGGGGCACTTGGCCCTGGCAAGCTGTGTAGCATGGGGTCGGTCCACTGTAGGAAAAGTTATTCTGGGGAATACGTGTGGGGAGACACTGACATTGGCTAATGCCCGAAGGATCGAGGTTGCGTCTCAAGAAATTGAAGCAGGAGGGGATCTGCCAAGGGGTCTGGGGGCTTTCAGGGAGAAGGTTTGAAGAAGTAGATGCTTTAGGGCAGTGATTCTCAACCTTTTTCATGTCGTGGCACCCCAAAAAAATTTTTTTGCTAGTCTGACAAAAAAAAAAGTAGAATTTTGATTCATTCACACCAGACAGCTATTGTTGTGTTGGCTGTTGTCATTTTTTAATTCGACAGTCTAAGGGGAAAGAGATCAGTGTCCCTGACTGAACAGTCAGGTATTGCGTGGTCTAAAAACCCCTGGAGCACACAGTGTGCCTGCCACAGCAAACCAGTTGGCAATCGCTGCTTTGAGGGGTTTTGAAACTGGGAAGGACATCAGCACCCGTGTTGTGAGGGAGAATGTGCTCTCACTGGCCAACACCATTAAATATGCAAAACTTGGCTCAAACGTGCTCCTGGGCCCTCCCTCACCTGCCCACACCTTCATTCCCTACCTCCCCACAGCCCTCGCAAGAGAACAGGTTTCATGTTTGGCTTCCTGAGCTGCTTAGCCCCGGGAGGGAGCCCCACTGCCAGCAAAGCCCAGCACCTTGTAGGTCCACTGTTACTGTTTTGGAAGGAAGGGAGACAGTAACTATGAATGAATGAATGAATGAGGGCACACAGTAACTATGTGACCGGATGAATTTTTGAATGAATGGTTGTGGGCGCACAGTAACTGTGAGAGGGTGATGAATGGACCGGGATCCTGGGTAACTGAAAGAATGGGTGGATGTGGGTGCACAGTAACTGAGGAATGAATGAAGGATGGCACACAGTAACTGTAAATAGATGAAAGAATGAATGTGCCCTGTGTCCTGAGGTCACTGTGGGAGGCTGAAAGGAAGCCGGGGGCAGGCAGAAGGTTTGGGAGGGGGCAGTGGGGTGCTGGGAAAAGTCTGAGTCAGATCCTCCTGTGCTGGGGGTCGCAGCACCTGGGGACTGAGCTGGCTCCTGCAGGGATGGGCTGTGGCAGGCACCACACTGGATGACTGCTGGGGGGGAGTTGGGGTAGAGCAGTCTTGACCCAGGGGTAATCAGGGGACTCTCGGGTCATTCGCTCCCAGTTCAAGGGCTTCTAAGGACCCGTAGGATGGTAGGGGTACTCTCTGTGCCCAGCACAGCCAGGACCACAGGCATATGGGATGGGTTTGACAGGGTGACCCCCAGGGCTCACTGCATGACTGAGTTTGGGAACATCGCTGACTCTTGTTGGTGGTTCCCCTTCAGGGGGTCCTAAGACCCTTGTTCCTGGCCTAGCTCCTGAGATCAAGACTCACTAGGTCCCAGGCAGGCCTGGGAGTCTGTCCAATTAAGTCTCTACAAGGGGTGGGGGACCACGCTCAGAGCTCAGCGCCTGGCCGAGCTGTAGCAGTCTGGCCCCGCCCCCCCTGCCCAGCCTCTAGCCTCTCTGAGCTCAAACGGGGACACAGGTTGGTCATGAGACCACCTGGGAAAAATGAGATTTGGGGGGGGGTCTGTGAACAGGTGCTGAGCACATGAGAGCCCTCTTTTTTTTTGTAGTGGACAGTGTGACATGTAACGTTGTGTGAATTGAAGGTGTACTAGGGCCTTCTTTATATGTGGCTGTTTTCCCATTGTCCCCAGGCCGCAGTTTACCCATCTGGAAGTGAAGTGGCAGTCCGGGCCCTTCTCACAGTTGCTCTGAAGATTAACCCCACAGTCCAGAGTGAAAAGTCCCCCACAGCGATTCCAATGAGCCGAGTCCAAGCCCAGGCTGGGGTGGGAGGCACCACTCAGCCTGGAAGGCCCCGTGGGTGGGACCCGAGAGGCTGGAGCCTTGGGGACTGAGATGAAAACCGTTCCCCAGGGCTGCGGTGAGGGGTAGGCCATGGCCCTAGGGACCCACCTGGCTGCCAGACTGCTCTACTCAGTGACCTCAGGCAAGTCACTCGGCCTCTCTGAGGTCACTCCCCTCCCATGAAGCAACAGATACAAGGGTACTAAGCCCCTTGGGCCCCGAGGAGGGTGAGTGGGGTAGTAGCTGTGCGTGCCACCTGGCAGGTGACAATTCTGTTTTGCCTGGGATGGAATGGGCTGGCCCAAGTGGTCCACGCTGGCAACTAGGCAATGCTGGGGGTCAGTAGGGAGAGGAGAGGTGTGTTGTTGCCCTGAGCAGGGTCAGCTGGAGGGTGGGGGGCCCCATGTTGGGCTGTTCTGGTGACAAGCAGCCATCCAGGCAGGCCGTCTGGCCATGCCTTGAGGGGGTCTGGTGGGAGAGGCTGCCTGAGGGCCTGCCCCAGCCCGAGCCTCACCCCAGACCGAACGTTGGCCCACACCAGTGCTCACTCCAGATGCTCCGGGACAGCGTCTTGGTACTTGCCACCCACTGACACTCAGCTTCAGGCCCAGCCCCCACTTGGGCCCCTCATGCATAAAAGCCAGGGTCAGGGTCAGGGTGGCCAGGCCAGTGGCAGAGATGGAAAGGCTGACAGCAATGTCGAGGCTAAGTGGGTGTGGGCAGCCAGCCCAGTGTGAGGGACAGGCCCAGGCTGGAGCTGCCAGTGGGGAGGGGGCCGTGGGTGGTGACGAGGAGGGGTTGGCGGTTCCAGGCGCCATGCCTTTGCCACGGAGGATTAGGCCAGGGAGCCCCAGGCCCATAGGAGAACAGAGCCTTTGATGGGAGCAGAGCCTGGGTGCCAGGGGCTCTGGGGACGCAGCTATGGGAGCTGTTCCTGCTCTCAGCCGGTGGCAGCCTGGCCATGGAGGCTCCAGCCCCATCCTCATGTCCTCTGCATGCTGGGCTGGTACCCTGCGGTGGGCCCATGAGGGTGACAGGGACCTAGGCAGGCCTTCTGCCGGAGCTGGCTTGGCTAGGCCTTAGGAGCGAAGCCTGGGGCTGGAGTGGGCAAGAGCCCAGGCTCTGCAGCAGCAGACCCGAGTTCCCATCCCAGCTGAGCTGCTTTGCGGGGCACAATGGGGACCAACGGAGAGAGGGTTCGTGAGGCGGCAGAGGGGCCTGCTCCCCAGCCAGGGCCACTCCGTGCAGAGGCCCAAGTCTGAGCTGCCTGGTACCCCTCTCATTCTACAGGCCTGATCACCTCCGCCTACAGTGTTGCACTCAATCCTCCTGACTCCTTCCTGGAGGGAGTGGCCAGGACTGGACGGTACACGTTTACTGCAGGTGAGTGAGACTGGGGGGCATCTTGCTTCTCCTCAGGATCCTTCCTCACACTGGCCTGACTGTCCTGCCCCTCTGGGCCGCTGACTCAGTGCCCACCCCCTTTCCATCTGCCCCACAGCCGCCATCGGTGCCATGTTTGGCATTACCTCCTGCGTCAGTGCGCAGGTCCGAGAAAAGCCCGACGACCCCCTAAACTACTTCATTGGAGGCTGTGCCGGAGGCCTGACCCTAGGAGCACGCAGTGAGTGAGCTCCCCAACCCTGCCCTCCACTGACCCTCCTCGTTCTGTGTTCCATTGTGGACCAGGAGCCAGGCAGCGCTGGGTGTGGCAGACTCCTGCTCCAGCAGATGAGAGCTCCCAATGCTTTCGGACCTTGGCCACCAGCCAGTTCATTAACAGTAGCAGCTGCTGCTGCTTACGCACCCACTGCACACTCACCTCACCAAGCCCTCCCCCCCACCCCTTTCTCTCCCTTGCTCAGTCTGCTGCAGCCACACTGTCTTCTGCCCAGCTCCTCCAACACAGCAGGCGCTGTCATGCCCCAGGGCCTTTGCACAAGCTGTTCCCTCTGCTTGAACGTCCTTGCGCCAGATGCCAATACAGTTCCCTCTCTCACCAACTTCTCTGCGTATGATCTAGGACCCCCACCCTCACCCCATATTCCCCTCCTTTGTCTGCTGCGCTTTGTCAGAGAATTTGAGGGAACTGCCAGTTTCTGCCACCAGCCCACGAGCACAGAGGAAGTGTTGGTTCCTGCACTGCCATCTCTCTCCCCAGTGCCCGCGGCCCTGGTTGACTGAACATACAGCCTAGTGGGGCTACTCTCATCGTCCCCACATACAGATGCAGGGACTAAGGCTCAGAGAGGGGACCAAGGTGGCCAGAGGTCAACTGGGACCCAGCAGAGCATGGCTCCCTGGTGGGAGCGGGCTGGCCCAGGCCAGTGTGGCACGTTCTTCCCGCCTCCCACAGCCTCAGAGGCCACAGGCAGATCAGCTGCCCTGACCCAGCTCAGCGGACAGCAGGGAGGGAGGGCACCACAGAGGGGGCAGCCCACACCATCCTGCCTTTGCTTTGAGACCTTGGATGAGATCTGGGTTTAACATATGTCCCCAAACCTGTGAAGGAGTATGAACACAGCAAGCAGAACCCTGTCCTTCGAGACAGCTTTTGGCGACCAGGAGCAATCTGCTCCTTGGTTCACAAACCGTACAAGGGGCAGACACAAGGCCTGGTGCCTATGACCAGGGCACAGGCTGAGACCCACCAACATGGCATCTGCTCAGCAGTTTGAATGTCTCTCCCTGCCCCTGCTACCGATCCTGACAGCCTGTATTCCTGCCTCTCTCTGCCTGTTTCCAATCCAACCTTCGAAGTCCGAGGGCCAAGTGACTTAATCCCTCCAGGCAGGAGTGGGCAAGGGCCCCACGGTGCCTGACTTTGCCCTCTCCGCCCTTGCAGCTCACAACTACGGGATTGGAGCTGTAGCCTGCGCGTACATGGGCATAACGGCAGCCCTGGTCAAGATGGGCCAGCTGGAGGACTGGAAGTTGTTCGCAGAGCCCAAGGTGTGAGCCCCACCACCTCCCTCCACCTCGAGCAGGTGGAAATACCACTTGAATTAAATCCTGTGTATGTTTGTGCGTGTGCGGCTCCCTTATCTCCTCCCCTGCTCTCCGGGGTGACTGACAGGCCAGCTCCAGCCAGGGAGACTCGGGGTGGATTCAGGAGGAAATGAGGACAGGAGCAGATTAGGCATCTTGTTCCCCCACTGAGCCACAGGCATCAGCTGGGTGGGTCTTGAAGCAGGGAGAGGGCGTTGTGAGGCAGGAGTCCGCAGGTGGGAGCCAGGACAGTGCCGGTTGCACGGCACCACCCCCACCCCCCGTCTGGGCCTTCCTCCAAAGCCAACAGCACGTGGAATACACACCCAGGGCCCACGCACTGCCCTACTCCAAATTCCCGTGCATTGGAGCAGAGTGTCCCAGATGGTCTGGCCCCAAAGCTTTGTCCCCATCTGACAGGTGGGTGACAGACCACCCAGAACCTGAAGAGCAGGGGCCCACGGCAGCAACAAGAGGAGAGACTCAACATCCTCATCAGCTGCCGCCTGTCAGGCACAGTGATTTAGGCAGCCCCAGAATGCTGGTCTGCTCAGCCCCCAGGCTTTCCACGGAACTGGCCCAGTGCTTTCTGGCAGCTGGAGAGGAAGGCCTGGCTTGCTCCAGCACGCTGAGATGGTCATAAATTAAGGCTCTCCAGGCCCCACCCTGGGGAGCAGGGCTGTGCCCTGGCAGGGTCTGGGCTCTGCAGGTGGCCCTGGGGGGCAGCAGGGGCAGGCCAGGCTGGTTGCAGCCCTCACACCCCACCCGCTCCTCACCCTTGTCTTCCCTGTCCCTTCCTCTTTCACCCCCACCTCTGGGGCCCAGACATGGTTGAAAGCCAGACTTGGACGTTTGCTTTCCTCTTCAGCCCCAGGTAATAACTCAGGCGGGTGTTCATCAGCTAAAATTAAACTTCTGCAGAGCATGGTGCCCTGGCACTGCTACCGTCAGCCTGCTGGTGCTCACTGCTGACCGTTCAGTGCCCCGGTGTAGCCACTCCAGGCCTCTTCTGGACCTGGGGTTCCCTGAGAGAGGATGGAGACATGCTTCCTCTCCCCCCACCCACTGCCATGAGCAGCTAGGAGGGGACGGCCCAGGGGCCTGGCTGAGCCCTGAGAGGGTGCTGGGCTCCCAGCCCTGCCTTCTGGTCCCAGCACTTGGTTCTTCCTGGCTCTGCCCTCAGTTTTCCCACCTGGTAAGTGGGGGTGATTGGGTCACTCAGGGATGTTTGGTAAGGAGGGAAACAACTGTACCCTGGGGGCGAGCACCCTTCCCACACTCTCTGGGGGCCAGGCTGCTCTGCTTGTGCACCAGCCTGGTCTGTTCCTGCAGTGACCAGCAGGGGGCAGAGCCCACCACACTCAACGGGTCTGCTGGCCATCCCTAACTCCCCAGCCCTGTGGTGTCCAAGGAGGAGCCACATTCTGTTTCTGCTTCCCTGTCTGCTTCCTCCTTCCTCTTCCCATTCACTCTGCCTGAGGCAGCAGGAGCAACAAATTCTAAGGGTAGGTACCATGGGCCAGGACCTGTCCAAGGACCTGTGCTTGGTCACTTGGTCCGAGAGCTGCAGCCAGAACCACATCTGCTTGCGCCTCCCTCTCCTGCACACCCTCAGCCTTCCCCACTACCTCTCCGTGAAGCCTGAATCCTGGGCCAGGTGGGAAGGGAGGGAAGGTCCGCAGCCAGCCTCTACCTACCTCCCAGCCTTGGTTTCCCCTCTAAGTAGCTCAGACCAGCGGCTGTGCCCACTGCCCACCCAGCCCTCCTGGGCAGGCTGCCAGTAATGAAACAGACCTGCCAGGCCCCCCAGAATGGGGCAGGAGGGAGCAGCTGCCTGCTGGGCTCCAGAGAGCCCCAAAACTCAGGGCCCCTTGCTCATAAACATTTACTAGGCTGTGAGGGGCTGACATCATCCCACCCCACACACAGGCCCGTGTCCACAGCATCCAGCCTCCCACCCCTCTGCCTGGGACCCTACCTCCTGCCCTGGCAGCCTCTGCTTGGGACAGTGGAGGACCTTTACAGAGCTCCACCCCCCAGCCTCAGGAGAGGATGGAGGCGTATTTCCAGATTTGCGTGAGGGGGAAGGGCATGGGGCAGAGGACCTGGTAGGATCACAGGCCTGGCTTAGGGGCGGTTTGGTGGGGAGCACAGCAGGGGAGTGAAAGAGGGCCTCACGTTCGCACTGCAGCAGGTGCTCCCTGAGGACCCCTGCCCTGAGACGCTTCCCGGGTCGGGGAGGGACAAGCCTACAAGGACTGTGTGGCCAGGGGGTCTTGGAGCTCTCTGTAACCCAAGAAGATGTGATCGTTCAGAGTCGGACAAAAGGAGAAAAACCCTGGAACCTTTCCCACCTGCGGCTATTCATATTAGTCCTGTTTTACAGACCGGCAACTGAGGCCCAGAAGGGCGACCTAGAGGGCTGGCCACAGCGGGCACTCAGTGTTGTTCTTTTGTTATTATTAGCTACTGTTAGGACACAACACCTTCCAAGTGGAGTGGTCACAGTGACTGGAACAAAAGCAACCCCGTGGGACAAGCAGATCTCAAAAGCAAAATTACACCCCCACAAGTCCTTTACAAAGTTGTGTTGGGTGTGAGCTGGGGTGCCTGCGGATGCAGCCCCGACGTACAAGGCTATGAAGGCCCCTTGGGGCTGGGGTTTGCCCTTGCTGTCTGGGCCCAGGAGCCTGGGTCCTTTTGCCCTCTCACCCCCTTGTGAGCCCTTCTGCCCACTTCTCTCCCACTCCATGGCCCCCTCACGCGCCCCGAGCCCTGTCCCTCCTCACGGGCCTGGCCCCACACACTCACCTCCACCCCGGTCCCAGCTCCCACCCGTTCCCCGCTGACGGTCTGTTCTCCCCACCGCAGCCACTGGAGGGCGCCTGTGAGTGCATGAGTCAGGCCCCCTCTGCTTGGTTACCCTTGGTCCCCGTGGAAAATTTCTCCTCCATGGAAAATGTTATGTTTGCGACCAGATCCCCTCCACTTCTTACTACCGTCACTGCCCCAACCTTAGTTAGTTCAGGCAGTCTCCGTCTGGGTTGCTTCGCCAGCCTCCTCCTCGGTGTGCCTGAGCTTACTCTCATCCCCATCAACAGTCTCTTCTCCCTGCTGCAGCCACCAGGGGCGCCACTGAGCACCCAAGTAGGTCCTGCCCCTCTGCCCCCGCCCTCCAGGGCTCCCACCTTTCTGGGGTAAAAAGCCCAAGTCCTCTTGTGGCCCACAAGGCAATGTTCGACCTGCCCCTGGCCCCTCCCTGTCCTCACCTCCTCTCCCTCTCATCACTGCTCCAGCTATACAGGCCTCCCCGCTGTTCCTCCAACACACCGCACACTGTCCTGCGCCAGGGCCTTTGCATGTGCTGTTCCCTCTGCCTGGATGCTCTTCCCAGAAGTTCCCACTGCTCACTCTCTCCCCTTCAGTTCTCAGCTCAAATGTCACTTCATCAAGACCTCCCTGAAGCCTCGTTGACACACCAACCCTCCTGTCCAGCAGGCTCCCACATCCCTTTTACTCACTTCCACTTTTGCCCATAGCACTCAGCAGCTTCTAAATCCCCTGTCACCATCATATGTGTTGTCTGGTGGGACGTCGACCTCCTTGAGGGCTGTGACCTATCCTGGTGCCACCCCTGGGTCAGCACCCAGCCAAGACACAGCAGGACTCCCTAAATATGTGGCCCCCTTCCTGGACACCAGCTCTGGGCAGGCCCCGCCCCACCCCACCCCATCGGGTGCCGGCTATGGGAGGGAGGCTGGGAGAGAAGCCGCGGGCATCAGTCTCCAGTCCAGAGTCGGGACTCGCCTGCTTGCGTTCATGTCTCTCTGTGCCATGTGGTCCTGCACCTAGGGCTGCAGTCAGCCAACAAGGCCCCTGCCTTCCCGGAGCTCAGTCTGGTCTGGAGGGAGAAAGAGTAAAACAGGCAGTTAAAGAAAAAATGAGCCCTTCCTGGCCAGGTAGCAGAGTTGGTTGGAGCACCGTCCCCAAATGCCAGGGTTATGGGTTCGATTCCTGGTCAGGGCACATACAGGAATTAGCCAGTGAGTGCACCGATGGATGGAGCGGCAAGTTGACGTTTCCTTCTCTCCCTCTCCCCGCCCCTGTTCCTCTCTCTAAAACCAATAAAATTTAAAAAATCTTAATGAGCAAACACGTAAATGGACATGAACTGTGCTCAAGAGAGAAAACCCAGGTGACACGAAAGACACAGGTGAGGCAGGTGGTGAGGGTGTCCTTAGCTGGGGGTGGTCAGAGAGGGACCAGGAGAAGCCAGTCTCGGGGTACTGTGGAGGAAGGGTGTTCCAGGTGGAGGGAACGGAGAGCGCAAAGGCCTTGGAGCTGGAACAAGCCGGCTGAACACCCCCACCCCTCGCCGTGACAGCCGGGAGGCCGTGCAGCGGGGCAGGGTGGACCGTGAGTGAGAGGAGAGGCCAGGTCCGGCGTCTTGCCTGGGGGGACACAGCAAGTCAGGGCAGGGTTTACTGCCGTGGGGAACACTGGCCGCCAGTACCATGAATCCATACTTCCATTGCAGTGGGCCCTTCATCCTGGCAGAGACCCCCTGGAGCAGTGCCAAAAAAGGTGGGGGGCTGCTGTAGGAGAGGGCCAGGGCCTGGGTGCCTTGGGGGCACCATATAGCTGTACCTAACAGGGTCCCCATCCTAGAGGAGAGGTGGAGGTTTTAGGAAAAGGGGATCCTCTGGTTTTCTGGCTGTATTTCTGGTGGGGGGCCCCCAGCACACCCTCCCAACTGACTCTCAAAACCTGAAGCCAAAGCTGGGTAGGCCATCACTTCAGGGGTCCGGAGTCGGGCAGAGCTTTGCCTCTCCCTACCTGTCTGGCTGCACATCTAGGGCTCAGAACCCAGGAGAGCGAGCCCCCAGTTCCCTGGACACAGGTCATCTCGGACATCCTCTGCCAGAGACCGCTTTGCCTGTGGGGTCACTGAGGCACAGAGCAGCGCCACCCACCCACCCAAGCCACCCTCCAGTCACCCCGCCCCCTTCCCGCAGGTCCTCCGTAGCGAAGCCTGGCTCATTCCCCAGCCCCGTATTGGCGCGTTCGGGTCCCTCCTCTCCCTCCTCGGAGCCGGCCAAACCTCCCAGTGGCTTCTCCGAGCACTGGGTGGTCCGCTGAGTCTTGAGGGGCTCTGTCAGGCCTGGCCCCGACCCAGCCCCTGCCTCACCTCCGGGGCCCCGCTGGGCTCTGAACATTCGCTGAACCAAAGCAAGAGAGGCGCGAGCCAGGCGAGAGCAGGGCTCAGGGCCTGTGGGAGGATTTTCAGCCCAAATGGAGGGGCTGCAGGCAAAGCCACGGCCGGGCGGAAACCACCCCTCCGTTTTCTGCACCCATCCAGGCGCTTTAATTTTGCCCTTTTTGTTTTTTACAGCCGTCTTTCTAAAATATACCGTACATTTTAAAAAATTTATTATATTGGACAACTTTATTGAGTTATGGAAGGATTCACTACAAGGGGGACCCCCAAAAACCTGGAATTTATTTTAAAAACTGTGTATTTATTCTCACATGTTTAAACTTCAGACATCTTCAAAGTATCTCCATTTGATGCAACACACCTATCAAGACGTTTTTTCCACTGCTCAAACCAGTTTTTGAACTCATTGATTTTGATGCCTTTTAGTGCTTCTGCTGGGTTTTTTTTTTAAGATTTTATTTATTTATTTTTAGAGAGATGGGAAGGGAGGGAGAGAAGCATTGATGTGTGAGAGATACATTGACTGGTTGCCTCTCACACGCTCGCAACCAGGTACCTGGCCTGCAACCCAGGCATGTGCCCTGACTGGGAATCAAACCAGTGACCCTTCGGTTCACAAGCCAGCGCTCAATCCACTGAGCCACACCAGCCAGGGTGCTTTGGCTGTTTTTTGTTTGACCTCTTCCATATTGGCAAAACGTTTCCCTTTGAGGTCTTTTTTCATCCAAGGAAACAAAAAACAAAAAAAAAGTCTCTGGAGAAGAGATCAGGGGAATAGGGAGGGTAGGGAACAGGGGGACATGCTGTTTTTGGTCAAAAACTTCTGAACACTCAGCATGGTGTGGGCAGGTGCACTCATAAATCATGAAATGGGCAAATGCATTGAGTCTTCAAAAAAAATTCACTGAGACCAAACACTGCCTCTCACAACAACACCAGCTGGTCCACTGATACAGATCAGTGCCTAGAACACTCACCTCAGAGGGTGGGGGGAAGCCTGTACCAAAAGGGGCCTGCCCTCCAGAAGATAGTTTTGGGGTTTTTTGGGGGATCCCCCTTGTATTTTATTTTTTAAAGTTAAATATTTCTATTTAATGCTATTTTCATGCTATTACAGTTGTCCTAATTTCCCCCTTTTGCCCCCTTCCCCCAGCTTGTCCTCCATTCTCACAGTCAGTCCCCACACTGTTGTCCATGTCTGTGGGTCATGCTCATATGTCCTTTGTCTAATCCCTTCACCTTCTTTCAACCCATCCCCCCCTGCCCCCTCCCCCCTACAGCTGTCAGTCTGTTCCATGTCTCTGTGCCTCTGATTCTGTTTTGCTCGTTAGTTTTTTATTCATTAGATTCCAGTTATAAGGTCATATAGTATTTGTCTTTCATTGACTGGTTTATTTTACTTAACATAATATTCTCCAGTTCCATCCATACTGTCACAAAAGGTAGGAATTCCTCCTTTAAAAAAAAAGATTTTATGTATTTATTGAGAGGAGATGGGAGGGAGAGAGGGAAAGAAACATCAATGTGTGGTTGCCTCTTGTGCGCCCCCTACAGAGGACCTGGCCTGCAACCCAGACATGCGCCCTGACTGGGAATTGAACTGGCAGCCCTTTGGTTTGCAGTCTGGTGCTCAATCCACTGAGCCACACCAGCCAGGGCCCTTCTTTCTTTCTGCTGCATAGTGTTCCATTGTATAAATGTACCACAATTTTCTTATCCACTCATCTACTGATGGGCACTTGGGCTCTTTCCAAATCTTGGCTATTGTAAATAACACTGCAATGAACACAGGGGTGCGTATATTCTTGTGAATTGGTGTTTCGGTAGTCTTTGGATTCCCAGAATTGGAATCGCTGGGTCAAAAGGCAGTTGTAGACAATACAGTTGATTTTCAATAGGTAAAACAGACCCGGGCCACAGAATTTAAAATAAACCAAAGGGTATTCAGAAAAAACTCTCTGCCCACTGTCCTCCCCAGCCTCTTCACGCCTTTCACTCCCCCCAGAGGCCGTGGCCGGGTTCCTCGTTCCCCCCTGCAGCCGTGTTCCCCGCTGAAACAAAACTGTCTGGGTGCTTCCCCTCCTGCAGAAATGCACCGCACTGTCCCTGCCGGTTCGCAGACCTTAGTCCGGTTTCTTCATAACAGTACATCTCAGGTCTCTGTAAAGAACTTTCTCTTGCTTTCTTCTTCTTAATTTTTTTTTATTGATTTTAGAGAGAAAGGCGGGAGAGAGAGAGAAACATCAGTTTGTTGTCTCACTTATTGATGCATTCATTGGTTGATTCTTGTATGTGCCCTGACCGGGGATCAAACCCACAACCTTGGTGTATCAAGATGACACTCTAACCAGCTGAGATACCCTGCCAGG
Source organism: Trachops cirrhosus (assembly GCA_028533065.1). Taxonomy (NCBI): domain Eukaryota; kingdom Metazoa; phylum Chordata; class Mammalia; order Chiroptera; family Phyllostomidae; genus Trachops; species Trachops cirrhosus. The sequence continues at coordinate 38,340,816 of CM052545.1, read as the reverse complement.
GCCGTTTTTTGCCTTTTAACAGCTGCATAATATTCTGTCCTGCAGCTGGGTGCTGTCCCATTAAGGCACATTTCCTTATTCCCAGGTTTTTGCTCCTATAAATAGTGCAGCAAATGTCATTTTGTATGTGGCTGAATATACTTGCAACCTTCCCGAAAACATTTAATTAATAAACTGTTTTTAGAGCAGTTTTAGATTTACAGAAAGATTGAGCAGAATGTATAGAGTTCCCATGCACCGCCCTGTCCCCAAAGGCACACACACAGTTTCCCCTGTTGCCGATTAAGACCTTGCATTTGTGGCTGCATCCATTACACTCGACGAGCAAACGCTGGCACATCATCACCCCGAGTCCGGGCCGGCATCAGGGCTCGCTCCTGGTGCCGTGCATTCCGTGGGTTCAGGCATTTGTGTGACGGCGCGCTCCCACCCTCACAGAAAGAGCAGAGCAGCTTCACCCCCTGAAAACCCTCTGTGCTCCACCCGCTCAGCCCTCCCTGGCAACCTCGGGTCCTCCTGCCGCCTGCATAGCTTGTCTTTTCCAGAAGGTCGCAGAGTTGGAATCGGGCAGTTTGCAGCCTTTTCAGACTGGCTGCTCTCACTTAGCAGCACACAGTTAAGTTTCCTCCCTGTCTTTTCGCGGCTGGAGAGCTCATCTCTTTTTAGCAGCGAATAACATCGCGTTGTCTGAACATCCCACAGCTTGTTTATCCATCAACGACTGAGGGACATCTGGTTTGCTTCCAGGTATTGACAAGTGTGAGTAAAGCTGCCATAAACATTCATGTGAGGGTTTTTGTGTGGTGGTAAGTTTTCAAGCCCCTTGGGTAAATGCCAAGGGGAACAGTTGCTGGATCGTGTGGTTAGAGTCTGCTTAGCTTCGTAAGAAATGGTCAAACCGCCTTCCAGAGTGGCCGCTCCGTGCTGCCTTCCCACCAGCCGTGAGGGAGCATTCCTGCTGCTCCACATCCTCGCCGGCAATTGGTGGGGTCGGTGTCCCGGATTTTTGGCCATTCCGACAGGCGTGTAGGGACAGCTCACTGTAGTTTTAAATTGCCTAAATATTTCAATATTTGTTGAGCTTCCCCTGGGGAGGAGAACAACATAAAGGATGGCTCAGAGGTAAGAAGGAAAGAAACGAGGCCACGAGTCCCGGCTCTGCCCGTGGTGGTCAGTCAGCCCCTTCTCCGGCCCCAGTCTCCACTCCTCAGCATGGCTGTGAGGCCTTATAACCTCCCGACGGTAACAAGCTCCAGGTGGAGGCTGGCATCTGGGGAGCCAGAGGGTGGGGCGAAGCCAGGAGTGGCGGAGCAGCCCCCAACCCGGGGGTCCGGGGCTCTGGGGCCCAGGAGCACCAAGCACAGGTGGCGGTGGAGACCAGGGAAGGGCGCCGGAGATGCAGTCCCCGGCCCCAAATTGGACACTTCCTGCCCTGGGCCAGCCCCCTGGTGGGCCGGGACCCCCTCCCCACCCCCACTCACTCTCTCACCCCCATTAGTGAGGCCGCCTGCTGCGGCAGCTTCGGGGCCAGGTGTTCCTGCCCACACGTGGCTGGCTGACCACCATTACAAATGAATAATGAGCCCAGGGGCCGGCAAGTCCTGGAGGAGGCTGGACAGGGGACCGAGGGCCCCAGGCCCCACCTCATCCTGCTTCCTGTCCCGCCCTCCGCTCCAGCCCCTGGGAAGCTCACCAGGAGTCACCTTGCCGGCAGTCCATCATCGCTGCCTGCCCTCCCGGGGACCCCTCAGCCAACGGGGTCAGATTAAGCAAATAAAAATACAGACGGCCAGTCACGCTTGAACTTCAGATATAAAATGAACCACGTTTTAGTATATAGCCCATCCAATAAGTGGGACATGCCTAAACTAAGGAGTGATTCATTGTTTATCCGAAGTTCAGATTTAGCTGGATTCTCTCTGGTGCCCTTTTCTAATCCTGCCAGAGGGACAAGGAGCCTCAGTTATTCTTCCTGAGTTATGGATGAATGCCCAGATACTGATTGACGTTAACCCATCAGAGGGTCCCTGTCCCCACGGGATGCTAGGGGCCTCCCTGTCAGCTGCGACCCTCTTAGCTGCTGGACCCTGGGACTCCCAAGGAGCCCAGGAAGGTGCCCTGCGGAGGTTGAGGCTGCATCCATCTGCCAACTGCACTATTTTGTTGTTGTTGTTGTTGTTCTTTAGAAAATATTCAGCCCTGGCTGGTGTGGCTCAGTGGGTTGAGTGCCAGCCTGCGAACCAAGAGGTCGCCGGTTCGATTCCCGTTCTGGGCACATGCCTGGGTTGCGGGCCAGGCCCCCGTTGGCAGTGTGCAAGATCAGTGTCTCCCTTGCATATCGATGTTTCTCTCCCTCTCTTTCTCGCTCCCTTCCCCTCTCTCTAAAAAATAAAATCTTCAAAAAACATTTAAAAAAACAAAATATTCAGTAACTTTCACTGGACCCCCACTCTCCCCAGGCACGCATCCCCACACACGTGCAGTGAGCCAGACAGGGAGTGCTGTCCACGCAGTGGGTCGATTTGCATTTGTGACTGCAGAGGTCCCCCGGAGAGAGGGACTGAGGGTCAGTGTCCGACTCCCTCCAGTTCCTGCTGAGTGGGGTCTGTCACAAGGCCCCAGTGGCCAGGGCAGAGTCCACAAGTCCTGGATTCGAATTCTACCTCTTGTGCTGTGTGACTTTGAGTTAAGTGCTTTCTCCCTACATCCGTTTACTCACCTGTAAAATGAGGCGAGTAGTATTACTAATAGCACCTGACTGTTGCGTTCATTGAGAGAATTAAATGCATTAATATATTCAAGGAGTTTGGCTTGGCACAAAGTTAGTGCTCACTTAAGTGGTGGCTGGTCCACCCGACCTCCCTTCTGGCCCCCGAGGGAGGGGCTGAGCGGGAATCGAAGGCTAATTTTAGCCCTGATGACACCCCCTGGCTGCCTGCCTTATCCAAACATCCTCAGCCAAGCATGAGGTTCAAAGCGTCCCCTGCCCCCCAAACTCTGACATCCAAGGAGCCTGTTTATTCATTCCTGTGCTGGAGCATTCCTCGTCTGCCCGCGCCTGCCACTGCGCTCCCGCCCACCCCTGCTGCTGGCCCTGTGTCTCCCAGTTTCAGGACCAGGCCGCCTCACCTGTAGGCCCTTGGAGACAGCCCCTGACCTGGCGGTCAGGATGGGGGGCAGGGAAGTGAGTGGACAAAGGTCACTGCCGTCCCAAAGCCCACAGTCCCTCGGAATCTTGGTTTCTAATTCTCAAGTAAGATTCCGAGCCTCTGCCTGCGGTGACTCAGGGACGCCGTCCTTGGTTCGGCACCTGCCCCAGGGGCTCCCTGCCTTGGGGCAAGGCAAGGACAAGCCGGGAACCAGGAGGATTTCCGGCATGCTCAGTGCTGTTCACGTGTGTTCGTCCACTCATTCGTCCGTCCGTTTGCTCCAGCTGTGTTTCTGGAGTCCCTCCCGTGTGCTGTTCCAGGGGCTCAGGGCTCAGCAGCGAACAGAGCAGACCAAGATTCCGCATGCAGCTGACCTTGCTGTCGGGGGCGGCGGCAAGGGACAAAGAAAGATGTGAAGAGGTCAAACATACAGTCCAGTTAAATGGCAGTGCTTGATATGAAACAAAATAACGCAGGAGAGGGGGCGGGCAGAGCTGGTGGGAGGGGACATTTGAAATGAAGTGATTCAAGAGGGAGATATTTGAGCGAGCCCTGTGGGTATCAGGAAGACAGAGTTCCAGGCAGGGAGAACAGCATGTGCAAAGGCCCTGGGGTACGAACAGCGAGGAGGTCCATGGGGAGACGCAGCAAGACCTGTGGGCTTTGCCTCTGAGACTGATGGGGGCCCTCGGAGGGCCTGGAGCAGAGGGTGGGTAACACATAGCCTGAAGTTCTCCCATCTGGCTCTCCCCTTGTTCCCAGATCAGTCCCCAGAACGGTCACCTTTTAGGTGACTCCCAGGACATTCGGAGAGCCTCCCAGTGGGGGTGGGGACAGGATCTGGGCACGTCTTCCACACGTGGCATCGCCGTTCGCTCACTGCAGGGCCTGGCAGGGGCTCCGCTCGCCCGCATTCCTGGCTCGGGTGTTTGCCAGCGGAGGGACAGGTATCTCAGAAAACTGGAGAACATCCTCCAAAAACAAACCAACGAAGCCTCTGCTTTTCTATCTCCTTGTCCCAACAGATCTTCCCCGAACAGTTTTTTCTTTCCTGTAAAATACCTTCGCTGGCTTTTCTGATTCCAAAGCCGCCACACACAGACTGCACACAGCCTCTCCGGAGACAGAGAAAGGGCCCTTTGTTCCCAGCCCGTGTTCCCTGGAACTCCCCGTCTCCGGCAGCGCCAGCGCACCTAGGCGCTGTGTTGTTTTTCACACACGGTTTTGCAACGGGCTTTTTTCCACTCGACAATAGATGGCCCCACAGCTTTTATTTCCAGAAATTGGAAAATGAAGCGTGTCTGGCCTCTGCCTCCTCACCTACCACAAGCTGAAATTTAAGCCACGTGAACCCGGTTGGGCTAGGGTGCCGGGAGATGGGCAGACCCCAACATGCCAGGGGCCCAGGGTGAAGGAAGGCTGGGGGCGGGCGGTGCAGGGGTGCCAGGAGGCTGTCACCTCGAGCTTCTCCACGCAGCAGCCCCCAGCACCGGGCAGGGAGGGGCTGCCTTCTTGCAAATACCACAGAAGGAGAAACTGAGACCCAGAAAGGGCCAGAAGCCCAGGCCTGCGAGTCTCCAGCCCCTGCCCACAAATCTGCCCTGCCAAGAGTGTGTGCAGAGCCCCTTCAAGGTTCTGGGAGGATCCGCTGGCATTGGCTTCATTTTGCGACAAGGTGAGTAAGGCACAGAGAAGTAACATAACTCACTCAAGGTCATACAGCTGCCAGAGGTCAAAATCGGTTCTCTGAAGCTCTAGCAATCAGAAGCTCTGAGGTCAGAGAGACAGGCCCGGGTTCCAGCCAAGCTCCGCCACTTAGGGGCTGCAGGTGGAATCTGCCGTTAATCGAGGATTTCCTGAACATTCCAGAACATTTTGGAGATGGGGGAAATTGCTGCTCTCTGGAGAATGTCAAGGGAGACTAAGATGGGGGTTGGTGTGAATTCCAGGCACTCTCTGAGCCTCAGTTTCCCTATGTGCAGAGGGGACACTGGGGATCTCTGTGATGCCATTGACTGGGGCTGGGACCAAGGATGAAGGGGGCACCAGTGGGTGAGAGTGTGGGGGGCGTGGAGTGCCTTTGCCAAGCCCGCCTGTGATCCCAGGCCTGATCCAGCCTCTCTGGACCCATCACTCACCTACTACCCACTCCACACACCTGGGCCCCTCTCCCCACTGGCTGGCTGCAAGCCAGGGGTGCTGGGAGGCCAGGCCGGTACTTCCGTGCAGGCCGAGGTGGGGCTAGTCCGGGGAGTGGGGGTAGGGCACAGGGTGGAGCCAGGTGTCCCTTTGTCCCTGTTGTTACCGCCTCCAACTGAATTGGCATCTGACAGCTGAACTTTTCGCCCTTTCTCCCTCTTTTCATTTCCCTCTTTCTGGAAGTTTCTCTAAGTCCCAGAGGAGAATGAGAACCCTCCTTGAGCCCTAGGTTAACATAGGGAAGTGCCAGGGTGCCCCCACCCAAACCCAAGCACCATCCTCATACCCCCACTGTCTTCCCACATGCCCCAAAGTGCACATGTGGTTAATTTCTCACCCATCCCAGGCGGGGGCCCCCGTCCTCCTCCTGAGCTGCCCGCCACCCCTTGGCTGGCAGCCCTGAGGCCCCAGGGGGAATGAAATCTCCAGCAGGCTGGCTGCTCCATCACCCACCCAGACCAGGCCAGACAAGACTCTGGGGGTTCGATGCAGGCGGAGACGCCGGCTGGGGGAGCACTCAGGGCCCCATCTCCCCCTGCACCCTGGTCCCAGCTCTCCCTCCATCTGAGGGAGGGGGGTCCTCCGTGCCCCACACTCTGGACTCTGGGGCCAGCCCCTTTCTGGGGAGGTCCTGCCCGGCATTGGCGGGACCGAGCCTCCCTCCGGAGAGAGGCCAGGACTCACTCTGGTCACAAAGCAAATTCAGGCAGAGCACAGGCTCCCTCGGGCTTTGGGCAGGGGGTCTCCTGACCCCCAAAGGCTGGACCCCAGAGCCTGCTTCTTGGACCAGCTGCACATCCTGATGCCAGGAGGCCTCCGCGCAAACCCCAAGCCCCAAGCCTCACCCCCACACTCTCCCCACTTCCCAGCTGTGCAACCAGACAATAAAAATGTCAAATGGCTTGAAATAAAATTGTAGGTGGTTTGAGGCCATAAAACTAAGTACCGGGAGGGACAGTGGCAGAAGGCCTCCCAAACAAGGTGGCGCTTGGAAGGAAGAGGCTGGGACAGGGGAAGGTGTTCTGGTAGGGGGGACGGAGCACCAGCTCGAAGGACACGGGGAAGAAGTGGGAGAGCTGGGCTGCTGTGCTCGGTGGCCGCCAGGCATGACCTCGGGCCAGCGCAGGAGCTCAGGGGCCACTGCGCCACTTACAGTGGTTTAGGTCGGGGGAGGTGACCTGAATCCCCCAATCGCTGTGATAGGCACGGCTTTATTTCCAGTCCCTGTGGAGGAATAGGGTGTGCTGGGAGGGTCTGGGCGGGGAGAATGACTGCAACCAGGAGCCCCAGAGACCCTCCCCCCAGAGTCTTCCCCTTCTCAGCAGTGGGGACCTCAGCCCAGGATCAGAGCTCAGCCAGGGTTGGGGCTCAGCCAGGGATGGGGGCTCACCTGGGGCTGGAGCTTGGCCTGGCTGCTCTTCCTGACCCCGGGGAACACTGCCCCAAGGCCAGCCAGGTTGTTCGGTCCCCGTTGTCCTGAGTCCAGGCCGCAGCAGGCCTGTGGGAGGCCCACTCAGACGGGGATAGGGGCTGGTGTATGCCCCCACCTGGCTGCTCCTGCCCCAACCCACACCCTACCTGTGACCTGGTGACAGACGACTAGAGAACTCCCGGGGACCCCAGGGGCCTTGGGGTCCTGAGTTGTAGTTTGTTGTGAGGACCCCCTGAGGATAGCACTGCCTTTCTGGCCACGTGGTGACAGTCTGATCTGAGCCAGAAGGCCCAGAAGTGGGGGGACAGGTGGTACTTGGAGCTCCCCTCTGGCTGCAGTCTCAGCCCATCAGGAGCTATCAGGCAGAGGCCTTCTGGAAACTTCCTGGCTTAGCCTAGGGCAAATAAAGCCTCTGCTGGCTGCTCTGGGGCACCTCAAAATTGTGTTGAGATGCTACAGCAGAGCCATCTTGCTTGAATCCTCCCCTTAACAGGGAACTCATTCCCTCTAAAGACAGTGGCACCAGCACGAGCCCAACAGGGAGGGGAGAGATTGAGGCTCTGGGAAGGGCAGTTCCTAACCTCGGGTCCCTCAGTAAAAGGCAGGCCCAGGGCCCCACCCCACCCCACTCGCAGACAAGGCCAGCCAGGTTTGGACTACAGATGTGGACGAGGCAGAGCCCTACGGCCCTCCACCCCTCCACGGGAGACCTGCTTGGGGTTGAAATTCCCTCCTCCCGCTCTCGGCTCCCTTGCTCTTCCAGCTCTTCTGTCCTCAGAGGGCTGCCAGCCCAGCAGGGGGCGTGAGAATGTGGCCAAAGCTATGAAGGGGGACACACTGGCAGCTGTGGAGCCGGGGGAGGGACCTGATGGGGCTGGGAGGGCAGGGGAGCATTGGCGTTGGTGGGGAGGGGTCTGTACTGAGCTGAAGGCTGACTGGAAATTAACGAGGTGGTGGGGGCCAAGAGTGCTCGTAGCAGAGCAGTGGTGTCTCTGGAGACCCCTTAGTGCATTTGAGACTCTGAGTGACTGTGACAAAGACCCCCTCTCTGGACCTGGGTTTGCATATCAGCAGCGTGGCTGCAAGGAGGAAGGCTCTAGTCTTGGCCATAGGCCCAGGACACAGTGACATGAAGACCAATACCTCCATGAGTTATATTTTAATAAGTTACCAGATAATTCCACCTGCCAAGGAGTGAACCATGAGGAGATTTGGGTCAGCCTCTTCTGTGAACGCCCTGGAAGACCACCCCCACCCCCAAGCCTCTTGGGCCCACCGCTGGCCTGAAAGTAGGTAGACATGCAGACGGTGGGCCTCCAGCTGTGTGAAGCATCCTCACAGACTGATTCCTTGTCTGGGCACATGGAAGGGGGGACACCTGGGAGCTGGACCTTGGGCCTTGACTTGCCTGCAGCAGCCTCCTCCTCCCCGGCCTCCCTGCCTCTGCCCTGCTCCCAGCACCCTGTCTGTCTGAAGCCTCTCGTGGCTCCCTACTGGGCTAGTGCCAGAGACTCCAGATGTGGCTCTGCGTGGCCTGGCCTTGGCACCGGTTCTGCCCTCATCTCCTGCGCATGAATACCTAGCCTCACTGAACTGCCTCCAGTTCTTCCATTTCTTGTTGCCTCAGGGCCTTTGCATGGGCTGCTTCCTCTGCCTGGAACGCTCTTCCCTCCCTCTTACTTTGGGAACTCTACAGGGCTTTAGCTCACAGACCACATGCCCAGGAGGTCCAGACCAGGTCACACTCTCCTCACTTTATGCACATTATAATCTTATGTCCACTGCTGAGCTTCCACCTGTGTCGTCTGCCTCACCCGCTTCCCCCTGCGGTGTCCCCGGGGACTGATACACAGCATGGACCGAAAGGGTGTGTGTTGACTGAGAGACTGAATGAGGGGTGGGTTCTGCTGGAAGTGAAGGAGGGAAGTTTGAAATTCAGCTCACCTGCCCCTCCCACACAGGAAGGATCCCCTGGCACCTCCCCAGCCACGGAACCCACTTTGAGTACCAGGAGCTTAGGGCGGCATCTTCACTTCATGGATGAGCCAATGCCCAAAGCCACAAAGCTCAAGGCCGCGGGTGAGGCCAGGACGACGACCCCAGTGCCCAGCTTCCTGCACCAGCCCATCGGATCTTACAGCGGCATTAGGGAGTCCCACAGTTCGCTGTTGGGTGACGGCCTGGCTCCTGGGACAGGACACCCTGCATCCCCGGGTGGCAGGTGTGAGGGCCAGACCGAGCTGTGCTGCAGCGGGAGGGCTGTTTCCTTCTCCTCCCTGGTGTCACCTCATCCATACCCTGGGAGACCAGCCGTGCTCGGTCCTACGCCTGCTGGTCAGCTGCTAGCTAGACCCACCCGCTGCCCGCACGCTGCCCTCCAGGAAAGGCTCCTGGGACAAATGCACCAGATGCCCTGGGAAAGGCTCCTGGCTGCAGTCCCAGGGGTCTTTCTGGGCACCGGCTGGAGCAGAGGTGTGGGCAGTTGCCAAACCAGGAGGAACTGAGTGTTTGTCTGGAAAGTTCTGGATTAGGAACCCCACTGCTTCCTGGCCTTTAGCATCCAGGAGCCCTCATCCTTCCCAAGTTTGAATTCTCTCCACCCCTGTCTGGTGGGAAAAGAAGACAGGATATGGTGGGTTTGGGGTTTGGTTTTGGGTTTGGGTTTTTTTTCTGACCTTTGTGGTGCCCCACACCGTGGCATTCTGCAGTCCTTTCTAGATATCACGGGTTCAACTTGGGAGGGATCTTGGTGCTGGTCTCCTGTTCCACCTCCCCCGCTAGTCCGTACTCCTCAAGGTCACTGCCATGGACCTCCATGTATCCTAGGAGGAGCTATTGTAAACCAGGGCCTAACCTGAAAAAGGAGAAACTGTATTTATTTAAATTGCATTTCTGAGTACTGACCTCCGCGCACCCTCAAAAGCCCTGCTGCACAAAGGACAGGGGCAGGGCCCAGCCTCCCTCCCCGCTGGCCTCCCACTGTCTCCCCGAAGGCACATCTTTTGTGTCTCCTCCCAGAAACATTGGTGAGAGCACGGAATTCCACATTCTGCTCCCTTTTCACCACAGTAGGCCACTGCCAGGCCCTCCATTCTGCACTTGAAGGTTCACGCCAGCTCTGCCCAATAGAAGGAGCCTGCCAGCCTCCAATGTCAAGTCTGAAAGCGGCCTCACCCATTTAAAGCACGGAATTCTATGCTTTTTGCCATATTACATTATTTTTACTTTGCATGACAACGCTCAACCAACTGAGCCACGCCAGTCAGGGCTACACTATTTTTTAAATTTAGACCCAATAGCCCTGCCTGGTGTGGCTCAGTGGACTGAGCGCCGGCCTGTGAACCGAAAGGTTTCTGGTTTGATTTCCAGTCAGGGCACATGCCTGGGTTGTGGGCCAGGTCTCCGGTTCTGGGTGTTTGAGAGGCAACCGATGTTTCTCTCCCTCTCTTCTGCTTGCCTTCCCCTCTCTCTAAAAAGAAAGAGAGAAGGAAGGAAAGAAGGGAGGGAGGGAGGGAGGGAGGGTGGGAGGGAGGGAGGGAGGAAAGGAAGAAAGAGAAAGAAAGAGAGAAAAAAAGAAAAACACTAAAAATAAATGAATAAACTTTGTGGCCACATATATATGATATACAATTTGCCATTTTATCCATTTTTAAGTGGCATCCAGTACATTCACCCTGTTGTGCAACCATCATGGCTATTCCCAAAACTTTATCACCCCAAACAGGAGCTCCGTACTCAGTAAGCAATCCCCCCATTCCCCTTTCAACCCCTCCAAGCCCCTGGTAACCTCTAATCTACTTTCTAGCTCTATAAATTGACCTATTCTAGATATTTCATAGAATTTCATACATGTCTGCCCTCTATGACTGCCTTCTCTCACTGAGCATTATGTCCTCAGGGTTCATCCGCATTGTAGCACGGGTCAGAACGTCCTCACTTTTGAAGGCTGAGTGATGTTCCACCTTCTGGATGGACCATACTGTGCTGCTCCATCATCTGTCAATGGACACCTGGGATGTTTGCAACTTCTGGCTGCTGTGAATCGTGCTGCTGTGAACATGGGTGTGTGAACATCTGTTCAAGTCTCTGCTTTCAGTTCCTTTGGTTGGTACCCAGGAATGGTATCACTGGCTGATATGGTAATGCTGTGCTTAGCTTTTTGAGAAACTGCCAAACTTTTTTCTGCCACATGCAATGTAATTTTCGATTTTCTTTTTTAAAAGATTTTATTTATTTGTTTTTAGAGACAGGGGAAGGGGGGAAGAAAGAGAGGGAAAGAAACAACAATGTATGAGAGAAACAGCAATTGGTTGCCTCTCACATGCCCCTAACCAGGGACCTGGCCCTCAACCCAGGCATGTGCCCTGCCTGGGAATCCTAGTGACCTTTTGGTTTGCAGAATGACACCCAACCCACTGACTCACCCTAGTCAGGGCTGTAATGTTCGGTGTTCTAGCAGCCACAGGAAAAATAATAGAATAGGAAGATACTAGTAAAATTAATGTTAATGATATATTTTACTTTACCCAGTATGTCCAGAGCATTATCTCAACATGTAATCAATACAGAAATTAATGAGCTATTTCTCGTCCTTTTTTACATATGAAGCCCTAGCAACCCAGAGTATATTTTATACTTTAAGTACATCTCTATTTGGGTGCTGAACTTTCAACAGCTATAATAAAATGGGTTCCTACTCAGTGAAGTTGTACTTTAAAAGTTTATGCTGTTCAGTTTTAAGTTTACATTTGAAATTCAACAATATGGACACCTCAGTCCCTCTGTTGTTATTAGCCACATGGCAAGTGTCAGCAGCCTCATGAGGCTGGTGGCTCCCACATGGGACCGCGCAGGGCAGACTACAGTCGTGCGCCACTCAGTGGTGGGGGCGCATTCTGAGGGTAGGTGCATCTTAAATCACTCTTCATATCACTAGTTCCCCTTTCTTAAAACTTCTAGCCCTGGCTGGTGTGACTCTGTGGATTGAGCGTCAGCCTGCAAAATGAAAGGTTGCTTGTTCCATGCCCAGTCAGGACACAGGACTGGGTTGCGAGTCAGGTCCCTGGCTGGAGGTGTGTGGGAGGCAACCGACTGATGTCTCTCTGCCTCTCCTTCTCCTTCCCTCCCCTCTCTCTAAAAAGAAATAAAATCTTTTAAAAAAAGAAAAAGAAATTCTAGAGCAATGAACACTGTCCAATAAGAGATAAAATACAAGCCACATGTATAATTAGTATTTTTCTAGTAGCCACATTTTCATATGAAGTTTTAGCAATCTAGAGTATATTTTATAAAAATTTAATAGTACACTTTCTTTAACCCAATAGATCCAAACTAGTGTTATTTCCAAAAGTGATCAATATTAAAGCTATTGAGATATTTTCATTCTCTTTCTCTTCTTAATCTTGGAAATCTGGTGTGCGGTTTATGGCAGCACACCTGATGCAGACACTCCCTTCTCTTTTTATCCTCACCCCCGGACATTTTCTCATTTCTTAAATTTTTTTTTCATTTATTTATTTCCAGAGAGAGAGGGAGGGAGGGAGGGAGAGAGGGAGAGAAATGTCAGTGTGTGGTTGCCTCTTGTGCGCCCCCAACTGGGAAGCTGGCCCACAACCCAGGCATGTGCCCTGACTGGGAATCGAACCAGTGACCCCTTGATTCACAGGCCGGCACTCAATCCACTGAGCCACACAATTTTCTCATTACTTTTAGAGAGAGGAGAAAAGAGAGAGAAAAACACCAATTGAACCCTCAACCTAGGCATGTGTCCTGACCGGGAATCAAACCCACAACCGTGGGGTCTACAGGCCAACACTCTAACCAGCTGAGCTACTAGACCAGCCGGGGCCAATCCTCATTTTTCATTGTAGATACTTAATCTGTACTTAGATTCCATAAAACATAGAGCGGAAGAAACAGATTTGCACATCCAAGATGTTCCAAATGTACTTAAAAGTTTTCCAATCACTAAATTGAGAATCAGACATTGTTTTCGGTTTGGGTTTACTTTTTATTTTCAAGTTGTTTTTGATTTACAGAAGAGAGTGTCCATTTTTACATGTGAATGAGCGGTAACGACTCCAGTTCCTCAGACACAGCAGCCACATTTCAAGAGCTCGGGAGCCATGCCGGGCTGGTGGCCAGTGAGCTGGATGGTGAGGGTGTAGAACAGTCCCGGATCGCAGAAAGTTCTACTGGGCCACACTGGGCTGTAGATTTGGGCTCCGCCTGCAAAGTGGGAGAGAAGTTTGGGGTTACATTGAGAGGGGAGAGTGGAGGTTCTGGATCATAATGGCTGGAGCTGTGTGTGTTTAGGCAAGAGACAGATGTGTCTCTCTGGGCCTCAGTTTTCTCATCCGTGAAATGGGCGGCTCCAGGGGTGCACACTGGAGGAGGTAGATTTCTGCTGCAGTGGTTGGAGTCCAGGGTCTGGGAGGGCTTTGTGACCACTGGTGGGGACAGGAAAGACTGGGAATTTTGGGAAATCAGCCAGCACAGGCCCAGAGAATCTGTTTTTGAGTACTTATTGAACATGAAACACCAAGTAAATATAAAATCCAGTTCACACTGGCATCCCTGAGCACTTTTATTTTGTTGCCTCTGCAAACAGGCCAGGCTCTCTTTCACCTCAGGGCTTTTGTATTGGCTGTTTCTTCTGCCAGGAACATTCATCCCCCTGACTCCTACTCGGCCTGGTGAGCTCTTACATAACCTTCAAAACCTGATCCTATTGTACCCCTTCCAGACATAGCCCCAGACTTAAGCCTCAATTCCAAGGCACAGGAAGCTTCTGGTAACTAACTCTGTCTTCTGCCCCAGACTGGGGAAGAGTCTAAAAAAGCTGAGAAAGGGTCAGGGTGGCACCTGGCAGCTGTTGGGACCCACCCCACCTTCCCTGGGGACCCCCGCCCAGGTGGAGAGGTCGTGCTGCCTAGTGCCTAGGAGAAAGCGGCCTCGGATCACTGTTTTTGTTGGAGTTCCAGCTCTGCCATTTCCTCACTCTGAGTCACTTGGCCTTGGTTTTCTCATCTGTAAAATAGGGGTCACACCAGTGCCTGTCTCCGGACTCACGAATTTTCACTTTGGTCGCCCACACATGCCCCCTGGGCATGGGTTATTATTTTTGTTATTGATGATGCTGTCTCCACTTTCCCTCCTCCCAGCCCCTCTGACCCACGGGTCTACTCAGCTGGGCCAAGACACGATGTCCCTGGTGCCATTATCTCCTTGGGGTGCTGTTGCAGCTGCTTTTGGCGGTGTGCTGCTTCTCCTACCTGCGCGTGTCCCACAAGCCCATGTGGTCCCCTAGGTCGGCGGTGGGCTCTCTCATCACAGCTCCCAAAGGGTGGGCAGGGTCAATGTCCTCTGAAGGGACCCTGCTAGGCCACCTTGGGCTCCCCACCCACCCGCCCCTGCTGTTACTGCTGCGGGTGTGGACACTCAACATCCTGCACCTCCGTCCCGCTGCCCAGAGCTGTGCCCAGAGCTGTGGCCCAGCCCAGTCGACTGCCAGCTGGCCGCCAACCGCAGCGTGTGCCTTCGGGTGGGTGCAGCCCCCGTGCATCCCTGAAAGGTCAGCTACCAACCGCAGGCACAGCTCTCGCCTTCCCCCGGCCACCCAGCCAGTGCTGGGTCTGGTTCAACCTGGACCCGCCTGGCCACGGTCCACCACTGAAGATCCTGTATGGACACTTCACTCTCACCTTGCCCACCACACAGACTTGGACATCCTGCGGTAGGGCTGGTTTGAGCCGTGGCCCGGCCAGCTGGCCAGCACACCAGTCAACCTCTCAGCCAAGAGTGAGCTGATGGCCGGATGGTGTCCAACTGGAGGAAGCATTCGACTAGGTGCTTTAGGTTCACCTCAAAGTGGACATGTACAGGGGCTCCACAAGCCACTGCCCCGGCGGTCATGACCAAGTGGCTGTCCCAGTACAAGTTTTACCTGGCTTTTGACAACTTGCACCCCAACTGCATCATGGAGAAGTCAGGGGGAAAATGCCCTGCAGGCCTGGACTGCGACCATGGTGTTGAGTGAGCCCCAGTAGGAGGAGCAACAATTCCTGCCCCCAATACCTTCATCCACTCTATGGCTTCCAGAGCCCCAAGGAGCTGGCCAGGTATCTGCTAGTGGTGGACAAAGACCACACCCACTACCTGAGTTACTTCCGCTGGCAGGAGACACTGCAGCCTCCATCCTTCTGCTGGGACCTGATATTTTTCGAGGCTTGCTGGAGGCCACACCAGGAGCCCAGACACACACAGTGACCAGCATGGCCTCCTGATTCACACGGGCCGGACAGCCTGCGGCCTCACCTGCGAGCCACTTCTGATTTCAGGAACCTTACCTGCAGGGACCTCATTGCTGGGGCCAGGGCGCCGGGGGAGGGGGTCTCACCTGTGGGGATGTGGGGTGCTGGGAACATCACCCACCAAGGCATGCGCTGCCTGGCCTCAGGTCCCTCCCACTAGGGATGGCCCTGCTGGATCTGCTTGTGGTCATTACCGCTGGTGTAACTGCCTGTGGGGCAGGCAAGAAGGCAATGTTGGCACCGTCTTCCAGATGAAACGCTCCGACAAAAACTGATGTGTCCTCCCTATTTCTAGAACAGAGGTTCTCACTCCAGGCCAACTCTGCCCCCAGGGGACACTCAGCAATGTCTACATTTGTAGTTGTCCAGACTTAGAGTGGACTGATAGCATCAAGTGGGTGGGGGGTCAGGAATGCTGCCCAGAAGCCTTCATGGCCCCCCAAACCCAGAATAGTCTGGCCACAAATGTCAAGAGGTGGAAAACCCCTTACGATCAAGCCCATCAGGCAGAGTGGGAGAGTAAGGCCCAGAGGGACTAGAAAGTGGTGGCCAGGCTGTCTTGGGGTCAACATGAGGCAGGGCTGGCACAAGGACAGGGACCACCCCTTGAAGGAGGTCAAGGGGAGGGAGTGTGATACTGCGTGTGCAACACGTGATGATCATGCAGGGCCAGGAGCATGACTGTCAGCAAGGGTGTGTGAGGCTGTGTGTGACGGAATTTGCAAACCTGTATCCTTTTTTTTTTGAATGAGTGGTAACTCTGAGGGTACCCCTCTGTGAGTGTGCAGTTCCAAGTGCGAATAACAACTGAGTGTGTAAGCATGTGGGCTGTGGGCCTGGGTGTGATGCTGTTAAGCCCGTGTGGGTGGCAGTCTCAGTGCCGTGTGTGTGTGTGTGTGTGTGTGTGTGTGTGTGTGACCTGAGCTGAGAACCCCCGCCCCAGGGATCTGTGGGGCGCCCTGTTTACATTTCAATTATTTAGCGGGCTAAGCCAGAGCTCTGTGGTTGGGATGTTAGATCTGGGTGGGAGACAGGGAGGTTAAGGTCCCAGGAGGCTGGGGGCAGGCGGGCGGGGGGAGGCGCGGGGTACACACACTCAGTTGAAGCCAAGTTTCAGGGACTACAAATGCAGGCTTCAAGGCCAATTTTTCCACTGTATGTCCTGAGCTCAGCATTGTCCCTCGTTAAGGGTCAGGGCCATCTAGGATGGGGAAACTGAGGCTCAGCTTCCAAAGTGTCTGGGGCCTCCAGCCTCTCTGCCTTGCCAGGATGAGTCAACCCAAACAGTGGAGGAATCCACTGCCCGGAACCTCAGAGACAGAATACTGTGGGGGCGGGCAGGGTCCCCAGCCAGCCTCCATCCTGAAACTGTTTTCCGAGCAGACCACCCACTGGCTGGGACCTGGCTGCCAAGCCATGCTCTTGGAGCTCCATGTAAGTCCTGCTTGTTAGCTGCCTCGAGTTTCTCCAGCTACAACCAGGGCCCCAGGGAGCAGGGAGCTGGGGAATGTTTCTGCCTGGCTATGTGATCCTCCTTGGGGACAGCTTCTGATTGGAGCCCTCCAGCTTCTGGACCCGGATTGGGTCTGGAAAGGATGTGGTGGTTAGAGGGTGGTCTTGAACTCAGATGTGTGGGAAAGAGGGAATGGGGCCAGTCTAGGGAAACAGTAAAGGAGGGAGGGGGATGTTCCTTTGGAAGCCCCCAGTCTGAGGGGCTGGAGAGGAAGGGTCCACGCCCGCTAGTCTTTAAGATGACAGCCTTGAGCTCAGCTCTAAGCGCCCGCCCCCTCACCC
The DNA here is from genome assembly GCA_028533065.1 of Trachops cirrhosus. NCBI lineage: Eukaryota > Metazoa > Chordata > Mammalia > Chiroptera > Phyllostomidae > Trachops > Trachops cirrhosus. The sequence goes on along the minus strand of CM052545.1, from coordinate 38,323,930 downwards.
GCCCCTTTTCAGACCCGGGACCCCCTCATCCCGCCCCGTGCTCTGGGAACTCAACATGCTGCGCCCTTCCTGGGCCTGCCAAGCATCAAGGTGACACCGCGGGCAAATATAAACCCCGCCCAGCACTTTTTCCGTCCTCTGCGGGGGCTCGTCATAAATCCCCCCTCGAGCTTCGGGCAGGGTTTTTTATGGGCCAGGACCTAGATCCCTTGGGGCTGGCTCTGCCCCAGCAGGCGCCGGTTTTGCGCTGGACAGGGCTGGCGTCCTCCCCAGACGTATCCCCATAGGGAGATGGGCAGCGCACAAATATTTTTAGCTAGTGAAGGAAGATAGAGTCTTCGAGGTCGCTCTCGTGGGGGCTGATCCGGCGTGAGGATTCTCGTCAGGTGAGGGGTGCTCGGGTCCACCTGGATCTCGGTCTCTTCTGCAGAGCGCCTGCACCTTCCCCTACCAACCTCCATTCTCCCCTTTCCCTCCCCGGAAGTGCACACTGTGTGGAGGTGGGGATGGGGACACCCTGGGGAGACAGGTCCAGCTGGCCCCGTCTCATCTACACAGTGACTCCATCTTCCCCCAGAAACACATCTAGCTGGGATGGGACACGCGGGGGAGGAGCACTGACACCTGCAGGGGCATACGATGGACGGTCCCTGACGACATGGCCCCGACTCACCCTATTTCCCCGCTTGTATCCTGAGAACCCTCTTTGAATATTTCCTTCCCCCCAAAGCAAACGGGATCCTCCCGCCATCCTGGAGGTGATACCCGCACCCATCCCCTTTTTCCCAATGGAGATGGCGCCGCTTTCCCACATGCCCTCCCCCTCCAAGAGGTGGACACCCCTGGTGCGCACAATCGAGACCGGCTCTATTTTCCACACTTTATCTCTGTACAGTTATCGCATGAGTCCCGAGGCCGCGACGGCATCTTCAGCGCCTGGGCAGTCTGTTTCGGGGTTTGCCAGGCGGGGCTGTGGGTGCCGTAGGGGCAGGGGAAGTGGCCGCCGTCTGGCCGGGACCGGTGAGGTAGGGTCACACGCAGGCGCACTCGCGTGCCGACAGCTCGTGCACCGTGTGATAGCGGCTGTGCGCGTCCAGGAAGGACACTTCGTCCTCGTAGGCCGTCGGGCGGCAGCAGGGCTGCGCGCGAACCCTCTCCCGCCGCACGCGCCGCCGCTGGCGCAGGCGCCGCAGACCCAGGTCGTAGACGCGCGCGGCCGCCTCGCACGCGCCTGCGCAGTAGCGGAACAGCACCGTCTCGTCCGACGCGTAGCCCAGGCCCAACTCGCTCACGCGCACCTCGAGTTCGCGCAGCCCGCACGGCCGCGTCCCCGACCGCGCACGCGCGCGCCGCCGCCGGGGTCCCGCTCGACGGCGGGGACTCGGGGGCCTCCCGGCCCACGGCGTCAGCTTGCGCAGGTCCACGGCATCTGGGGCTCCCTGCAGCAGTGCACGGTCTGCGAGGGGAGGGAGAGAAGGGGGTGGGGGTCAGCGGGGGGCGGGGGCGGGGGGAGCCTCTTCCCCTCGATGTTCTCCTGCATAAAATGACCCTTGAGGGGTGCTGGGTCGCCAGCGCATCTGCCTGGGCGGTGTTGGAGGGGTGCATATCCAGACCCCCCACGCTTGGTCCCGAAGGCTACCAACACCTTTCTGGACGCTGCTCCTATGCTGAGCTGCTCAGAGCCTGGCTAACCCTTCCCGGGTGCCCTGGACCACTTTCCAGCATGCCCCACCTGAGCTGCGCTGATCTGGGTGTCTCAGCCACTCTAGGCACCGCCCCCCCCCAATACTGTCTGTGGGTCCCATCCTTATGCTGGGCTGCCCCAGGGTACTGACACACCCTGTCTGACCAGTGTTGGAGTGCTATTTCCCCCATCACAACCCCTCACCCTTTAGTTGAACTGTATGGGTCTCAGCTTCACTCTCTGGGGACCCAAACCACCCACATCTCATCTGAGCCCCTGGGCTGCTCATAACCCTCGATCCTGTCCCTACTGCTCCACTGTGCAGTGGGACTCGGTTCCCCAATCCGGAAACCCAAATGGAGGTGTTTGGGCTTCTCAGAACACACAGAGGAGCAGCAGGCACTGAGGCCTGCGTGCGAACCCCAGAACATGGAGTGGCAGCAGCTGTTGTCAGGGTCACTTTCATGTTACAGATAAGGAAACTGGGCACCCAAAAGAGCAGATGTGCCCAAGGCTCTACCACCAGCAGGTGGCAGGGAGAGACACAAACCCAGATAGCATTCTTCCTGCTTCTATCAAGTGCCCAAGTTTGGCCCAAGTTCAGCCTTCTTGTCCCACAGCTGCCAGGAGGTGCCCAGGCTCAGAATCCCAGGGTCCTGTTGCCTAAATTTATTTCCCAAGAGACTGGTCCCTGCCCCAGTACAGTAAGTTCTTACTTTACATCGTCGGTAGGTTCTTGGAGCTTCGGCGAAACAACAAAGAATGAAACCAGTTTTACCAAAGGCTAATTGACATAAAGAAGAGTTAAGTTCCTAGGCATCTCATCGTTATAACAAAACTATGTTTGAGGAAATAACTTTATTTGAGAACCTGTTACACTCCGAAGCCCCGGGAGAGAAGTGCAGGGGTTGGAATGGCTGTTGGGAGGCTCCCAGCCCCTGACAGGTTGCAGTCACACTTGTGGTTGGGAGAAGAAATCCTGAGTTTAGCCCCCACCTGCCCCCAAGGCTGGCGTACCTGGCTGTCAAAACAAGTAAAAGGGAAGCCTGAGGGGGAGGGACTGTCGCCTTGGGGGTGTCTGTTTCCATAGGGGATCTCAGAAAACAGACAAGCTCCCATTCTGAGCCTAGCTCTGCCACTGTCCTTGTACAACTTCAGGTATGTGACCGCCCTGCTGTGCCTGTCTCCCTGTGTGCTTGCAGAGCTTGCCGAGTCCCTGCTGTTTGTGGCTGGGAGGGTGGAAAGTGGGGGGCAACAGAACAGCCTTTTCTGAGTTCTTGCAGCCCAGAAGGAGAACCAGGATGACCAGCACTGTCTGCTCTGGATTTAGATTTGAGCCTGGCTCACTTCTGGTGCCTACAGTTGCCCATTTAGTGTGCACACCCCAAGGTGTGCATCTAGAGAGCTATTTGGGAAGTTGCCAGATGAAATACAGATGCCCAGTTAAATTTGAATTTCAGATAAACAGTGAATAATCTTTTAGTATGTCTGTCCCTGCATCCCTCCAGCAGGCCTGGTCATGTGCACAGGGTCTGGCACTCAAAGAGATGGGATCTGCTCCCTGCCCCCCCACCTCCACCCCAAGCCTGAAATTCCACCATCAGCGCATTAGTCCCAGGGACTAGAACATTAGGCCTTGGGGGAATCAGCAGCCACTCCCTTCCTGCAGTACAGCTGGGCACAGGGATAGGACACAGGGCTGGCAGTTACTACCCATGGGCTGAGACACTTCCCAGTAGATTCCATCATTGGTGCTTTGCCCCCAGAACCTGGAGCGCTAGCTTTGGGGGCCCCACCCAGGTCTCTGGGACCCAGTGTCCTGGAAAGGACTCTGTGGTCTACAAGGGCAAGGGGTGGGGGTGGGAGCGAAGTCCATGCTGGAGGCCACCCCTGTGCATTGTGAAGACAAGAAAGAAGGACTGTGTGGCCTGGCAGGGCGGGTGTGCATGCGGTCGCCACCCGCAGGCACCATGCATGCACCAGGCCTGCACCTACACCCGGCCGCCTACGCGGGCACACCGTGTGGACATGTGCGTGCACACACAAGGTCAGGGCCCACGCAGAACTTATACAGGACAGGTGCCAGAGGCACGTGGGGAGCTGGATCGAGTGGCCACATTCCCCAGGTGGGTGTTTCATTCTCTACCTCCCTGCCTTTTCCACATCGTTCTCTCCCACTCTGTCTGTCTGTCTCTGTTTCTAGGTCTCTCTCTGTCTTCCCCCCTCTTAGTCCCTATCAACGCATGCAGGTCACTGGGGCCTCCAGTCCAGCTCCCCCTCCCCACACTGTGCTGTGGGGGGCCACCCAGCTGAGTTCCTAGGTCTAATCTCCATCTGGCCCCCGACCCCCCGAGGGACAGAGCCTAATTCCTTTTGACAGTTGAGCTAAGAGACCCCAGTTCCCAGGACCATCCCCCACTTCCAGGCCTTTGGGCGATTTGCACCCTTCTTCCACCCCATCTTTAAAAAGCCTCTGTGGCCCAGTTCCACTGCCTAGAATTCCACCAGTATGGCCGCCCCTATGTTGGGGGTATCTGACCCAAGACCAGGAGAGGGGCTTACACTGGGCCAGGCGGGAGATCCGGGCATCCAGGGTGCGAGGTGGCCGGCGCAGCGGGGCTAATGCGGGTCCAAGGCGTTGGTTGAGGAGCAGGCCATCCCGACACATCCAGATGGAGAGCACAGAGCTGCAGAGCACCGAGGCCAAGGCCGCTGCCTTCCAGCGCTGCATCCTTGGCCTGTGGGCACGGGATGGTCAGCCCAACAGCCTCAGTCCACCAGGCAACAAACAGGCACAGGGTACTGGGCCAGGCACTGGAGACACAGTGGGGCCGCTGATTTTGAACCACTGCTGCTCAATGACCAGTAATAACAGACATGATTTAGCAAGGAACCGCCGAACATGGTTGTGAATAGCACTGCTAAGGAAGGGGTGGGCGCTGTGCCAGAAGTTTCAGGGGAACTGCCTCACCTGGGGGCCCCAGAATGCTTTCCTGAGAGTTGAGGAAACTTGAGACTTAAACAAAGGTAGCAGCTGTCCAGGTGGAAGAGAGTGGTATCTCAGGCAGGGGGAACAGCCAGTGCAAAGGCACTGAGGCTGAATCAAGCTTGGTCAATCCAGCCAGGAGCCCAGTGCATTTAGGGAAAGAGTGAAAAGTGAAGGAGTTCCCAGTAGGGGGCACTGTGGGGTTAGGGTGGCCAGGAGGCCCGGTGCTTTGAATAGTCTGGGAGGCAGAAACCTTGGGATTGAGTCTTTGTTCCTTAACTAAAATGTCCTTGGGAGTGACTTCCTGCCCCTTTCAGAGCCTGGGTTTACTCTCTAGACAGGTAAACTGATTCCCAGGAATGGGCTGCAATGAACCAAAGCTGCTCTGGACCCACTTCCAGGCTATTGCACAAGCTGGTCCTTCCACCCAGAACACTATTCTCTCCCTCCCCACTTCTATTCCCTTTCAGGTTCCTTGTGGACCAGCACCTCCCCCAGGAAGCCTTCCTTGACTGCCCCCCACCCCAGGCCCTGAGCGTCCCCCATTAGAGCACCCATTACTTGGTGCTGTGACTGCCTGGGAGCGTCATGCTTGGTGCACAATGTTTAATAACCCTCGTGCACCCTCACAACCGTGTCAGAGCAGCTCCCTGCTGCCTGGCGGCCCCTGGCCCTCGTTTACATTCCCCCACCCGGCTGCCTGGTGCCGGCCCGCGCGGGGCCTGGCGACAAGCCCGGTGTAAACATTTACACAGAGCGCTGAAAGCCGGGCTGGACGCGGGTCAGCAACTGGGCTCGGCCGCGGGGTGCCTGGCGCCCCCATGGGAGCACCTCTGCGCACAAGCTGTTTGCCCCAGCGCAGGGCGCGGAGTGAGTGCGGGGCAGTGATTTGCATTTCATTTGCGTGTGATTCACGTAGGCCCAGCGGTGGGTGCGTGGTTACGCAGCGCCGGCTGCCGTCTCACGGATGCACTGGCACAGGACCTACACCCAGCAGACAGTAACAATGAGTATTCACGAAGTGCCTGCTCTGCGCAAGACCCCGTGCTGAGCCCAGGAGAGACGCACTATTACCTCCATTTTACAACTGAGGAAACTGAGGCACAAAACGGACACGAAAGGGCTTGTTCAAGGGCATTTGGCTAGAAAAGGACCTGAGATTCCAACGCTGGCTCAGTAACACCAGGCACATCACATGGGCTGGACTGGGCTGGGCCGTGCTTCCAAGCAGAGGCTGTCGAGTCACTCCAAGGACTTGCCACTATGTGGTATCACGATTCTTATTGCTGTCGGTGGCGGTGGTAGAGAGTGAGCTCCCAGACATGGGGGCATGTAAACAAACCCTGGCCAGGCTGGATATCTGAGGGCACAGTACTTGCAAAGGCTTGGGGGAAGGACCAGGCCGGGCTTGTTGAAGGAACAGGGAGGCGGCCCCTGTGACTGGAGCTGAGAGAGGCAGGGGAGGTGACAGGGCAGGTGGTGTGGGGCCTTGTGGGCTGCAGGGAGAATATTTCATTCTCAAGGTTGTGCAGCAAGCAGAGGTCAGCCATTTGTCAGGTGCCCAAAGCCACCCCCCTATTTTAAAAATTTTTATTTATTGATTTGAGAGAGAGAGACAGAGCAGCATTGATTTGTTGTTCCACTTCTTTATGCATTCATTGGTCAATTCTTGTATGTGCCCTGACCCAGGATGGAACCCGAAACCTTGGTGTATTGGGGAGACACTCCAACCAAGTGACCTGCCCGGCTAGGGCACCCCCTTTATTTATTTATTTATTTATTTATTTAAAGATTTTGCTTACTTTTAGAGAGGAAGGGAGGGAGAGAAACACGGATGTAAGGGATCAACATCGATCGGCTGCCTCATGTATGACGGACTGGGGACCAAACCCACAACCCAGGCATGTCCCCCAGCTGGGAATCAAACCAGCGACCTTTCGCTTTGAGGAAAGACGCCCAACCAACTGAGTCACACCAGTCAGGGAAATCCCCTTTATTCTTAATGAGCACCTACTATATGACAGAGCCTGTTCTGTAAACAGTGCATATTAAGTCATTTCAACCTCACAAGAATCTTCATCCCATTTCACAGATGGGGAAACTGAGGCCTAGAGTAGTAACATGACTTACCCAAGGTCACAGAGCTGTGATCAGAACTCTGGTGGCTGCAACCCCTAGTAGGGGGAGATGGCAGGGGAACCCACCCAGGCTCAAGACTGCGGGTGAATCTGGCTTTCTGTTGGTCCCAACGCCCCGCTCGCTCTCACACCCAAACCTTGGAGCAGTGTGTTTCAGCCTCCCTGTTGGAGTCAGGCCCCTGTGCAGTACCAGGCTGTGGTCCTGACTCCCCTAAGGGCTTCAGAGGGGACTGAGAGGGTGGGTGAGACAAGAGCCAAGAGATGGCCTGGCCAGAGGACTTCCTCCCCACCCCTCCCCCAGTGGCCTTGAAGCGGTAGACCCCACCAGAGCTCTGATGGGGGACAGGAAAGCAGGGGGGCTGACAGTGGAGGGGGCCCAGCATGCCAGCTGATAAGCATCTGTTAACAATGGGCCTTTCTGTAAGGGGGTCACCCAACTGGTTTGTCTCTGGCACGGGCCTGACCCTGAGAGGGCGACGTGGGTGTGGCGGAGGGCACGGGGAGGGCCTAGGTGTGTTTGTGTAATGGAGGCTTCTAGACTTGGGGAGGTGGGTGCCTCGCAGCGCATTTGGGGCTCACTCATTCAGACCCAGCATTCTCATTCTTGCACACACTGAATCCCACTCACACATGGGTATTGGGTGTTTTTACACTGTCAAACAATATCCCATTTACACACTCAATGTTTTCATACATTCATGCATTTGGGCATTTTTACATACATTGAAACCCTCACATTCATACACCTCAGCACTATCATATACATATTTGGGAGTTCTCACACACACACAAACACGATCATACTCATACACTAGGGTGTTTTCACACTCCTACTCAAACATTATCACATACTTGGATATTCTCATCATTAATCTAACATTACACACACTTGCACACAATCACACACATGTTTTCACACTCACTCAAACATTATAAGAAACACATGGGAGCATTACCACATTCACACACTGTTTCACACTCACACACTTGGGTATTTTTAGACTCATGCATTCAACACTCGCATACTACCATGTGCACAAGCTACTGTGTTTCACACTCATGCACTTCCACACTTGGGCAGTTTACATTACACTCAAACATGGTCACACTGAAACAGTACCATGTCACACAGTAGTGTGACTGCATTCTGGCTCCATGCTCATGCATGCAGGGGCACACACACGTGCACACCCGCAGTGCTGCTGGCCTCTCACTGCTGAGATGCCAGAGGAACAGTGAATGGCACCCTCACGGCGGGCTGCGGGTGAGGCCCGTGGAAGTGGAGGCGGCAGAATGACCCAGGACAGAATTGCCTTGCCCCAGCCCCTGGCACCCAGCCAGGGTTCACACCTGCTGACATCTCAGGTGCCACCCGCACTGCCCCGATGGGGACTGGCCAGTTCCCTTCCAAGCCCTCAGACAATGTCCAGACCCTGGAGAGTCCTCACTGTAGGGGGAAGGGAGTAACCTTCCTACTTAGGGGCCAGGCCAGTCTGAACTGCAGCAAGAGGGATGGAGGCTAGACTTCCATCTCTAGCTGAAGGCCATAGTATCCCCAGGGCTGGAGTGGGAATCTGAGACTCAGAGAGGAGCAGTGATAAGTAGCCCAAAGTCAGTCAACCACGCAGGTCCTTCCAATCATCCAGAGAGCAGGCATTCAGGGTGAAGGTGTGTGGGTGTTTCTGGCAGCCTCCTTGGTAGTGCCAGGAAATGCTGCTCATTATCCTGGTGTCCAGGCAACACCCTGGGGCTCCACCTGTCCACAGACCTTCCCAGGGACATCCACCAGGCATACTTGTTCCCAGGGAGAACAGCCTATGTCCTGAAGAGCTCCTGGCCTCAGGGAGGCACCTGCTTCATGCTTGTTCCCAGGGACAGGAAGGATGAGAGGTGACCCCTCCCTCAATCCACTCACCCCTTCAGTCTGGGGAGGCCTGGAATTGGGGCCTGTCGTCATTGGGCGTACACCTACTCATCCTTCAAAGCCCTATGTCCTAAAGCCCCTTCTCCAGGAAGACTTCCCTGCTCCCCATCTTGGCACTCCTGCCACAGGTCCCTCCCTCTTGCCCAGCCCTGCAGCATAGTGTCTATGTCCATGCCTGTCTTTTCTAGGGTAGAAGTTTCTGGAGGGGCAGCCTGGGCTGGATTATTGCAACAATTCTGTTCACAGAGGCATGAGCTGGCTGCAGCTCCCCAGTCTCCACACTTTTGGTGCCTCCCTCCACATGCTCTCTTCTCCTTCCTTTCCCCCTCACTCCTGGACAATCCCTGGTCCTCCCATAACTCAATTTCCCCATTTTCAGAAAGTGTCCAAAGGGGGCCACCCAGCACTGTGGGAATGCCCAAAGGACCTGGGAGGGCTTGATGGGGTGGCTAGTAGGGCTGCCATCACGGCCCGTGGAGCCACACGGGCAGACGTGGGGGCAGCCTGCACACCCGAGGAAGGAGTGTGTCTGTGAGCACTGACTGCAGCACGTGGGCTCCAGACGGCTGAGTCTGGCTCCCTGCTCTGCCTCTTCCTGGCTGGGTAACATGCTCCTCTTCCTCCCGGAGTCTTGGTTTCCCCATCTGTACAACGGACTGCCCAGGAGCAGTCCCTCATTTGGAGGGCCATTTAATTAATTCAGTGAAGTTCTGCAGACCAGGCCGATGGCAATGGCTGGGCCCAGCCCTCAGACACGCGTGCTTGCAGGCCTGTACCTCTGTTTCCCCTGTCAGCACTGACAGCTCCACGGCTGGCAGCTGGGTCTGGTCCTGGGAGAGCCCTGCTCATCTCCTCTCCCCCAGATGGCCCCGGTGGGTCCACTGATGGGGAAACTGAGGTCCCATGATGGGTGGGACTTGGGCCTCTCTCAAGGCAAGACTCTATGGTTCTGCAAAACAAGAAACAAACTCTGCAGCCCACAAAAATGTGTCCCCTCCCTTGGAGAGCCCCAGGGCCCAGCCCCACCCATGGTGGGGACTGGGAGGCCAGGGCAGTCTTGAGCTGGCAACACACATCTGGGGGTAAACCAGGAACATCTGGCTAGCACAGCTGGTTCTGATGCTGCGTGCGTAGGGGCTGGGGCCAGCCCATGGGACAGCTTCATGGCGGGCACAGTCAGACACCCCCAGCAGACCAGACCCTTCCAGGCCTGGCCAGAGGTGGCGGCATAGCCTCTCTTCTTCCCCCAGCCCAGGAGCTGCCTGCTGCTCAACTGCTAGCACCATGGCTGGCCCCTGCTACTCTGAGGATCAAGTGTCAGGCCGAGCTCCTGTTAAGGGGCTCTGGGTTTGTCATGGGCAAAGTGCAGCCAAGGCAAAGACACAGAGAAAGTGGCTTCTGGGGAGGACTGTGCTGGTTGCTTTGTGATAATAATAGTAGTAAAATAATCACAGCTAACAGTAACCCTAGCAAACGACACTACTGGTATAAGCAATTTACATGTAATGACTCATAGCAAGGTATGGACTATTTTATTCCCATTTTATAGATGGGAAAACTGAGGTCCAAAGAAGTGAAGTGACTTGCTCATGTCAAACAGAGTGTAAGTGGCCAGCCTGGGATTTGAACTCAAGTGGTTGGGCAAACTCCTACTTATCCCTCAAAGCCCCGGCCCCAATACCTGCTCCTCCACATTCTTAACCATGGCCTTTCTAACAACAATAACATTAACACCTGGCAGCGTTGGCTGTTCCATTTATTTAGTGTCAAGAACTGTGCTAAGGGCTTTCCATGTGTTTCATTCTCCCCACCATCCCTAAAAATGTTATTACTAGCCCCGATTTCCACAAAGAGTAACTGAGGCTTGGAGAGGTAGAGTGACTTGTTCAAATAAGTGGCTGAGCTGAGGTTGAACCTGGGTCTGACACCAGACTTGTTCTATCAACGGCTCCACAACCCCTGGGCTCTGGATAACAGGGTAATGAAGAAGGGAGAGGAGACACAGGGAGGGTATGATAGGCTCTGCTCTTTGGGGAAAAAATGGGGCTGAGCTTCAGGGAAGTAAGTGTTTCCTCAAAGACACACATCGGAGCAGAACTAGCAAGTGAATAAAGGACCAGAGATGGCAGAAAGCCCAGACTGCCAGGCTGGGCTCTGCTCCTAACACATTAACTCAGCAAACACTTACTGAGCCCCTACTGTGTGCTGGGCCAAGCAGGGAACTCTGGATGACCAAGGCCAACCTGGGCCCCACCCTTGCCAACTCACTGTCCAATCAGGGCAATGGATTATAAATAATAAATAAGTATGGTAATTTAGATGTTGACAGTGAAACAAAAACAAAAAATAAAACAAGGTAAAGCAGTAGTGACTAGGAGCAGCTTTGAGGCTGAATGGTCAAGGAGTGCTTCTCAGAGGAGGCAGCATTTGCACTAGGACCAAGTGAAGATCTGAGGAGAGCATTCCAGGTGGGGGAAACTGTAGGAGTGATGGCTGTGAGGCAGGACTGTGACTGTTCAAGGTGACCAGGGTGACTGGAGCAACAGAGCGAGGGCAGTGCAGGGAGATGAGGTGGGAGAGGGCACAGGGGCCCAGTGACCTGCCTGTGGGGCCAGTCCTCCCCTCTCCACTGGTGCCTGGAGCCCTCTTCCTGCACCTGCTTCGAGTTCTCAGGGAGGCTGGGCTCTGTGTGTGTGTGTGTGTGTGTGTGTGTGTGTGGTGCGGGGCCAGTTTTTCAGACCCAAGGATCCACCATTTCTAGCCCAGCCTTCTGCGCTGGCCTGTAAAATTCTCACCTTGACCACACCAGGCTGATCTGGGGCTGGCTCAGTAGGCATATGGGACAGACAGGAGGGGGCTGCCTGGGGTAGGATAACAGGATCAGCCTAATGAGGCCTGGCACAGTGCACAGCTGAGCAGCTGGTGTGGGGCCCGGCGGGTGGCGTGAGGGTTGTGGGTCCTCTGAGAGTGGCTAAGACATCACACAAAGCTGGTCAATGGACAGGAAGGGAAACTGAGGCACGGGCCCCAGGCTCAGCTCAAACCTTAACACTAATTTCCTGGGAATCAGGGCACCTGAGTCACTTCTCCCATTTCCCCAAGTTCAGATGTTGCCTCAGGTCCCCATCACACTGAGCTATTTAGGCACAAATGGTGTCCTCTCTCTGGGCATCACTTTTCCCACCTGAGAAGTGAGATCTACCTGCTGCCAGCAGGGGCCACCCACTAACTTCTTCCTGCCCTGGGCCCCTCTGCCCCACCTTGGGAGACCAGGAGAGATGCATCTGCGAAGGAATCCCACAGCCCCTCAGCAAAGATGGCTGGGCCCACTGACACCATACGCATTAAAGACCTATTCCTCTCTCCTCCATATTTCCAGGCCTGATCCCCAGTAGTGTGCCCCAGCCCACCACTCCCTCTGCCAACCTTTCAGAACAGCTTGTCCTTCCCATACTCATCCCGGCACCCTGGATTCGCCACAGATTTGAACTCTGTTCTTTCCTGTTTCTAGATCTCTGCCTGTGCCACCTGGAATGTGCTTTGTTTCCCACTTAGAAAACCCTTACTGCCCTGGCTGGGTGGCTCAGTTGGTTGGAGCATTGTCCCGTACACCCAAAGGTTGCGGGTTCAATTCCTGGTTAGGGCACATACTTAGGTTGCAGGTTCGATCCCCAGTTGGGGTGTTTATGGGAAACAACTGATCATGTTTCTCTCTCACATTGATGTTTCTCTCTCTCTCTCTCTCTTTCTCTCCTTCCCTCCCTCCCTTCCCCTCTCTCTAAAATCAATACACATATCCTCTGGTGAGGTTTAAAAAAAAAAACAAAACTCCTACTCATCCTTCACAGCCCCAGCTCCAAAGCTCCTCCTCCAGGAAATCTTCCCTGACCACTCTACCCTAAGATAGAGCCTTTGTTCCCCACTCTGGACTCCACTCTTGGTCTAAGTCTGTTGCCCTTGAAGGACAAGACTCAGGAGCCCTGACACCAGAGTCAGCCATACCAGTGCTGTCCAACAAACATTTGTTGAAACAATCTCTTGATTGTGTCTTTGTGTCTGGCTACAAACTGTTTGGTTCCTTCTCCTACCATAGACTCTTTATATCCTCTGCTCCCTCCCTGAAAACTGAGGCCTGAGACTTGAGGGACAAGCGCTGATAGTGGAATTCCAGACACTGCACACCCAGCCGCAGAGGGGGGATGTTTGGTTTTCTTCCTAGCACCCTCTGGAACCAGCTCTTTGCAGCTTGCTGTGGGTAGGCTGGTAGGCCCAGGAATGGCTTCAAAATCCCAACTCTCAGGAGTCCTGGGATGCAGGGAGGTGGGAGGGGTGTCCAAAGGGCCCCAGGGCAAGGGGCTGAGGGTGGGGAGAGTCTGGCAAAGCCAAGAGTCTTCCCTCCACTGACATCCGCCTAGACCAGTCACGCCCCATTGGGGCTTCCTCAGCCTGGGGCACTTGAAGGCAGACAAAGAGTGTCAGGGAACAGAGAGGATGTCGGGCAGGGAGAGGGCAGGGCAGGCAGGCAGGCAGGCAGGAGTGAGGAAAATCAGGGGTCCAACCCCCTGTGCCCCTTTCCAGGCCCCTGGCCCCGCTCCCTGGATCTGGGCTGCTGGCCCAGCCTTGCAGGTAACCATAGGCCCGCTAAGCAGGGCCAACGCCACCACAATACATGCTGGTGCTTCCTGGGGAGGGGACAGGGGTGACAGCAACCCTGGGAGGGGCCATTTTTCCCTCCAATCCCACTAAATCCACCCACCGACTGCAGCCCCCTAGGTCTGATAAATCCTAACTCCCACACCGCTCCTCCTGAGAGAATTTTGAGACTATCCTGAGCAAGACAATGCCTCTTTTAAAAAACAAGAAAGAGGGGCACAGACGTTTCTCCTTCAAGTTCAGGTTTTGCCCTTAAGGATCACCCCCCCCAAAAAAATGTGTTTGCGCCCTCTTGTGGCTGAACAAGTGGCTCCAGGAGCCAAGAGAGCCGGGCCCTTACGGGAGGACACCGTGTCCCCGGCGGCGGCGGCGCGCAGGGAACGCGGTTGGAACGCGCCACTGACAGATGTTTACTTCAGCGTGCATCTGGGCCGCGACGGCAGCCCCCCACTCAGGGTATGCGGGATCTGGATGCTCCCCACGGCCCCTCATAGACCAAACGGCAGGAGGGCTCGCCCTCTTAGAGACTGGGGAGGGGATTCCGGCTGCCCCCGCTCCTACTCCTCTTCAGACGCACACATGGGGGCTAGGGAAGGCAGACGTGCGCTCGCCCCGTCCGACAGGGACTCCCTCCCCGCCAGATCCTGACTTGGAGAGGCGTTTAAGGTCTCCCTCCCCACCCCGCCCCTCCACCAAGTGCCGACCTGTTGCCCCTTGACCCCACCCTCATACACACGCGGGTTTTGGGCTCCAGCAGGGAAGGTACTGGTCTACTACGAGTCTCTAAGAGACCCCCATATTGCCATACATGGGGCCGGTCCTCCCCTCACCTCGGTCCCTTGTGGGCCCCTCGCTTGCTCCTGCTTACCTGATGGGGTGCCGGACTACCCGTCAGTGGTGGCCGCGCCTGCCGCCCGCGCCGGCCCCAGCCCCTGCCCCTGCCGCCGCGACCGCCATTCGGGCCGCCTGGGCCCGTGGCGCCTGGAGGGGCCCGGGCCTGAGGGGGCGGCCGCGGAGGGGGCGCGGCGCGGGCCGGCCCATGGGGCACCCCCGGGCTCGCTCAGCCGCGGGCTGCGGCCATCCCGGTCCGGCTGGGGCTGGGGCTGGAGGATGCCCTGGACGGCCTGCGGCGCGAAGGGCGCGGGGAGCGCACGGACGGCACGGGAGACCTCGGGGCGCGGCGCGGGGCTCCGGGGCGGCAGAGCAAGGGGCCCGAGCGCTCTGAGCCGCTCCAAGGCGCGCTCTCCCGCCGCCTCCGCCGCGGACCGCTCGGCCGGCGCGGGGGACGGAGGCGGGGCCGGGGGCGGGGCGAAGGGCGGTGGCTCGGGTTTCCCGGGACGTGAGCAGCCTTCGCCCCGCCCCCGTCCGATGGGGCCCAAGGAGCGCAGGTGGCAGGGGTCCGGGGTCACAGCGCCCCCCTAGACGGCGATCTCCCCGGGCCCCGGAGAGCTCTGCGGCGCTCCTGTTGGAAAGCAGATCCCAAAGCACCTTCTCCCCAAGAGCCCCTCCTAGGATAAGAGCCACAGTGCCCCGACGCCAATGCCCGAGACTCTCAGTCCTCCGTCCCCCCAACTACACGAGGATCTGGCCTTACAGTCAGGCTCCCAGGTCCTTCCTGGTCCCCTTTCGGAAAGCAAGGCCCCAAGAAGTCCCCTCACCAAGGAAGGCCCCGAAGGGAATCCTCTGATCAACGCTCCCTTCAATTAGTTGTTTCCCATTCCCCACGCCAGTGACCTGACGGTGCATCTTCAGTAAATCAGGGACTCCAAGACGTCCCCTCCCCAGATCCCTCTCTGGACAATTAAGAGTCACAGTATTCCTCCCACCAGTAAGGACTGTATGACCCCTAGTCCCACCCCAGGTCGTCTTTCCAGAAAGCTAAAGCCTCTCCTGAAAAAGCCATTCCAGAGAACTAAGATCCAGTGTTTTTTCCCTAAGACAGTGATACCCTAAGATTGACGACTGCTGTCCACAGAGACCCCATCAAGTGGAAGTTCCTTCCAGTCTTGCCCCAGGGCCCTACGGGGGATCTCTTTTGCACGCATGGCTCCCGACGGCGCTCTTTGGGGCACCAAGACCCAGCGGGTCCCCGCCCCGACGGCTCTGCGTTCCCAAAGCGCCCCCTGGCGGCCCCAGAGGACTAGCGGGAGGGAATGGAGGGGCAGGGTGGGCGGGGCTGGCACCGCGGTGGCTCCACCCCACCCAGGCCTAGTTAAGGAGAAACACCTCCCTGCAGCCCCGCCCTCGGCTCCCTCACTCAAGCTCCTCCTCGCACCGTCCAGGCCCGCGCCTGTGTTCTTGGGGTCTGGTGCCCAGGTTTCTCACTACCGCCGTCTGGTTTCTTGGGGTCTTCTCTGTCCCAGGCCGCCTGCGTTCCTCTAATCCCAGTATTTTGGGGTTAAGAACATTAGGCTCTTGTAGGACACCACTCCCCACCCGCAACCCACTTACACCCCTGGGACCCATACAACTTGCATGTACACGGTGATGGGGGCCACTCAGGCACTCTCACCCTGTCGTACACCAGCTCATGAGAGTTTGAGCCGATTGGGTGTGCACACAGCGTGTGCGCACTGTGCGGTGCACGTGCAAGCGGGATGTAAGCGGCAGTGTGACTTGGAGTCAGAGTAGTAGTGGAGGTGTGGCTGCCAGGTCCCAGTCCAGGATGGAAAGAACAGGTGTTTGTGCTGTGTGGCTTTGGGCGGGTACTTCGCCTCTCCGTGCCTCAGTTTTCCCACCTGTATTATTACCGGATTCTCACAGGGTTATAGAAAAGACCCGTGCCAGGTGCGTGGTGAACAGTATTTAAGTGTCCTTCATTGTAGGTGTTGCCACACACTCACTTCCAGAGATACCTGCACCCTCAGAAGGGAAGGGCATGGCGCAGTTGGCCACACAGATATTCCCCAAACCTTTGTTCCAGACAGGGTCATGCCCACTGCCATGCCTGTTCTCACACATAAGTGCCATCCTTACATCCACAGCGGTCATGCCACATGGACATGAGCTGATGCTCACACTCATACAGATATTCTCACTTCGCTCCCATTCATGCACACTCACGCACACAGACGCAGAGCTCACACTGCTCCAACACATGCACACACACAGTTCTCCATGAGACCCAGTCCCACATGATATTCATACACTCACCATCAGCCCACTGGCCTTCAGAGTACCTGCAAGGGTCAAATTAGGGCTGCTGGTGCACATGCACGCCCATTTGGCACATTGTTACACAACTCCCATGTTGCCTGGCGCTGGCACACACATAGCACACACATGGAGCTCACACAAAAAACTACAACACTCACATGCCATCCTGAGCACAGATTGCCGACACCACAGCCACACATGCAGAGGAACCGCGGAGACACTGTCGCGTGTGCACACACGCCAGTCTGGGAGGCACAGCTTCCCTGTACACACGAAGCCCTGCCAGGAACTCACCCCCACCCCTCCAGCCACATTAAGCTGTCACCAGCTGCACCGTGGCTGCCTCCTGCTCACCCCACACTGCCTGTGTCCCCCTCCCCCTATGGTTGGAGGCCTTGGGGGAGGGGTTGTTCAGGCACATGGGGAGCAGGACACTCACATGTGCCCACCATGTGGACGCTCATAAAACGGTTGCCCTGGCAACAGCAACTTGAAAGACTTGGTTCTTCCTCTGGGGTGGGTAGGACGGAAGATAGGAGGTGGGGACACCGGGATCCACACCCACCTTCCACCACAGGCGTGTGTGTCACACTCAAGTATACACACACTGATACAAACACATGTGGAGGAAACCCCATCACACTCACACCCCAGAGACCCGGCCCGACTCAGGGCCAGCCCCGAGTGGTCACATGAGACATAGGTGTGACACCCTAACATACCACTGTGTCATGTCCCACAACCCAGCACCCCCGCCACTGTCTGTCACCAAGCCACACACTATTTTGGTAGCACAGAAACCCTGTCACACTAGCTGACTCACACTGCAGCCAGGAATTAGTGCACACGAGGGCACCTCTACCCTCCAGCCCTCACCCCCTTCAAAGGAGTTGTCTGGGCCTGGCTGCCCAGGAGGCCTAGGAAACTCAGAGGGTGGTTCTATGTTCAGGAAACATGAGTATTTACAATGCTTTATTTTTAAACCTTCCTTGTCCCGCACTGGGGCCCCTGCAAGGCAGAGCGGGTGGAACTAAAAGTGCAGCCCATGGGTCTGGACTGTGGCCTGTGGCCTGTGGCCACGCCCAGGGCACGGATGTGCGGAAACCAAGGCTTGGCAAAGAGCAATGGGCACCCATGGGCACCTGGCCCCCATGGCTGGTTTGAGCCTGCTGGCCCCAGGGTTAAGGCTGAGGCAGGGGTGGGACAGCGCAGGGCAAGCTGGAACCTAGGCTCTTTCACATGCCTGTGGTATTTGTCCAGGAATTAGCTTTGCTCCTTCATAGCCTCCTGGGATGCCTCCCCCAGGTAACTCCAGGCAACACACCCCCTCTCCAGCCTGCTTCTGTGCCCACTTGGCAGTTTTGAAAGGCAAGAATCAGAGAGGTCGAGATGCTGGCTGAAGGTCACACAGTAAGGAAGAGACTCAAATCTGGGGTTGGATGACTCTAGAACATTCAGTCACTTCCCCCAGCCACTCCTTCAACCCTGTCCCCTGAGGCTGGCCCCCTGCCTTCTCTGGGCAGTCACTGCTCCCAAGGGGAGTGTTCCATTCAAGAGTGGAGGCTCATATAAAGGTTGTGGGAGGCTGGCAGCTGCTGGCCAAGACTCAGACTTGGCTGGAGGAGAAGTTTCCATCTTAGCGCCAGGAGCTGGTCCAGGCCCTGGGAGCCCAGGACTGCACTTCAGGACCCTCAGGGACCAGCCCTGTGGGGATGGGGACAGCCTGGCATCCTCTGTGTCTATCCGTCCAGCTGTCGCCAGCCAGAGCGTTGGCCATCTCCACACACTATGCATTACCCCAACCCTCAATGTGCTGGTGACCTAGCTTGCTGGGCCTCAGTTTCCCTATCTGTGAAATGGCTTCCACGTTAGTCTTGTGCCCAGTACAGGCCTTCAGTGGTGGATAGTGTTGTTCTCCAAAAGGCTCCCCAAAACTAGGCTTCAGAGCTCTTGATGGGACAGTTACCCTCGCCCTGAGCTAGGTGGTGCTGCGAGTGGGGAGAAAGGCCTCAGCACACTGACAAGAGACAGAGCTCGACAGTACACCCAGCTGGGGTCAGAGCAAGGGTTCCTGGGACCAGAGGAGCCGCCTGGCCTCAGTCAGGATGAGGCCTGTGGGGCTTGTGGGCGGCAGGAAGGAGCCGGCCGGTTCCAGGTGAGGATGGGAAAAGCAGGGATGGTGGCTGTCCCCACAGGGGCCATTTACAGCCACAGGTCACAGGTTCAAGGGTCCTATCCCTGGAGGCTCTGGGTCAGCAAGGTGGGAAAGCCATCAGGGTGGTAGGAAGGAGCTGGGCGGGGGCGGGCCCTGAGTTGTGTGGTCACCTGCAGGGCGGGGCTGGAATGAGGAGCTTCCTAGGCTCACAGAGGCACAGACCCTCTCCCACAAAAGTCACAAATATGAACACACTGTCACACACAGTGTGACACACAGACATACCCCAAAGTCACTCATAGTCAGCAGTGACAGCTGCAAATATATTTATACCATCACACACACACAGAGACACAAATGCAAAAGCCACAAATGTACACGATCATCTAGACACACAAAACAGCCACAAATGTGCACTGTCACACACATACGACATACAAGACACACATGCTCATACACACACAAACATGCTCATAGACATAGACACCTCCCCGAAGTCATCATACTCGGCAGTCACGGCTGTGAATGTGTGTGCACCATCACCTCGCACACACACACAGCAGCCCCGGTCACTGGGGCTCAGCAGCCTCGCCGCACATCCACCCTGGCACCGGCTCTCGGCCGCCCGCCTGCCCTGCTGTCTCACATCCTTGGCCCCGAGTTGCCCTAATCCTGGTCTCGTGTCCTGCAGCCAGAAGATAAGGGGTAGCTGCAGCCCCAGATAAAGAAGGCGAAGCTACAAATCCGAGGGGGCCCTGGCAACAGTGGGCACCAAGCCCGGCCGTACCTGCCTCGCTGCTGCCAACGCCACGCAGCTGGGCTGCGAGGAGTGAGAGGGACTGAGAGAGAGCAACAGGGAGTTGTAGGGGAGGGGAGAGAGATGAAGAGAGACACAGAGAAAAAGAGAAATGTGAAGAGCGAGGAGACAAACATGGAAGGAAAGAGAAATGCAGAGAAAGATAAGAGAGAGACAGAGCGGCACACAGAACAAAATGCAAAGAGAACAAAAATATTAGGGCAAGAGAGGAAGAATAAGAGACAGAGAGCTTGAGACTGAGTGAAGTGTCAGCTGCCTTCCCCAGGCCCTGCCTCACCCCCACCTGGGTGCCTCAGTCTCCCCATCTGCCTTTTTGCTTTAGAGAACTACCCAGGCCTGGCTCAGGATGGGAGGACACCTTCCTTAATGTCCCCACATTCTCCAGGGTGACACCTGAAAAGGCCTTAGCCCTCTATCAGAGCCTCAGTGAAGGTGGGGCACCCTAGAACAGGTCCTACCCCCTCTGCCTCAGTTTCCCAGCCGTGGTAAAATGCATTCACTGAGGAAGTGTTCACTGAGTGCCCACTGTGTGCCAGGCCCTGTGCTGGGTACCAGGGACACAGAGTGACAGAGGTACACCCGACTCCCACCCTCTCTGGGCTCGCAGTCCAGTGGGGAAGACAATTGTATGACCAGGAAGCTTCCAGGATGATCAGAGCGGTGATGGGGGACACTCAGGCAGAGCCAGAGCCTGTAAGGGGCACTGGACCCACCCCAAGCAAGGAGCTGTCAGAGAGGCTTCCAGAGGAAAAGTTGGTGAGAACCGAAATGTGAGTGTAATGAGCAAGGTAACAGGACCAGGGGACAGACCTCCTGGAAGAGGGAAGAGCACAAGCAAAGACTGGGAAGTAAGACTGGCTCACAGGAAGTCTGAAATGAACTTGGTGATTGACTTTAGGGAATGAGGAGATAATAAGGGATGAAGCTGGGGAAGGCAGCAGAGGCTGGGTCATGTAGGAACTTGGGGACCATGGTCCAGGGCTGGGACGGTAGGGAGCCATGGAAGGCTTGGGAGCAGGGGAGGGCCATGGTTATGTGTGTTTTAGAAAGAGCCGTGGGAAGCTAGGCTGTTGGGGGCAAGAGGAGAAGACATTGAGGCCTGGGAGGCAGGGTGATGGGAGAGGAGACTGACTGGAGAGAGACTCTAGAGGGAACATGGGCAGGAAACTGTGGGGAGAGGCTGATGCCCTAGTCTCTGGCTCAGGGCGGTGTGGGTGGCAGACCCTGGGCAAGGGGCCACTGCAGCCTGTGGATTCAGGTGGAGATGGGATAAATTCCTCTTCCTTCCACACAAGGTCAGAGAGAGAATGAGTTAAAGTATGAGAAGGGGGCACAGTAACTGTTCAATAATAGTTTAGCTACTGGGAAAAATATTATTCTGTTAAAATAATACAATAAACAAAAATGAGCAATTAATACTATGCCATTAATATTAATACTCATGTTTATCAATGGCCAGTCCACAGCCCGCACCCTCCCCACCCCCCCCAGGAAGCCTTCCTGGCCCTACACAGAGCAGGCAGGCCATGTCAGGGCAGAGCCAGAGGACACTGGGAAAGCTCTCCTTGGAGGATGAGGCCCAGAGAGGGATGGCCAGATACCTGAGGTCACCCACTGTGGGCCTCAGTTTCCCCACACCTGTCCAATTGTCTCTCCAGACTGGTCGTGTCTGTGGGAGGACAAGGGGAGACTACTGGTAGAACCTCAGATGGCAGCGGGGTGGGCATCGCTAGAAGGAGAAGTGAGCTCCCGTCACTCACTGGACGTGGGAAGCGGGGCTGGGCAAGAAGTCTCCCAAAGACTGCAGCAGTTTCCAGTTTTTGATTTCCCGATTCCACTGTTTTATTCCTAGATTGTCCTACAGAGGGCAGCCGAGGCCAGAGATGGAAGACAAACTTGCTCCCTCGCCCACTTCCATTTTCTCCCAGGTCTTTGAAAAGCGAGCGTGTTGTGGCTTCAAGCAAATCCTTTCCTTCCTAGGTCCTCAGTTGCCTCATCTGTTCCGCAAGCACAGCCCCAGCGTCACGTTCCTTCCCTGAGAAAGTTTTGTCGAGTTTAGCAGTGAAATGCAAGGGAACCGAAGGGATTGGTTGTTCCCACCCGGCACTGTGTTCATGTAATTCAGGGCACATAACAGTCAGAAAATAATAAAAACAGTAGTCGTTAACATTTATTGATTATTATTTATTAAATTCTTACCTTCTGAAAGAAATACTTTTATCAGCCCACTTTTCTGATGAGGAGATGGAGACACAAAGGAATGAAACAGCAATGTTCCCAGCTGGTAAGTGGAAGGGTTGGGATTCGAACCTGAGAGGCTGAGTCCAGAGCCCTGAGGTCTCTGCTGCAGCACGTCTCTTTCAGAAACTGAGAGCTTCAGGCGGGGCACATACAACAGGGCTCAGTGAGGTCTGTACCAAATAGTGAATAGATCCTGCCCTCCTTGGCTGACAGCCCTCCCACTTGCCTTGGGGTAAGAGCCCAAATCCTCCCAGCAGCACAAAGGTCCTGCACGACCCCTCTCTTCCCTCTGAGCTCCTCCCTCCCTCCCTTTCACTCTGTTCCAGGCACTCAGGTCTCGCTGCTTTTCCCACACGCCAGAGCTTGGTCCTACCTCAGGGCCTTTGCACTGGCTATTTCCACCACCTGTAACAATTTTTTTAAAAAACCCAGCAGGAAAACAAAACACTTCTGTGGGCCGACTACTGACCGCGGGACAACAGTGTGCGAGCCGCTGGAGGGTCTCTGAACTGTCCAACTCCGTCCCACAGAGATACCAGTACTGAACCGGGCCCGAGGCCCCACCCCCACGCAAGCTCCGCCCCCGTTACGACGACGCGCGTACAATGGCAAGCGCGTCACTCGGAGCGACCCTGGCATGTGCACTTCCCCAGCACGAACGGAGAGGATACACGAGCGACCCGGAAGGTCTTCTCCGTACTTCAAAGCGGGCGCGAGGGGGGCCGATGGCGGAGGGTGCGGCGGAGGCCCCAGCAGAGAGTAGTGGCGGTGGCGATTTAGGAGCCGGCGCGCTGGAACGGGGAGTGGCGCCCATTAAATCTCAGTGAGTCGCTGGGACAGGGGGAAAACTTCACGGAGCCTTCCCGGCACCCTTAGGGAGCCTCGAGCGGTGCATGTCGGGAGATGGGGTAGCCCGGGGCGGGAAGCTCGGAGGTTTCTTCACTATGGGCCGTTCCTCAGCATCGAAACCTGAGATAACGCACGTCGGGGACTGTCACTAGTACTCACGACGCCGCGAGGAAAGCTAGTGTGGGAGGGGTTTGAAGCGAGGGCCGCAATGCAAGCTGGGGATCGTAGTCTAGTGTATGTCGGGAATAGCGCCTGTGCGCCCCAGGGCAGCCTCAGTTACTGAGGCTGGGTCCCCGTGTCTGAGCAGATTACCGGGGGACTGGCTGGGACTTTTAGGGCTGAAAGGTATGCCGGGAAATGTGGCTGTAGTCCCCGTTGTGAGGCACCCTGGGACGTGCAGTTTATTTTATCCTAAGGTGGTCAGGGATGTTCCTGCCTGATGCCTGATGTCTGAAATTTGGCTTAACACTCCAGGCAGTGGGGACTCAAAGACAAGTAGGCCCTCCTGTGGCTCTGAGATTCTCCCAGGCTGGCAAATGTCTGGTGCTAAGTAGTGAGGTCCCCATCAGCAGAAGCATGTAAGCAGAGGCAAGTGTTCTCAGTTTCTTTCCCCGGTGTTCATTGAATGGAACTCAGGAAGGGATTCCCTCAAGACTTCCTTTTTCTTCTTTTTCTACGGACAGATACCTCACCACCAAGGAGCAGTTCCATGAGTTCCTGGAAGCAAGGCAGGAGAAGCCCAGCCAGGAACCCAAGGAAGGAAACTCTCATGAATGTGCCCTGGCTGAGCCTGAGGCCAAGCGGATCCGACTGGAGGATGGTCAGCTGGGAGAGGGCACCAGGGAGGAGGCAACTGAGCTCGGCAAGCATCCTCAGGCTCAGAAGAGAGCCCGGGGCCAGAACAAAGGCCGGCCTCATGTGAAACCCACCCACTATGACAAGAACAGGCTCTGCCCCTCTCTGGTGCAGGTTAGTGTCAGGTGTAACCAGAAAGTCCCAGAAGCTTTTAGTCTGAACCTCTGTCCCCATTCAGTCTTCATGGTATTATGATGTAAATATTATTTTTCCCATTTTCCAGATGAAGAAACTGAGGCACAGTGAAGTTACTGACTTGCCCCAGGACCCACAGCCAGGAGGGGAGGGGTCTAATTCACAGCCTGGCTGCCCCAGCCTCTCCCTGTCCTCCCTCACTGCCTCCCTGTTTCCCTGCAGGAATCGGCTGCTAAGTGTTTTTTTGGTGATCGATGTCGCTTCCTACATGACGTGAAAAGCTACCTGGAGACCAAGCCAGCTGACCTGGGCCCCCGCTGTGTACTGTTCGAGACTTATGGCAGGTGCCCCTATGGTGTGACCTGCCGTTTTGCCAGGGCCCATCTGGGGCCCGAGGGCCAGAACCTGGTGCAGGAGGAGGTAGTCCAGGCCCCTCCCGTCCGAAATGGCTTGGACAAGGCCCTGCAGCAGCAACTGCGAAAACGCAAGATCCACTTTGAGCGTGCTGAGCAGGCCCTGCGCCAGCTAGGCACAGGCCACCTGCCAGGCCCCACCCCTTCTGTCACTGCCCCCACAGGGACAGTGAGTGCCCCAGGGCAGGACAACTGTGACACCCAGCCGGCCCCCCTAGGGCCCAGGACCGGTACCCCTCCCCGCAGCCCTGTCCAGACCTGCGGGCCCCTGACGGATGAGGACATAGTCAGGTTGCGGCCTTGTGAGAAGAGGCAGGTATGGGTCACAGGCTTCCTCTTGAGGACACTAGCTGTGTGGGGAGCAAAAAGGACTGAACACACACTCCCAGCCACAGAGAGTTAGGGATGAGGCAGAGGGAGGCAGTGGGAAAGGCTTCCGGGAAGAGAGGGCATTAGGACTGAGGGTTTGATGGTTGACTAGAAGCTGTCCAGGAGAAGACATGGAGGAAAGAACATTTCTTAGAGGCAGATTGGTTGACACATGCAGAGGTTTAGAAGTGAAAGGCTGCTAGGCCAGTGGGGCAGAGGAAAGCCCCTTTAGGTTGTGGGGAGAAGGGAGTCCTCAAAATCCAGGTTGGAGGGTAGAGCCTCTCTGTTTTCTTTCCTTCTAGCTTGACATCGGTGGCAAACTGTACCTGGCCCCCCTCACCACGGTAGAGCCAGTGTGGAGTGGGGTGGGTGGTGGCAGCATGGTCACCCCGACAGTGCCCAGCACCTGCCGGCCTCGGGTTGTCCTATTGAGGACACTCACGGTGTGTGGGCCGGTGTCTGGGGCACCCCTCACTTGTCTGTGTTCCCCACTGCCCCCAGTGTGGGAACCTGCCCTTCCGGCGAATCTGTAAGCGTTTTGGGGCTGATGTGACATGTGGGGAGATGGCCGTCTGCACCAATCTTCTGCAGGGTCAGACGTCCGAGTGGGCCCTGCTCAAACGCCACCAGTGTGAGGACATCTTTGGTGTCCAGGTTGGTGCTACCCCAAGGGAGGGAGGGAGAGAGGGAGGAAGCAGCTTTCAGCTGCCAAGATTTGGAGCAAGGTTCAGGGTCGGCTCTCCTGGAACGCAGGCCTGGCTCAGTCACCTCCCAGAACGCTCTCACCTCAGCCATGGGGCGGGCTGATGGCCTTGGCATGGGGCCAGGCAGGGAGAGTCCAGATGGGCTCCTCACCCCCTCTGCTCTGCCACCTGCCACAGCTGGAGGGTGCCTTCCCTGACACTATGACCAAGTGTGCTGAGCTACTGAACCGCACCATTGAGGTGGATTTCGTGGACATCAACGTCGGCTGCCCTATTGACCTTGTGTACAAGAAGGTAGCGGCTGTTCAGACTTCGATCCTGAGTGGGCAGAGTGTGGATGGGGTGGAGACCTGGGACCTGGCTTTGCTCTTGCCTGAGTCACTGGGAACCTATGTGGGTCCCTGTGCCTCAGTTTCCCCACTTGACCAGCAAGGGATGTCAGGCCCAGCGTGGGTCCTGCCCTCCTTTGCTCCAGCTGCTTGTCTCTCCCAGGGTGGGGGCTGTGCCCTCATGAACCGCTCTGCCAAGTTCCAGCAGATCGTTTGTGGCATGAACCAGGTATGCTCCAAGATGTCCCCACCTTTTCTCCACCCAAGCCTGGGCCCTGCTGACCACACCCATCCCCACAGGTGTTGGACGTGCCGCTGACGGTGAAGATCCGCACGGGCGTCCAGGAACGTGTGAACCTGGCACACCGGCTGCTGCCCAAGTTGCGGGACTGGGGTGCAGCCCTGGTCACGGTGGGTCTCGGGGTACAGTGGGTATCAGGGGCCTTCCGGCAACCCTTTCTTCTTTTTTAAATTTTTTAAAAGATTTTATTTCTTTTTAGAGAGGGGAAGAGAAGGAGAAAGAGAGGGGGAGAAATAGCAATGTGTGGTTGCCTCTTGCACACCCCCTACTGGGGCTTGGCTTGCAACCCAGGCATGTGCCCTGACTGGGCATCGAACCAGCAACTCTTTGGTTTGCAGCCCACCCTCAATCCGATGAGCCAGGGCCCAGCAACCCTTTCTAATGGTCTCTCTCTTCCCCTCCTCCCTTTTTATCTCGGCTCTCCCTCCATCTCTGACTCTATCTGTCTATCTGTCTCAGCCTGGGTCTCTGGTCTCTTTTTCTCTCTCTCTCTCTCTCTCCGCCCCCCCCTCCCTCCCTCTCTGATGCTCCACCTCCTTGGACCTTCCCTCCCTCCCCATGTGGCTGCTTCTCTAGCTCCACGGCCGCTCTCGGGAGCAGCGCTACACCAAGCTGGCTGACTGGCAGTACATCAAGCAGTGTGTGATGGCAGCCAGCCCCATGCCCCTGTTTGGTGGGTTCCCTGTCACTTAAACTTGCATGCCCTGTCATCAAAGGCCACAGACACACCCAGGCCCACCCCCTACCTGAGACCCCTCCCTGCCTCAATGGGGGTTGCTGGGTTGGCAAGAACTCCCAAGAGCTGGCTTTCTTGCCTGTGTGCAGCTCCCTGAGGCCCCTGTGTCTGTCCCTCAGGAAATGGAGACATCTTATCATATGAGGATGCTAACTGCGCCATGCAGACTGGTGTCTCTGGAATCATGATTGCCCGGTGAGCATGCCCCGGCGCCTGGGCTGGGGGGGCAGGGGGGCGTGTGCAGAGAGCTATCTGGAGCTGCCCTTAAGGCCTGGCCTGCGTCTCAGGAAGATGAGGCTGTGTCTGAGCTCTCTCACTCTTGTCACAGTATTGCTGCCCAACTGCTGCACTCCCTAGTCCCCTTTGTCCCCAGAAGGTGTATCTGTGCAGAGAGATGGTGGGGCTGCAGCTAGGAGGGGCAGGAAGGTCTGAAAATTTCTGCAGCTGTGGGCTTGGCGTTGCGAGTTAGAACTCTTAGGGTTTGAAGGTTGCATGAGCACAGCAGGCGGGTCTGGGACTGTGGGTTTGGACGCCTCTGACCACTCCCCACCCCTCAGTGGTGCCCTGCTCAAGCCGTGGCTGTTCACGGAGATCAAGGAGCAGCGACACTGGGACATTTCATCATCTGAGCGCCTGGACATCCTGCGGGACTTCACGCACTATGGCCTGGAGCACTGGGGCTCAGACACGCAGGGCGTGGAGAAGACCCGCCGCTTCCTCCTCGAATGGCTCTCCTTCCTGTGCAGGTGGACACGGAGCAGCCAGGGTGGGGGTGTTGGTGGTGTGAGGCCAGTCTGACTCAACCCTGTCTCCACCTGTCTGCAGGTATGTGCCCGTGGGTCTGCTGGAGCGGCTACCCCAGAGGATCAATGAGCGGCCCCCCTACTACTTGGGCCGTGACTACCTGGAGACACTCATGGCCAGCCAGAAGGCAACCGACTGGATCCACATTAGGTGCTGGGAACTGAGGAGCTGGGGGTGGGGGCATGCTGAGGAAGGGGAGGCCCAGGCCCCAGGTCTGACCCTGCCTTCTGCCTGCCCTCACAGTGAGATGCTGCTGGGACCTGTGCCACCCAATTTCGTCTTTGTGCCGAAACACAAGGCCAATGCCTACAAGTAGCTGCCGGGGTGGGAGGGGGTATTGGAGAGTCCCCTTAGCGAGTGAGAAGACAATAAACTTTATTCTTTTAAAACTCCGGCCTTTCTGTGACCCTGAGGCTGCCCCTTCCTGCTCCTGGGAGCCCTTTCTGGACACCTACCCATTCCCTTCCCCATCGCCATCCCAGCAGCTCCCTTCCCTCTCCCTTCCTCATTCACTGAAGTCTCCCAGCTGCCCCTACAGGGCCAGCCCCGTACAGGTCGCTGCTGGTGCCCACAGAGGCCTTGACCACAAAGAAGCCACTGGGGATTATGGGTGGCAGGTGAGGGGGGTCCTTGGCCTTCGAGGGTGTGGCTCAGGGCAGGCTGCGTGGAGGAAGGGGTCTGAGAGCTATCAGATGGGCATTGCTGGTAAAGGCAGAAGGCAGCACACTAGGCCCAGGGTTTGCCCCACACTTTGTGACACATGTCTCCGGCTGCCTTGGTTTTCCCTTTTGTCCCTGTCCACCCTCCCCCACCTCCAATACCTGGAATCCTGGCCAGTGGGAGGAACCACAGGCTGGAACCTGACGCCAGGAGTAACCAGGCAAACAGAATTCTGTGTGACTTCTGAGCCCGTTCTCCAGGTGAGGTGCCTATGCTCTCACCTGCCACCTTCCAGGCCTGCCCGGGCTGGGCCCCCCACCTCCCCATGCAGCACCCAAAACCCTTCTATGCTACTGCAGCTCCCCAAGAAGGTTTCAGCCCCCAGGGCCTGGATGGCACTGAGGGGCTGGGCGGCCCGCCCACTGCTGCCTGCTCAGAGCCTCTTCCCACTGTGGGTATGAGTCAGGCAGTGGTGGGAGCCAGAGGTACCTGACTGGGTGGGGGGCCTGGGCTCTGCCCACCAGCTCCAGGACCTCACCTACCCGCGTGACTTTGCCTGCAGGTTCCTCCAACCTGTATCACCCCCCAGACCTGGAGAAAGAGGTGTTTCCGGCCCCTCCAGCAGGTATCAGGCTCCTCCCAACCCTTGACTAGGCCCTGTGCCAGGGCTGGAGCAGGCAGGGCCATCTTGCCTGTCCCTCAGCAGCCCCCAGAAGCCAAAGTTTGTGTCCTTGTTTCCCAAAGGGGCCTCCAGACCAGGGTCTGTGCCCCATCTAGACGGGACCCTGAAGACAAGGCCTGTGGCTCTTGTCCCCCAACTGGGCCCCCAAACCCAGGCTTTTGTCCATAGGTCCCCAGGGTTTGGGCTGTGCTTCCCCCACCATCCCACACTGCCTCCCCCAGGTCGGTGGGTCCTAGCCCTGCCCCTCTCAGGGCCGCCCCTCCTGGGCCCACAGGTTTCCAGATGGCGCCCTGCGGCTGCTTCTTTGACCCCCGAATTTACCGAATCGAGTGGGCCACCACTGACTTCGGCCAGTCGTCCCTGTACAAGCTGGCAGCAGCGGGTGGTGGGGTGCCAGCTGGGGGCCCTGCCTCATCGGGCACCTACCTCCTAGAGCCCCAGCACTACCTCAAGGCCCCGGTACAGCCTCCGCCTTACCCCCATTTCCAGCCAGCACCTGAGGGCCCCCAGTACCTCATGCCCTACTACCCACCTGAGGGGCCCGGGCCTGAAGTCCTGGGCTTTGTAGGTGAAGGGGGGGGGCCTGCCTTCATGGAGCCACCCCCACCCCTGCTCAAGGAAAGCCTGGTGCCCCTGCCACCACCACTGCCCTCCAAGGAAAACAAGCTGCCCCCTCTTCTCATCACACTGCCCGCTGAGGCCGCTCTGCCCCCTGGGGCCTATGGCCACCTCAAGGGTCATCTGAGGGCCTTTCCTGCCAAGGAGCTGCAGGGCAATGGTACCGGGCCAGACCTGCTGTACCCACCAGGCCCCGGGGACCCCAAGGTGGCCGAAGCAGAGGCAGCCCCATTGGGGGCGGGTGAGACTACGTCCCCTGAGGCCGCCAGGGCCTTTGTGCTGCCTGAGAAGGTGCTGCTGGAAGACGCCATGAAGCTCTTCGACTGCCTGCCAGGGGGCACCGAGCCTGAGAAGTCCCTGCGCAAGGCCCCTGGACCAGCCCTGCCCGACAGCGGGGGTGGTGGGGACGACTCCTCCAGCGACATCCGTTCTCTGCACCTGCCGGATGAGTTGCTGTCCTTCGACTACAGTGTGCCCGAGATCCTGGACACCGTGTCCAACGTGGACTACTTTTTCAACTTCAAGGCGCTTGACGAGGAGCCGCCACCCTGCCCAGGGCCCCCTGCCACCACCACTGCAGCCCCGGTGCTTCAGGCCGAGCCCCCCAGCAAGAGAAAGTCCAGTGCCTCAGCCACCAAAAAGGGGAGGCAAGGAGGCAAGAGTAAGCAGTCCGTGAGCCTGTCCAGCGCCCCCTCCCCGGCACCCAGGCAGGACCTGGGAGCCCCTCCTCATTAAAGCAGATTTAACCTCAGCCCAGTGTCTACTCGGTGGCAATGGGGGGCAGTGAACCAGGGGCAGGCGTGGAGGGAGGGCCGTCCCCTCACCTGCTCCATCATCCAGTGGGCCCTGAACCACATGGGAGGATCCCTGCAGGAGCCGAGCGTCTGCTGGGTGCCGGGTGTCCAGGCTGAGCAGAGGAGCCCTCAACTTGGGGGGGGGACTGTACACCCCCTGTGTCCTGGCACTGGAAACTTAGCTGACAGGGAAAGGGGGCTTCTGGGAGGTGGAGAGACACCACCCAGAGCCTTGCACCATAAGGATTCCCCACCTCCACATTTGGCAGGAAAAGTCACGGCTGCCCAGAGAAAGGCAGGAATTTTCCTGGACGGAGACACGCAGCCAGCAGGGTGGGCCGTGGGAGTGGCTCCCAGCTCCCCCTCTTCTGGCCCCTTGAAGGCATGACCAGTGGAGGCAGGGGGAGACCTCAGGGGTTTGCAGCGGGGCTCTGCCTTAGCCCACCTGCCAGGGTGGGTGAGAGGCATGGGGACACAGGGTGCACGGGAAGGACCCTGTGCTGGTTCAGGCAGACATGAGGGGCAGGTGCTAGATGGAGGTGAGGGTGCCTGGTGGTGAGGGGTGGGGGCTGGGCGAGGAGGTGGGAGACAGTGCCCACTCGACACACAGGTAACTGGAAACAGGTCCACTCATGATGGAGACAGGCATAGTGCACCTGAAACCCTGGTGACAGCCAGAGACCATGATGGGTAAGTCTGTCTCAGGTAGGGTGTTTGACCAGGCCCGGAACACGGGGTCCTCCCACTGGGCCCAGCACGTGGGTTCTGCATCCCAAGTAGCAGGCACAGGAGAGCCAGGGCTTTGGGGGTCCGTGTGTGTGTCTGTACGTGTGTTAGGGTTGATAAGCACCAATATGAAACGGCCTGTCTTCTACAGACTTCCCTGCTCTCTCCAGGGTCTTAACCTTCTCTAATTGCTGTCTCACCCTTTCTGAGGCACTTTTAGAGTGAGAGGAAGGGTTGGGGGAGAGGAGGAAGAAACATCAATATGAGAAAGAAACACCAACCAGTTGCCTTATCATACATGCCCCAATCAAAGATCGAACCCGCTACCTGGATATGTGCCCTGGCCGGGAATCGAACCCAAGATCTTTTAGTCTATGGGACAACGTTCCAACCAACTGAGCCTCCTGGCCAGGGATTACCCACCCCTATTGATTAGTGCATGGGCCACCCCTCTTCTGACGGCTAACAGCCGATGGAGGTGCTGTCGTTCAGAGGAACTCTGACACCAGCGTGTCAAGAGAGGCAGAGCAGTGGAGGTAGGCGTCCAGAAAAGACCACCCACGGTTAATGCTCATGCCGCCTGCTTGTTTTACATACACTTTATTTTGACAACTCAGCCTCTCCGGTGCACGCTCAGCACCTTCACCGGAAACACGCACAGGACTGTCTACATCTCCTGCACAGACCGACCCAGAACCCTCTGAACCTGTGGCCCTGCTCCATGTGCAGCAGTTTGGGGACCATGTAGGCCAGCCACATGGACAGCAGGGCGGTCACTATGAGCAGGATCGTGGTGATCTCCGAGTGGCTGAAGGGCAGCGGGAAGGCCCCATACACGTAGACGCTGAAGGTGGTCTCCAGGTGGCAGTAGCTGCAAGGGGTGGGTGGGGAGAGGCCATGGGACACCACCTTCAGGGGCCCTGCCCTCACCCAGCACACATGGTAAAACTGAGGTCAGGGCCCTGGGCTGGTGACCCAGGACACATGTTGGGAACCGCCCTGCCTGGTTTCAGAAGCTGTAACCACCCCTATGGCTAAGGCTGAGTGAGAGACCTTGGGATTATAAGCCACTAAGGAGACAAAGCTTATCTCCCTAGCAGGGGCCCCGCTTCTGCTTCTTTTACTTCATCCATAACTGGGCCCCAATGCTTGATCAGTTAGCCAACGACGGGTAAGAGTCCCCAAGGGAGGAACAACCTAAGACAGGCACAATCACGTGGAGGCCCCAGGGAAGGACTTGGGGGGCTATAACAAAAGAGGGTGATGGACCCTCACCCCTCGGCTTTGACATAGCCTGTGTCCTCATCCTGTCTGCAAGAAGTCTCCTAATCTCTTGGCTGCCTTACTTCCCCTGCCTGACTTAAGCCTGAAACGATGACAGAGGGTGGTGCAGCCCTGTGCTGGAAAGGGTGGGCTCCCCAGGTGATCAGGCCTCAGAAAGAATATGTAAAATCCTGTGAAACCTGCTTTGCTAAAAATGCTCTCAATTAAATGATAAGCGTCCAAGCAGGAAATGAGTTTGTTTCCCAAATTTTTGTAGCCCTTTAGCTAACACACCCTGACTCAGAATAAGCCCTCAGAGTTCTTTGTATACTGTCTGTTGTTTGATCCTTACTGCCTGACAATGATTGATGAGCTTTACCTGTATTCCTGTGCAAATTGAAAGCCAATAAAAACCTGTCAAGGCAAGGGTCGGGGTGCTCTCGTCTTGAGAGAGAAGTTGTGCTGTCCCTTTTCCTCCACAGGACTCGGTAGTCCGTATGAATGTATCTTATCTCATCCATAACACCGTGGACACTGCGGGCCAGTGTCCGCACCAGACACCGAGTTCAATTTATATCTACTTTTTATCCATTCTTACTATGCCTTCTTCTTGTATATTTTGGCAGCAGTCATATTTTCCCCCCAGGACCCCTAGGGTCCCCTCCTCTGCGGACAAGGGGTGCCCCCTCTTTGCCCAGGTTCTGTCACAGCCTGGAAGCAAAGTGAGGACAGGACAGCAACCACAGGCATCCACGAGGCTGGTGGCCAGCGGAGATGTAGCCGATGGGCAGGAAGGGCAACCCAGGAGGGGGGGATGGGAGAACTCACTGAGGGCTCTCCTGGACACAGGGTAGAGGAAGAGGAGGTGACAATTCCCACAGGTAGTCCCTTATCTCCTCTGGATGCCCCCACGTGGCACTGTGCCACCCAGGGTCATCTCAGAGCCAGTCTCTCTGGTCCAGGGTCAGGGGCCTCTAGGGAATACAGGGTCTCCATGTGTTTTGGGGGTGGAGTTTGTACCTGTCTTGAGGGGATAGATGAGGAGGGGAGAGAATGGCCCCCCACAATCGCTCTCCCAGTGAGAGATGCTGATGATCTAGAAAAGCACACTGGACATGATTCAGGAGCTGCTCAGCCGTCGTAGGTGGTGAGTATTTAACAACCAGCTTTGGGGTAGGGGAGGGGGAGGGGAGGTCTGATTGATAGTGTGTGCCAATTTCCCCGGTGTAAATACTCCTGCCATGGCCGATTTCAAGTCAAATGGCTTGCAGAATCCCTGAATATTTCCGGGTCGGCCCCTTCACCCTAGCAGACACTGCACAAGAGGGTGACTCTAGGACCCAGGGGCAGGCCTGTGGCTGCTGGCCACCACTGCTCCCCCAACGCCCAGCATGGGTCTGAAGAGGATTTACTTAGCAATGAACAGATGTCATCCATGACTTAAAATCTTCCCAGGGGACTATTTGGGCTATTGAGCGAATCATGGCTTATGCAAGGTGTGGCAAGGTGAGGGGGGAAGTGGGTCCCCCACGTGTGTGCAACATGCTCCAGGAGAGCCAGCCATCCCCAGAGACCTGGGCACAGGGCAGTTCCCCTCACCCTACTCACCTGTAGTATGGATCCACGACAGATATGAAGAAGACATAAATTCCGTTCCTTTGGTTGAAAATGACCTTGTTTGCTGTTCGGCCTCCCAAGATCTGATAGGGGACCTCTGGCCATTCCAGGGGAGCATTGTTGCTGGGGTCGTGGCAGCTCACATAGTTCTGAGGAGGACAGGGTATGCCCATTGGTCTGGTGTCTGCGAAAGCCACGCCAGCGCCCACCGTGAGCACGGCTCCACCTGCTCACCAAACACCCATGGTTCGGGTCAGGACCCTATGCTCGCTGGGTGGGCCAGTTTCTGGCCCCCATGGAGGAGGCTGTGGATGTGGCTTAAGCTTCACTCTCCCTCTTCCTTCCCGGGGCTTGTACAGCTTTGTGAATGCATGAGACACGGACATGAGTTGTATACTTTAAAATAGTTCATTGTATTGTGTGAATTTCACATTTGTTAAAAAAGGAAAAACAAGTAAAACCAGTGTCATCAACAAAATAGATGATCAAACTGATACGACAGAAGCCGGTGTAAAAAAAGAGCCAAGAACCAAAGGCAGGAATGGGCTCAGGTGCAGGGTGAGCTCCCCCTGCTGGTAGCATTGCTGCATTGCGCTGTGTTCGTGCCTTCGGAGTTGAGGGGCTCAGTGGATGGATGGAAACTATTCACGCGCATCAGAGCTCCCAGGACCGCGGATGCAATTTCTTCCTTTTACTGACATCGTGCCACTATGTGTCGGTCGTGTACAAATCAATGCTCATGGTAAAAATGCTCGCTCAGCAGAACAGACTGTGAATTTAATCAGCCCCTTAGTAATGGGCATTTGATGGTTCTAGAAAATTATCAGCAATGACCACAGCTCTGAACGTTTGGCCAGTGCCCCTTGGGGGAGATTCCCAAATAATTTACACATCCTACATTCCCAGATGTGGCCCCAGGCTCACGGACGTCAGTGTGCTCCCGTCCCCTGACACCCCTGCTGGGGAATGAATGTTGGCATGCCCCTGAAATTCATGTGTTGGAACCTAACCCTTAAGGGGATGGTATTAGGAGGCGGTGCCTTTGGGAGGAGATTAAAGGAGATCATAAAGATGTGCCCTTAGGAAAGGGACTCCAGAGCACCCCCTCGCCCCTTCGGCCATGTGAGGACACAGCAGGAAGATAATCATTCATGAACCAGGAGGCAGACTCTCACCAGCTGTCGGATCAGCCAGTACCTTGGTCTTGGACTTCAAACCTCCAGGACAGTGAGAAATAAGTGTCTGTTGTTTACAAGCCCCCAGTCTCTGGTGTGCTGTGATAGCAGGCCAGGTGGACTGCAATGCCCCCCAACTGGGTGCAGTCTGTTGTCACCACCTGACTGGTGGCCTGTTGGGGAAATAACTGAGGAGTAACTACTACCTCTCGGTCCCAGGCAAAGGGCCGCTCCTCGCTGGCGTTCTGCATGATGGAGGTCCAGTTCTGCGGCTGGGACCTGCAGAGCGCAGTGCCTGCCGTCAGGGAGTATGTGTAGGTGAACAGCCCGTTCAACTCCAGCAAGACATATTCTGCCTCCACAACCTCCTGGAACTTTTCTTCCCGCCACCTAGAATACATGCACAAGGAGTGGCCGTGGGAGGCTGGCCCAGGGAGACGGCAGCCCTGACATGTTAGGGGACGTTCGGGGGGTGGTATAGCAGCAGAGCAAGGCAGAGCTCCCCACAGCCCCGGCTGACACACACAGCAGTGGCAGGTGGGGACAGAGCAGGGACAGGAGGTGGAGCGACACTGAGTATTTTCCATGGGTGGATACAAAAGGCATCTCTAGGAAGGGGACACATGGGCGGAGACTGGAAGAAATGGACAATGGACGTGCTGTCCTATAACCAAACAATGTCACTCACAAAGAAACTGAAGGGCCAGGCTGGGAGCTGGGGAGCAGGGAATGTGGCCCAGCTGCCACCTCACCAGCCCCATGGGGAGCTTACAGTTCCACCACAGGCTTCCATGGGGTGTCGTAGAAGACAAGGAGGGGACAGCCCAGCTCCTCGTACTGGTAGATCACTGATGTGTCCTCTTTGGCCATGTGCCCCTGGAATTGGGGGTCATAGGCTTCCCTAAGCAGAGAGGAGGTAGGGGGTGAGGTCCCACCAGGCAGCCCCAATGTACCCCCCACCCCCACTCCTCCCAGGTTCAGCTGCTTCCAGGGGAGGGGGTCTGAGGTGGGGGTTCAGAGCTATGGTCAAAATGACCCTGGGACCCTCTGTGATGTCTCACTTTATGGGTCCACTTGGCTGTGCCACAGTACCTGGATACATGGTCAGACATTATTCTGGATATTTCTGTGAGGTTGTTTTGGGGGATGAAATTAGCATTTAAATCAGTGGACTTTGAATGAAGTCCAGTGCCCTCCCCATTGCAGGTGCAGTCGAAGGCTTTAATGGAAAAAATGGGTGACTTCTCTTTCTCTTTGTCACTGTTCTTCTTGCTCTGTCTTTCTCACTTGTTTCTGTCCCTCTGTCTCTGTCTTTGTCTCTCTCTCTCTGTGTTTCACTCTGTTGGTCTCTGTCCCTCTTATCTGTTTCCCTTCCTCTGTCTCATCTCTCACTGTTTCTGTCTCCCTTACATACATCCTGTCACCTTCCCTTCCATGGAGACCCCCGTCTCACACATGGCTTTGTGCCCCGGCTGAGGTCTGCCTGTGGCCACACTGGTCAGCAAGCCCAGCAGCACCTGTGCTGGTCTTGGCTGCGGTCCTGGATAGCTGATTGACTTTTGGCTTGTATCCAAGTGACCACGTCTTCCCACAGTGGGTGGGGGGGACGACATGCACCAGCATGGGAGGGGCTCCCTGCACCTGGTACCAAGAAGGACTGAACCCCATCCCGTGCCCCCTTGGTGGCACAAAGGACCGGAGGAAAGAGGTTCACCTCAGTGCACCACCCCTCCTGCCTTGGCTCACAGTGTCTAGCCAACCCCGCTAGCTCAGAGGAGCAGGTGGCCGGGCTCCACGAGCCAGCAGCAGGCTGGGGAGGGGTCTGCAAGATGGGGGTGATCAAGGAGGGAGGGCTGAAGGAAAATCTCTGGCTCACTTCTCAATGGTGTAGGTGTAATTGTCCTGAAGGGCCACTGGGTCGAGGATGCCTTTGTAACAGGCTGAGATTTTGCTGCAAGCAACGAAAGGTGGTGAGAAGCTGCTGACCCCACTCAGAACTGAAGCTACATGAACTCTTCCCTTTGACATACATGTCCCATTGGTTTGATATCCAAGCCCTTTCTTACTTTTTGGTTCTCCAAGTTGCTCCAGGTTTATCTTGCATCTTCCCTGCCTAGCCTAGAATTAGTCATTTCTCCAAGGAACCCTAATGCCTCGTATTAGAGGCCAAGATCATGGTGCTGGGCGTCCTGCCTTTTGAAACGATCACTTCCCTGTTTTTCTATGTACTCTGCTACCTGGACATGTACCGGTAAGCTACATAGAGCATTTGCCTGATCTTGGCTTCTTAAGACTAGACTCACGCTATGTGTGTTCCCCTGTATCTCTCCACCTCCATTTGTACATTTATCCAGCTCATTCTGCCTCATTCATTGTCATTGTTATGAAAACACCAGACTGGTCTACCTACTCAGCCTCCGATGGACATTGCAGTTGGTGTACTTCCAGCCTGGTGCTACTAAGAATAATGTTGCAGAGAACATTCTGGAGCCTACGCCAGTGCAAGTGTGCTCGAGTGGAAGTGCCAGACGGACAGATGTGCTTTCCAAAGCAGCTGAAGCCTGTGCATGCCCACCAGCAGCGCCTGTGAGTTCTGGGAGCTGCTGGGGTCCCCATCCTCCCCAGGCCTGGCCGCCGGCCAGGCTCTGTTAGCCTCACCACACCGGTGGGTGAATAAGGGTCTCCTACAAGCCTCCATTTTCATTTCCCAATTAAGCGAGGTTGACCCATTTTTCAGCATCTTATCACATGTTTATCAGCCTTTTTTTCTTTTTTGGAAGTGCCTATTCAAGCTCTTTGTCCATTTTGGTCTGTTCACTTCTCTCTCTTTTTAAAATTGATTTGTAGGAATTCTTTTTTTTTATTTGTAGGAATTCTTTATAAATTCTGGATACAAGCCTGTTGTTAGTTACATATGTGGCAAGTATCTTCTCTCTATGGCAAAAGCTTTCTAAGTATTGTTTCAGCAACCTTTCCTGCACGTGTGTTTAAATACGCATTTGTTGATTCAATAAAGTGTTTCCATTTGGGGGAAGTCTGGTCAAATCATCACCTGAGGGTGTGACTGCCTCGTGCAGGGAGCCCTGACGTCAGCTCCTGCTGGGGCTTGGAGCTGACGGTGCAGTTGCGGAATTCGGAGCCTCGTGGCTGGCTCACTCGGCAGCCTGACATGGTACTGTGCGAGTATTTACACCCTGGAGTTTGGCAATGATGCAAATTGGGGCTCCCTCCCTACCCAGATGCTGCCTGCAGGGCAAAAGAACGGTAATTTGGC
Organism: Trachops cirrhosus; assembly: GCA_028533065.1. Classification (NCBI taxonomy): domain Eukaryota; kingdom Metazoa; phylum Chordata; class Mammalia; order Chiroptera; family Phyllostomidae; genus Trachops; species Trachops cirrhosus. The sequence goes on along the minus strand of CM052545.1, from coordinate 38,285,872 downwards.
CTGTTTTTCCCGTGGATTCTCATGGCCTCATTCCCTGGGGTGGATCTCATTCCCTGGGGTGACAGATACCAGAGGCAGAGTTCCCAAATTTTTTAGCAAGCAATTAAGGCAAAAAAAAATCCCCGAATAATTTTAATGAAAATTGGGAATTAAGGGGTTAAAAGGAAACAATAGAATGAGCAAAATGGTTAGGGAGGGAGGAAAATGTGGACATTGCCAGCCTGGTGAATAGGTGGCGGGGGTCGCCACCATGCCAGAAACTCAAACGAGATCTAACCGTATACGTGATTGACCTGTTCATTATGGAAACGGCGGGCAGCCACAAAAGCACACAGCATAGCACCACTCAGCTTCAGCAACTGTGACGCAACGGCCACCCATCTCGCCTCATCCCTACACCCCATTCCCCACCTCCCACCCCAATACCAACAACACACTTACTTCTGAATGACGATCTTTTTCTTCAGGTCACAACCAACTGAAACGAGTGCCGTCTGCAGAGAAAGAGAGACAAGATGCTGACTGGGTCAGCGGGGTCAGCGGGGTCAGCGAGGGCGGCCGAGAGCCTGGCCACAGTGAGGATCCAGTGGGGGACATGCCTGCATTCAGGGGGGACTGCAAACAGCGCACCTGGGTCCGAGTGAGGTGACCCAGGCACCTGGGACTCACTGTGACTGTGACTGGCCCCACAGGGCTCAGGCCCTGAGGACCTGCCCAAGCACTGGGACGCAGCTGCGGTCCCCCCACCACGGATCTACCTCTGCGGTTTCGCAGGGAACAGAACTCAGGTGATAAACCCAACACCATGCTTGGCATACAGATGCTAGGGAAGGAAGGCAGGGAGGCTGCAATGAACAAACAGGAAGGAGGAAAGACAGAGTGATTTGGGGCTGGTCTGACAGCCTCAGGGACATGCTTCTCAAACTGGGGTGCGGTGGCACCCTCAGAGACATGTAAGGGGCTCTGAAACCACAGGGCAGGGGGACTACGCTGTTTGAAAAAGCAACTTTGTATCAAGACAAACATGCATTTACCATAAGACAGAATGCAAGATTTGTATAATTTTTTTAAATCATAGTAAATACACATAAACGTAACCATCTTAACCATTTTAAAGTATATACAGTTCAGTGGCATTAAGCACATTCTCAATGCTGTGCAGCTGGCCCCACCATCCGCCTCCAGAACTTCCTCAACTTCCCAAAGTGAAACGCTGTCCCCAGTAAACTCCCCTTCCCCTTCCCCAGCCCCTGGCCCCCACCCTCTACTTTCTGTCTCTATGGATCTGACTCCCCTAGGGACCTCCCATGTGTTTGCCTTATTTTGGCCTATTTCACAGAGCACAATGTCCTACAGGTTCGTGCATGGTGTGACATATGTCCATGTCAATTTTTCAAAGCAGGCAGGAATCCTCAAAGAAAGTCTTGCTTTCCTATGGCTCCTGCCCTCTGAACGCTCTCCATGATGGTCCCTCACTTCCTCTGCCCTCAGGGATGCTTTGCTGGTGCAGCTGGGAATCGCTGACTTAGAGGGTTCAGACCAAAGCCAAGGATGTGTCCTCCCTCTGTAGTAGGCAGTTGGAGAGGCATGAGCAGAGCAGGGACGGCACTGGTGCGGAAGGTCAGCAGAGCCCAGGGCCCCGGGCCCGGCCACAGGCAGAGCTGCAGGCCCTCCCAGGACCGCTCCCTTAGGCACTCACCCCTGGAGACGACATCTAGGCTTCGGCTGCGTTTCAGCTCCAGGCCCAGAAAAGCAGCAAAACCAGGCACAGCAAGGCCATGGCTGACATCAGGATGAGGTGCGATGACTAATGACCCCTTCCCCTTGTAGTAACTATCAGTGGGGTCATGAGTGGCAGCCCTGGGGGATGATGACGGAGGCGGGCGGTCACCCGGCAATGGGGGAAGGATCACCTGCAGTTCCATATCCTGAATGGGGGGTTGGCCACCCGTTAGGGAAAAGTCAACCAGGCCTGCTGCCATTATTCTTAACACTAATGACAAAGAATGTGGGATAGCAGGAGTGTGGGTCATACCAGTGGCTTGAGGTCCACACAGGAAATTTCCTTGTTGGCTATGTCCAGAGTGATGGTGGAGATTGTGGGTCTCTTTATGCTGCGAGGCAACGGGAGTGTTTGTTATTGCACACTTGTGTCACAGTAGAGATAACTGCCAACCCACCCACCCTTTTGTCTATCTATCTGTCTGTCTACCTATCATCCATCCACCATCCACCCACCCATTCTGGAACGCCAGAATATTGACTGAGAACCTCTACTCACTTAGGCGGTCCTACCTTCCCTTGAGTTCCTACCTCTTCTTGAATCAGTTTTTTAAATTTTTATTATCTTGTACTTTTCCCATTACCATTTATGCCCCCATACCCTCTTCCCCCTCCCCCTCCCCCCACTGCAATCACCACACTATTGTCTTTGCCCATGAGTTCCAGTTCTTTCTCTCTCTCTTTTTTAAGATTTTATTTATTTATTTTTAGAGAGGGGAAAGAAAGGAGAAAGAGAGAGAAACATACATCAGTGTGTGGTTGCCACTCACATGGCCCCCACTGGGGACCTGGCCCACAACCCAGGCATGTGCCCTGACTGGGAATCGAACCTGCGACCCTTTGGTTTGCAGCCCACACTCAATTCACTGAGCTATACCAGCCAGGGCTCTTTCTCTTTTTTTTCTGCTGGATCCCTCCACCCCCTGCCCCCACCCCAGAGCTGTCAGCCTGCTCTCTATCTATGAGTCTGTCTTCTTTTTTAAAAATATATTTTATTGGTTATGCTATTACAGTTGTCCTATTATCCCCCCCTTCATTCCCCTCCACCCTGAACACCCTCTCTCACCCACATTCCCCGCCTTTAGTTCATGTCCATGTGTCATAAGTTCTTTAGCTTCTACATTTCCCCTACTATTCTTGCCCTCCCCCTATCTATTTTCTACCTACCATCCTTGCTACTTATTCTTCGTACCTTTCCCCCCTCTCTCCTCCTCCCACTCCCCTGTTGCTAACCCTCCATGTGATCTCCATTTCTGTGGTTCTGTTCCTGTTCTAGTCGTTTGCTTAGTTTCTTCTTGTTTTTGTTTCAGGTGTGGTTGTTAATAAT
>CM052545.1:38254925-38282263 GCA_028533065.1 Trachops cirrhosus | reverse complement strand
GTCACTTAAAAGGATGGGTTCTTGGGCTTTCAATTCTTCTTCTGTTTGAGCCATCTTTTTGCTGTTTCTTGTTTTGTTTTTTTGATCTTGTCGAGCTCCTGTAGTGAGGGGCGGGGCCTTAGGTGTTTACCAGGGCGGGGCACCCCAGTCGCTGGGTTGTGACGTTGTATGTGGGGGCAGGGTCCAAGAAGGAACAATGGCGCCCACTCCACCCTCTGTAGGTCCCCAGACCATTCCGCCACTTTCCGCAAGCTGACCGGGCCCCTCTGGCACCAATTCCCGTGTGGGTGGGCCTGTGCACCCTGCAGGACCTTCCTTTTCAGTCAGTGCCCCAAAGCTCTATTTCCCGGTGCTGGGACCCTGAGCTGCGTGCAGTGCCTTGCTTCACAATGGCCACCTTGCTGGGTCTGCTGTCGCCACCCCCTGGCCGGGGTTCACCAGCCACCGCCGCTTGTGCGCCCAGGGTCTGCCTGCTGCGGACTTGAGCGCCCACCGGGTGCTCAGCTCTCTGCTGCATGTCCCTCGCGCGGCCTGACCCCGCCCCTCCTACCGGTCTGGATGAACGTGTCTAATTTTAACTCCTTGGGTGTCGGACTTCCATACACTTCAATTCTCTGTCAGTCCTGGTTGTTATTTTGTTTCTATATTGTTGTTGTTTCTATCTTGGTTGTGTGAGGAGGCACAGTGCGTCTACCTATGCCTCCATCTTGGGCAGAAGTCTGAGTCTGTCTTCTTAAATCAGTTTGGTTAATTTATATAAAATAAGTTATTGAAAAGAACATCTGACATTCAATTTTATTATCACCTAGCCACACATAATGTTTTCTTATTGTTTGTTTAATAGCTTCTGTATTCATACTTTTTATCTTCCTTTTCTATTCCTGCTGTCCATCTCAGTTCTGTCTTTTCCCCACAGGACTGCAGGGTTTAGTCTGTTGCACCAGTCTCCTGAAGAGCAGCTTCGTGCTTCGCTGTGACTGCACATCGTCCTCTGCGCGCCACACGACACATTCGGACCCTGTCGCTGTCCGTCTGCACCGCGTGGCTTCTGTTTACTGCTGCCCTGGTTCCTTAAGTTAAACGTTTAGTTCATCTATCTGGAGTCCAAATCTCTCCCTAATGATAAAAGTACTTAGGGTGTAAACTTTGCTTTGAGTATATTTTGGCTGTATTTCAAGAATTTGTTGACTCAGGAGTTATTTGTAAGGGTGCTTCTTAATTTCCAAGTAAATGGGATTTTGGTAGTGTTGCTTTTTTATTTTTTTGTTGGTTGTTGAGTTCTAGTTCTGTTGGATTCAGGTCTGAGAGTGTAATCTGAAAATTTCCACTGGGAGAACTTATTTTTTATAGCCAAGCACATAAAAAATTAAGTGGCTTTTAAATACATTTATAATAAATAAATAAATTTACCATAAGCACCAGAGAGAGGAATATAACCCTATATTAATAACACACACAATTCTTTGACTTTACATTTTTCAGCTATATTGAGGTATAACTGACAAATAAAATGGTAAGAGATTTAAAGTGCAGAATGCAATGATTTATTTGATATATGTACACACTGTGAAAGTTAGTTGGGGGAGGGACACTTTGTGAAGTGTGTGATTATCTATCCACTATGCTGTACACCTACAACTAATACTAAATAATATTGAATGTAAACTGTAATTGAAAAATAAAATAAAAAAATCAAAAAAGAAACTTAACACATCCATCACCTCACACATTTATTATTATTATGTGAGAACATTTAATTATATTCTCTTGGCAAATTTCAATTATATAACAGTGTCACAAGGTTCTACACACAGGATTAAAACATACTTGCTGATGAAACACGTACTCTAGCGATGTCCTGCAAGTGGGAACACACAGTGTTTGTCCTTCTGTGTCTGGCTTATTTCACTGAGCGTGGTGTCAAGGTTCACCCACATTGTGGCAGGGGTCAGAGTGTCCTTCCTTCTCAAGGCTGAATAGAATCCATGGCGTGAGGAACCACGTCTGTGTACCTCATCACCCATCAGTGGACATCTGGGCTGCTTCTGCCCCTCGGCCATGGTGAAGGATGCTGCTGTGCACCTGGCGACGCAGATGTCTCTCCGGGACCCTGTTTCATTCGCTGGGCACGTACCTGAGTGGAGTTTCTGGATCGTTGGTAATTCTACGTTTAATTTTTGTGGAACCACTTTTTATAAGGTGTCTTAATTTTTCTTTTTTTAAAATTGAATTTATTGGGGTGACATTGGTTACTAAAATCATATAGGCTTCAGGTGTACAATTCTATATACATCATCTGTATATTGCATTGTGTGTTCGCCACCCAAAGCCCGGTCTCCTTCCGTCACCATTTACCCTCCTATTTTTAATCATTCTCGCCTTAGCAGCTGCCATCGGGGAGCCTCAAACTTGGCCTTGCTTTCCGGGCTCCTGCTGAGGGAACCCTAGGGACAGCCTGGGGCTGCCTGCCACAGTCCAGGTGATGCCATACCTGGAGGTGAAGTTGGGGTCAGCCCTGCCCGAGTGGTGCTGCTGCCTCAGGGAGATGTTCTGCGGAGCGAGAGAGAAAGCCCAGCTGCCACAGTGGGACAGCCCAGTCAGGTCAGTCCCAGTCCTGAGACTGGGTTCAGGGAGAGGGCAGGGGAGGCGGGTGTTGGGAGCAGGAGCCTGGAAACCACCTAGGAGGCTCCCGGTTCTAATTCCACCACTCAGGCAAGGCCTCTGGAAGCTCATGGAAATGGCCATCCCAAGCTCCTTCATTCCTTGCTGCCTTTGTCCTGGACCCAGTGCGAGGTTTAACCCTGTTCTTTGTACTCTGGGAAGTGACAAGTACTGGTCCAAAGAGTTCGTTGCAGCCAAGTCATGCCTTGTCCTGCAGGAGCTGCACAACTCGATCTCGGGCTTCTGGGCTCAAGTCCAGATTCTGGGGTATGCCCAAGAGGCCTGGCTGAGCCCTGTGGATCCCCCAGACCCGTATGTCCAAGTGCCTCCCGGTCCCCCTGGTTCCCTCCATTCTGACCACGTAGTTTACCCAGCTAATACAGATCTCCTGTCTTCCCTGGGGCTGGGTTAGATTTCCCGTCATGTACTCTGCACCTCTCCCATGTGACACCTTAATGATGTCACTCATTTGGGTGATTGCTGCCTGCTTGGGTTGGGGAAAAGCTGGGGATTTGTTTCCCCCAAGTTCTGCAGCACCTATTGCGGGTACACACAAGGAGAAGAGAGGAAAAGGAGGGACAGGCTCCGGGAGTGACCACAGGTGCTGGACCTGGCCAGGCTGGTCAAGGCCACGCCCTTACATCTCGTTGATCCTGGTTTGGGGCGGGGGTGCAGCTCACCAGCTTGTGCTTGGTGTTCCCTCCGTAGGTGTAGCCGTCCTCGTATGCGATGGCCTGCAGCCCCACGGAGTGGGGGTTGCTCACCACCACCTGGGGTGGGGACAGGAGAGGCATTAGGGGTGCCACTGGGGTGCTACCTGCAGGTGACTGCTGTGCACCTTCAGAGTAAAAACTGAGCTTGCTCTGCAAGTGCACCTGCTAGTCCTATCCCCAAGTGCCCCCCTCCCACCCTTGCCCTGTGCACAACCCCTAATTGTGGCCTGTAGGCCTCCTTCTGCAGACAGCCTGGAGCCGCTGAGCTGCAGGGCCCAGGCCTGCCCCTGGTGCGAGGAGAGGACTCTGGGTGAGAGCCGGACCCAGCCTGGTGTCCCCTCACTGGCTCTGGGCCTGACTGGCTGGACTTCCCCGCATACCCTTACGCTAATCTGCCCCCATTTCCAGGCATGGACATATGGGTTCCAGGCCCAGGCCACCTGCCATTTCTCAGGCACCCCTGCTGCACAAGGAAAGGCCGTGAGTCATGGTTCTAAGAAGAAAAGGAACTTGTGGAAAGCACATGGGGCAGCTCGGAAGGGTAGAGAGTGAGGCACAGGGACGGCGTGAAAGGAGGGCAAACACTCGGCTCCATCTGCCCATTCACGTAGAGGCTGGGAGAGGGGAGAGACAGAGACAGTTTCTGTGGCCATCAGGAGCGCGTGTCTCCCCACAGGGGGACACTGGGAAGTTTCCTGGGTCTGGGAGCAATGGACACGGGGCGAGAGGCCAAGACTGTTGGGAACATCATGTATCAGAAACATTCGTCCAACAGATAAGGTGATGTCCTTACGAGTGGGATCGGTGACGTGCCCGGCCTGGGTATCATCAGGGCGGTCAACTCCAATTTGCTGTTCATATCAATGACATACATTTTGTTTTCAAATTCTCCTTGCAGAAGTTCTACCTAGTTAGAAATGCAAAAAAAATTTTAATTAAGCCTCTGTTTCCTGAAAGAGAAGGGCAAGTAGGTAGGGGGTGGTCAGTAGTCTCCCCGAGGGATGGAACCTTCCAGTGTTGTGGGTGCAGCAGCCTGGGCTTTCCCTCGCGCCACTTCCCCACCAGCTCCTGCGCCCCCAGGAGGTCTTCAGGGTCCCCCCCTCTCTTCAGAAGTACCTCCTGCCTGACCTTTGTGGTAATTGCCTTTCTCCTTGCGTTTCTTTCTAGAGTTATCACCAGGTGTGCATCCTGAGATGACCTATCTTGGTCTCGCCTGTTTCCAAACAGTGTTATGTCTTTTAAGTCTCTTTCCATCCACAGCTTCCCCTCCAGCCCCAGCCGCTGGGCTGCAGACATCCCACAGTCTGGATTTTCCCAGCACAGCTGGGCACATTCCTCTGTGCTTTGCACCTCCGGAGACTGGCAGCTGAGCCAGTCAGGTTCGGGCTGGGTTGTGCTGTTGGCAAGACTCCACAGGCGACTGTTCTCACATCGACGGCACGTAATGGCCGGCTGTCTCTTTTTTGATGTAGGTGGCTGTTAATTTTCTGGGCTTGCCATGTGATGCTATCCTAGTATCTTTTTTCATATATTCACCAGAATAAATTTATCAGGAGACTGCTTCCTTCTTCTGTTTCCTGGCCCAACAGAATGGCATGAAGAAAAGGTGGGATAAATGCCTACATCTTGGCTTTTATTTCCTCAGTTTTCAAGATAGTGGATTAGTTTGCTGCCATCTCTAGAAGGTGACCAGTAAGTCACTTCCTGGAGAAGTGGCTGACTCCAGGTCTGGGGTGAAAAATGGACAAGATACACTGAGACATCCGGTCGTAGCCACGTGACTCGTCACTGTTGGCGTCAGTCCTGACCCGGTTGAAGCCGTGTCTGCCAGCTTTCTCCACTACAGAGAAACTTCCCTTTCCACACTGTCCTTTCATTAGCAAGTCACTAGGGCCAGACCGCACGGAGGCCAGGTGAGGGTGGGGGTTAGCGTGACCGCCTGGAGAGCGATGTAGCTACATTGTTGGGAATTCTTCCATAAGGGAATGTGCCCTTTATTTATTCTGCCATTCATTTACGCCCATGTGGGCTTGTGCATATTTATATTATGCTTTGGCTTATTATCCAATATTGCGCTGTTTATTTTCGTTGTTCAAGGTGTTCCAGCTTTCACCGATGGGTTTTTGTGAGACTATATTTTTTTCTGTGGGAAAAAAATCCTTACTACTTCTCTCTCTGTCTCCTCCTCTCTACTTGTGCATGAGACCAGTGGTTCTCAGATATGTGATTTCAGGGACCCACAAGAAAATCGCAATAGCTAGGGATTGACATTTTATTGTGGCAAATAAATAAAATACTACTATCCATTCACACCATGGTATCATAAAGGCTATTTTAATAAATCCATAAACTCTGTACATGGCATAGTTGCTTTCATCTTTTCCTCATTTCACTGATGCCATGTGTTCAAAGGCCATTTAGAAGTGGACACTCGGAAATCTTAGCCCCTCAGAGTGGGAGTAGCCCTATAGATTTGTGACCCTGAGGCAGCCTAGGCTCTTCTGAGCGTGGTACTAAACTGATCTATTTTTTAAGATTTTATTTATTTATTTTTAGAGAGAGGAAATGGGAGGTTGCTTCTTGTACGTGCCCCGATGGGACCAAACCCACAACCCAGGCATATGTCCTGACAGGGCATCGAGCCGGCAACCCCTTGCTCTGTGGTCAGTACCCAACCACCTGAGCCACACCAGTCAGGGCGGCACTGAGCGGATTTAACAAATTTTCGGGCACTGAAAGATGGGATGAGGCTGCTGGAGAAGATGGGCTCTCAGAGGGCGTTTCCTTGGGTGTGGACATTTGGGCAGTCACTGTGAAAACCAGTATAGAGGGTCCTCAAAAACTGAAATGTGGGGCCACCATGTGACCTGGAAATTCCCCTTCTGGGTATTTATCCAAGGAAACGAAATCACTGTCTTGAAGGGGTACATGCACCCCCATCTTCCTTGCAGCACTATTCCCAACAGCCGAGCTGTGGCAACAACCCGTGTCTGCCAGGGACTAAATGGATAGAGAAGATGTGATGTGTATCTATCCACAGCTGTATCCACAATGAAACATTGTTCAGCCTTAAAAAGAAAAAGGAAATCCTGCCATTTGTGACGACATGGATAGATCTTGAGGGTATTATGCTGAGTGAAATGAGTCAGCAAAAGACAAACACTGTACGCCCTCACTGGTACTCCTATGTGCAGTCTCAGGAAGCTGAACTGCTAGAACCGGAGAACAGGTGGGTGGTTGCCAGAGGCAGAGGCTGGGGGTGGGTGAAATGGGTGAAGGGGGTCAAAAGGCACGAACCTCCAGTTATAAGATATTGGGGATGTAATGTACGGCACAGTGACTATAGCTAACAATAGGCATCGCATATTTGAAAGTTGCAAAAATTCTCATCATAAGAAAAAAGTTTGTAATTATGTGTGGAATGAATGTTAACTAGACTTACTGTGATGAGCATTTCACAAGATAAACATATATCAAATCATTATGTTGTAGACTTGAAACTAATACAATGTTATATGTCAATAATATCTCATTAAAACTGGAAAAAAATTTAAAAATAAAAATAAAGTTAGGAAAAACTTTCCTGTACTTCTCATCACGTGATTGCCAGGAACGGGGGTGGGGGTGGGGGAGATGGATTCTGGAGGAGCCCGGAGAAGACATATTACTGTATCAGTCCAGCAGCTGCTCCCCCCTTCCTGAGAGTATCTCCAGTTTCCTTTTGCAAATCACCCTTTGCATGTCCTTGGACATGTGGCCTGGTGGGTGGTGAACTGACTGAACCATCTCCAGGAGAGGGTTCTTATCAGCTCACCTCCAGCCATGTGATTGGCCCAGGAATGGGTGTGTCATTCTCTCTGAGCCAATGAAATGAAGGAGACGTGCTGGGATTTCTCTTGGCTTCTGCAGGGCTCTGATGAGACCCTCTCTCTTGCCTGGGATATAGTGTGAGGATGCCAGGTCTTTAGGGTTGGCTGCCAGCTTGTGGCCATGATATTAAGAGTTGGGCTTCCCAGAGGCATCCAGATGGAGCTTCGGGATGAAGCATGAAACACTGAAACACTAGCAGTGGTTAGATGTAATGAAGCCGGCCCCTGGTGGCATGATTTCAGTTACTAGATCAAGCCTCACCTGAACTTCTCCCTTTGGACTTTTTGGTCTTAGAGTCAACAATTGCCTTTCTGGTTTAAGCCCATTTGATTTGGATTTCCCATCACTTGCAGAATAATAAATCTAAATTAATATATGCATATTTCCATATTTCTGTGATTTTCCCCTCTTTTTCTTAAAATATTTTATTTATTTATTTTTAGAGAGATATCTGTATCCCAGGCATGTGCCCGACTAGGAATCAAACCAGCAGCCTTTTGGTTCCCAGGCTGGCACTCAATTCACTGAGCCACACCAGCCAGGCCAGTTTTCCCCTCTCTTCAATCAGCTTGCCTGGCCGGGGTTAAGGCTGACCCCCCATAGCCCGGCAGACAGCTTGAGCCCAAATGAATCTCCCTCTCCAGAGGGAAGTTTCTGTGGAGCCATGACCTCCTTTTACCACCTGTGGTGCTGATAACCATATCACTTACTTTACTTTTTTTTTTAGATTTTATTTATTTTTAGCAAGAGGGTAAGGAGGGACAAAGAGAGGGAGAGAAACATCAATGAGCACTTGCCTCTCGAGCACCCCCTACTGGGGACCTGGCTCACAACCCAGGCATGTGCCCTGACTGGGAATTGAACCAGGAACTGTTTGGTTCACAGGCCAGTGCTCAATCCACTGAGCTATACCAGTCAGGGCCATTTCACTTACTTTTTTATCTTCTGAACAATTTTGAGGGTTGGTTGACTTTCTTATTAAAAAGAGCATCTACTAAAAATGAAATATGTTTCATTTTGAAAGAACAAACAGGAAATTGTACAAGATGTGGGTGCCAGCCTTTGGGGCATTGGTGGCTGGTTGCTAGACTTCATCGTTATGTGAAATTCAAATTTCACTGAGCATCCTATATCTTAGCAGGCAATCAACCCTATGTGAGGCCCTACATGTGGTTGCCAGCCACAGATGCCCAACTCTGGGTCTCTGGGATTTGCCTTAAAAACAAAACAAAACAAAAAACAGTGTCTTAAAAACATGGAGCTAAACAGTTAAGATCACATACTTTGCAGACGTCAACTTGAAGTTGGGGGTCCATGAGAACTGCCTGGATATTCACAGGGCACTTCTGGAAATCAAAAGCTGGAAAAACTGCATCGGGAAGTGGGGTCAGGATTTCAAGCATCCCCAGGTTAGTGAACATCATGGCTGCCTCTTGGGACCAGACGTTTTGTTGTGCAAACTGAAAAAAAAGTGATATCTGAAATCAGGTCATTCTAATTCTTTTTTGAGGGTATACATTTTGTCTTAGGATTCAGGTGTAAAGAAGGTAGAACAAACAAACAAACAAACAAACAGCAAAGTCAAAGATACACTCTGTTGAGACACCTACTCTCAAGTTGCATTTATCCCTGGGTGTTTAAATTAATAATGGAAACTGTGTTTCCTATCACAGACCTCCTTGGAGAATCAGAAAAGCTACAGAATCTCTCCCCAGAAAACACTGGTCCTTAGAATGTCAGTGTTAAGGCTTTAAAGAGACAGCAATTCTTTCTTAACTCCATGGTTGGCACCTTTCAGGAAATGTGGTGGCTGTAGATCTAACAGGAAGAACACTGAAGTAGCAGCAGATTGGGGGTCTTTTCTGGCTCAGGTGCTAACGAGAGAGGGGAAGTTGAACTTTGGTTTTCTCCCTGTAAAGTTGGACAATACTGGCTCCTTCACGAGGTGGTTGTGAGAGTGAAATAAAATTAGACAAGCATCATGTACAAAATAAGGTTAGAGAGTCCAGTGTCACACTCCCTACAGCTGTAACCTCAGACAAGTGACTTACCTCTCTGTGCCTCAGTCTGTCCATCTGTTCAGTGGGGACAGCATAAGGGTCCACTTTTTAAGGCAATGGTCAGGGTAAATGAAGTAGCAATCAGAAGATGCTTAGACCAGCACGTGCCACATTCTAAGCACTCAGTAAGTTTTAACTGCCATTGCTGTTATTTTTTTTATTTTTTTTTAAAGATATCTTTTTTTTTTTTAAATATTTTATTTATTTACCTTCAGAGGGGAAGGGAAGGAGAGAGGGAGAGAAATATCAATGTATGGTTGCTTCTTGTGCATTCCCTGCTGGGAACTGGCCTGCAACCCAGGCATGTGCCCTGACTGGGAATCGAACCGTGATCTCTTGGTTCACAGGCCCATGCTTAATCCACTAAGCTACACCAGCCAGGGCCCATTGCTGTTATTTTAATAACAACTAAAATTTATTTTGCTAGTAAAATTGTTAATGTTAATAACTTAATGTTGGGGACCGCCCTGCCTGGTTTCAGAAGCTGTTACACCCCCATGGCTAAGGCTAAGTGAGAGACCTTGGGATCATAAGCCACTAAGGAGACAAAGTTTATCTTTCCAGTAGGGACCCTGCCTCTGCCCCCTTTTACTTCACCCTGCCTGGCCCTCAGTGCATGACCAGTTAGCCAATGATGGGTAAGACTCCTCAAGGGAGGGACGACCTAAGACAGGCATGGTCATGGGGAGGCCCCAGGGAAGGACTTGGGGGCTATTAGCAGAAGGGGGTTATGGACACTCGCCCCTCAGCTTTGACATAGCCTGAGTCCTCATTCTGTCTGCAAGAAGTCTCTTAATATCTTGGCTGGCTTACTTCCCCTGCCTGACTTAAGCCTGAAACAATGCAGGAGGTGGGTACAGCCCTGTGATGGAAAGGGTGAGTTCCCTGGGGTGATCAGGCCTAAGAAAGAATGCATAAAGTCCTGTGAAGCCTGCTTTGCTAATACCCAAAATTTAAATGATAAGGGTCCAAGCCTGAAATGAATTTATTTCCCCAAAGTTTTATGGCCCTTTAGCTATCTGACCCTGACTCAGAATAAGCCCTCATAGTTCTTTGAATGTTATCTATTGTTTGATCCTTACTGCCTGACAATGATTGATGAGCTTTATCTGTATTCCTGTGCAAACTGAACCCAATAAAAGCCCATTGAGGAACAGGCTCCTGGCCCTTCTCCTTTGAGAGACCGGCCACCTTGCATCCCCATGCAGATCATGTCTTGGTAGACGTATTCCCATCCGTGGCAGATGTGGGGGGTAGGGGAGTCAGGCTCTGTGGGCAGAGTCCCCCCACAACTTAATATCAATTAAAATGTTGTTATTACTACTGCTGTTAAAAATGATGTTGCTATTTTAATAACTAGAGCAATTCCTAGCCTTCAGAAACAGTATTGGAAGTTTGAGTACAAGACTGTTATTTCTTACAAACCCAACAATAACCCTAACTTTGATTTTACCTACTTTGATCATGAAATTTGTCAGGATTCCCAAGCTGCCATAATACAAATTACTCTCCCGAGTTAAAACTGCTAGCTCATTTTCATCTAGGAAAAAAATAAACAAGACAGAACAAAAGTTGAAATGATGCTGGTTTCGGTGGATAAAAATATTAAAAATATAAACTTAAAAAAATTACCCCCCCAATTCCATCATCTATAGCAAACTTCTTCTGTAAAGGACCAGACGGCAAATATTTTCTGCTTTGCTGGTCACGTGACGTCTGTTACAAGTGTTCGACTCTGTGAAAGCAGCTCTGGACAACTCGTACATGGACGGGCATGACTGTGTTCCAGCAAAACCTTACTCACAAAAACAAGCTGTGGGCCAGGTTTGGCCCATGGACCAGGGGTTACCGAGCCCTGACATGAGTAACCACTGGTAACATTTTAATAAACATCTTTTCTGGTATTTTTATATATGCGGGATCATATTCTAGAACCTTCCAAGCTGCTTTGTAACTTAATTTTTTCTTTCCTTTTGTGTGCAGGAATGTAGTTGGCTGGTTGAAGTTCCGGTGCCAGGTGAACTATACCTGACTCCACCAGTCCCCCAGTGGATGGACAGCACGGTTGTTTCTGATCTGCATGTGCAAAGTTCCCAGGAGCCCAGCACACCATCATGAATATTTTTATTCTTTTTTTTTTTTAACTTTTACAGCAACCATTTTCAGAAGAAGCGGGGCTTAAGCTGAACCTTGAAAAAGCATCTGATGTGGAAAGTGAGGTGCGTTTATAAGGCAACGAATGGACTAACGCTGGTGGTTTCTCAGCGTGGGCCCCTTTGACGTTAGGGGCTGGATGGGTCTTCATGGTGGGGGCTGTCCTTTGAATTGTATGATGGTGGGCAAAAGGTACGAGGAGCGTCCCCGAGTCGTGACAACCACAAAAGTCTCCACACGTTAGGTGGACACGAGGATCCCTCGGGGTGGTGGGAAGTCAATGAGGTGTGCCTGCACATGGACGTGAATGTCATTCTTGTGAATCTGAACTTCGTTCTTTAGAAAATAAGAAAGCATTACAGATTCTACCCATGGTAGGTGATGTGTGCTCACTGCTTTAAAAAAAGGAGTGGGAAGACAAGACATTGACTGGGAGAAACTATTTGCAGAGCCTATTTCTGATAAGGGATTTGCATCTAGAATATATAAAGAATGCTTACAACTTAACAGTAAAAAGACAAATATCCCAATGGGCCAAGGACCTAAACAGGTATTTCCGCTAAAAAGCTACCCGCAGGTTAAGCACGCACTGGCAGCCACGCTGTGGATGGTGATGTTGGTTTCAAAAACAGAAGAATACAAGGTGCCCGGTCCTTCTTGCACCTGCACAGGGTCGACGAGCTGACCTACGAGACAACGAGGCAGAATCATGAGACCTGGGCACGCGTTTGAAGGGGGTGTCCACTGCTGAAATGCCACCCACCCCATCCCTTGGTTTGTGACCCAAATGATGAAGGTTCAAGAAAAAGAAAACACTGAGACGCAATGTTGAAAACGTCCTTCGGAATATGCTTAGGCTTAAGGAAGGTTTTCACCGTCTGGAGGCTTGAACACCACAGAATGCCTTTTACTGTACAGGAGACATGTATAAGGAATAAGACAGAGTTTTCTTGCCCTGGCCAGGTGGGTAGCTCCGCTGGTTAGAGCGCTGTCCCGATACCCCATGGTTGTGGGTTTGATAGCTGACTTATGAGAATCTACCAGTAAGTGGAACAATAAAAATTAGTGTTTCTCTCCCTTCCTCTCTCTCTAAAACAAACAAACAAACAAACAAACAAAGCTTTCTTTCTAGAACTGGCTCTCAAAACAGGCAGGCCAGGCTTGAGCCTTTTTCTGTCTTTCTTTCTTTTAAAGATTTTATTTATTTATTTTTTAGAGAGAGGGAAATGGAGGGAGAAAGAGAGGGAGAGAAACATCAATTGGTTGCCTCGGTTGCCTCTCACATGCCCCCAACCGGGGACCTGGCTTGCAACCCAGATGTGCGCCCTGCTGGGAATAGAACCAGCAACCTCTTGCTTTGTGGGGCAACACCCAACCTACTGAGCCACACCAGTCAGCCGAGACCTTTTCTTACACTGCAAGGAACATGGTGTTTGGGTAGCTTGACTGGTGCTGGGTGTAGCTGGCTATGATTGCAGGTGCTCTTGCAGCCACACCTGTGCCCAGAGGTTCCTGACAGCACCTCTTCCAGGGAGGGCTGCCTTTTGATCCTCTGCTTATGCTAGCTGGCAGGCTAGGGCTCACATCACATGGGCACTGCCAGGATTCCTCAGCTAGTCCAGGTGCAGGTGCTGTGCCACTTCCAGATTCTTCTCTCTTCTGAGGGAAGCTTAAGTGAGTGGTCCTGACTCACCTCCTGGAATCCCTAACCTCAGCCCCCAAACAAGATCTGCAGTTCCTGGACCCAAGACTTGGATCCTATGCCCTCAGCATCTGGTGACTTTCCAAACCTGTCTATGTGCCCCTGAAGGTCCCACAAGGCAGGGGATGGGTTGGGGGGCTGCAGTTCGGATGGCAAAGTGAGAAGGGGTTCCTTGTTGTCCACTCAAGTCAGGGGAGAGAAAATAATGACACGTGTTTCACTGCCCGGAGGGGGACACCGGGTGGCAGCCCTGAGCCTGGGCCTTGCTCACCTGCATTTCGGGAGACTAACAGGCTCTTCTCAAACCAGAAGATCAGAAAACCTTTCTGGCCTGGGATGATGAGGATGTCAAGGGTCCCATTGTAGTCAAAGGGCAGCCCAAAACTTTGGTTCAGGGGGTGGTCCGAGTACAGAAACTTGGCCTGAGAGAGAGAGACAACTGAATCTCAAGGAACAGAAGACATTACAAGTCCTAGATTATGGGGCAACAGACAGGTGCAAGTCCACAGGCCTCATTATTCAGACTCCATTCAGACTTTCTTATCTGTCCAGTGGCTCTCAGTTTGGGAAGATTCTGCCCCCTGGGGACACCAGGCATGTCTATGGTGGTCACACTGGGGGTGCTCCTGGCATAAAGGGTGAGGCCAGGGGATGCTGCTCAATAGCCCACAGTGCCCAAGACGGGTTCTCACGATAGAGAACTATTCACCAAAAATGTCCACAGTGCCAAAGGCGCCCTGCTCTCCCTAGTTCTCTGCCAGGCTCGAGTTGGCACCCTCGTCACTGAATTAATATTTAAGTTGATTTCTCTCTCCCATCCCACCTGTGTGCACACCCCAGGCTCTCTCCCTAACAGCCTTTTCCATTAAGCCACTACACTCACACTGTGCAGCCCTCTAAGGGCTGGCTAGTGTCAAATCCAAGTTGTTCTGCATGGCTGTCAAAGCTCTCTCTTATCTGCTCTTTATGAAAGACTCCTGATGGCACTGTGCAAGGATGGGATTTTAAAAAGCACTGCCACAATTCATAAGTGAGTCCCAGCAAGGTTGCTACATTCCCTTCCCTGAAGGTGCACGTTGGAGAGGAGGGAGAGACTACCGGCTGGTTTTCTAAGTACCTCCTGGGGAGAGAACTAAGTACTCAGGGTAAGGATGGACTGTGCACAGGCTGCTGAACTTGACTAGTCCTGCTCCCCTCCCCCCATGGACACTGGCCAGGCCTATCAGCATGAGGTGCCTAAGAGCCAGCGAAGGTGAGTTCTCACCCCCAAGCTCATCCCATTGTGTTGTGAACTAGCTGGCCTTGGTCCCAGATATTAGAATTGCCCAGCTGAGCTGCCTGCATCTGCACAGCCAATTAAGGCAACAAGACAAACATGAAAGAGTTCAGCCTTTCATTGCTTACTGCAGTGGGGTGGAGGAGAGAACAGGCCAGAGGAAACAGCAGCCCTCTGTCCCGGGGCCCCCTACCCTGGGCCAGGGGAGGGCCTGCTGGATCAGCACAGGTGAGGGCCTCCTCGGTGGAGGGAGTCCCCACAAAAGGCTCCTGCACTCTTATGCATCCAGGAACCAGGTAAGGCGGGAGGGCCTAGGGCTGGGAGCAGAAAGGTACTGAGTTCTGAGTCCAAGTGGAGGAAAGTGTCAGCCAGGTTTTCTACTCATCCCTCCATAGGGAGGCTCCTGAAGAGCACGTAGGCAGAAGATGGAAGGTAAAGACCTAGCAATGAAGGCCGCCCACGGGGCCTGGGACCACTACAAGTCCTTCAGAGCCTGCAAATCACCTTGACTCATCCTGCCCCAAATCTGGAGTGGGGAGGGCAGCGTACCCCAGGACGCCTGCCAGATAAAGCTTTCCTGCCTGCCTGTGGTCAGCCTGAAAAATCACGGCAGCAGACTGTAACCAGGAGCTGGACTCCTCAGCCACCAAATTCTGAGGATTTCCAGAGTAGTGGGCATGTCTCTGTAATTCAGCACAGCCCAGCGGTTTATGCCAATGAGGGGACTCTGGGTGGGGTCTGGACCAATCACGTGTTAGAGGGCGGGGCTTTTGGCCACCAGATATCAACCCAAGCTCTGG
The DNA here is from genome assembly GCA_028533065.1 of Trachops cirrhosus. Classification (NCBI taxonomy): domain Eukaryota; kingdom Metazoa; phylum Chordata; class Mammalia; order Chiroptera; family Phyllostomidae; genus Trachops; species Trachops cirrhosus. The sequence goes on along the minus strand of CM052545.1, from coordinate 38,267,027 downwards.
AGGCTTCTTGGTGGTGGGTCTCCCCCAAACTTCAGAGCTGCACACCCCCTCACAATTTTTGCAATACCCGGTCCCAACTGTACGTAATCTCTTTCCTATTTAATATTTTTTCTTCAAATGCAGGTTAGAAGGACAAATTCCTCTTCTTAGTCTTATTCTAAATGATGTCTGTAAAGGTATAGATTTTACATATTGATTTTCTGAACATCCATGAAAATTGTTTTTAAAAATTTGACGTCAGGTATTTAAAATGATCTGTGACACACACCACATCCTGAAGATTATCCCTGGTGCTCAGCACAGTGCTCAGCACCTCCTGGTCACTGCTGAAATCCTGCTGAGTGAGTGACTAAACGAGCAAGTAAGTGGGGGGAGGGCGAAAGGGAGAGCGGGTGGGTGATTGGGTATCTGGATGAGAGATGTGTAGATGGGTGGGTGGATGAATGGACTGGTAAGTAGGTAAATGGATGGATGGATGAGTGAGTGGTTGAATGGATGAGTGGATGGATGGATTGTCAGGTGGATGGATATGTGGATGGACAGGTAAATGAAAAGCTAGGTGGATTTCAGATATGAAAATCCAAGTGTGTGTGGATTTTCTTGAGTTCTTTAAAAAAATCTTTTTACTCAAATGTGTGAGTTTTAATAAAAACCTAGCTTGGGGCAAGTGTCGTTTAAGTCATTCTTCCCAGTCCACAGACTCACCTTCCCTTGGTCAAAGATGAGCAGCCCAATCTGTGACAGGGAGTGCAAGTGGAAGATCCCACCCAGAGACCCGACTAGTTCTGCCTGTTAAACAAACAAAAAAGTCGCATATGAATAAATTATAAGCATATGTTTAATTCGATATTTAACTTTAGATTATCCAGTAAGCTAAAATGAAGGAAAGTCCTTTAAAAAAAATTATGATCTGTTTTTCCTCTATGGAAATGTAGCATGTAGGGCAGAACCTTGAGTGAAGACAGCTTTGTTTTGGGGTGTTGGAGACAGCGGTGTGACCCAGACAGCTAGGAGCATGCCCAGGCCCTTCATTTCTGCCTAGGTTCCTCAGTCCAGACTTTTGGCTGGTCAGCAGAGTGCCCAGCAGCCAAGTTGGAGCACAAGGCCAAGCTGACATCTTTCAGGTAAGAGAGAGACCAGTATCTTAATTAAGCCTCTGTGGGGTTTTTTTTGGGGGGAGGGGGGAGGAGAGTTCTATAATATATAGTGCTATGGACTGAACTGTGCTCCCCCCAAATTCAGAGGTCAAAGCCCTAAACTCCTGTTTGAGTGCATTCAGGTTGCTGTGACAAAATCCCACAGACTAGTGGCTCATACACAATAGATATTTATTTTTCACCATTCTGGAGGCTGAAAGTCCAAGACCAAGGTGCCAGCATGGTCATGTGAGAGCCCTCCTCTGGGTCACAGACTTCTCACTGTGTCCTCACGAGGTGAAAGTGGGCTAGCAAGCTCTCTGGGGCCTTTTTTACAAGGGCACTAATCTCATTCACGAGAGCTCCACCCTTATGATTTAAACATCTCCCAAAGGTCCCCCCTACACATACACACACAGAACAAAAAGACTCTTGCGTTAATAACTGGTATTTAAGTGATGGGACATCAAACAGAAGAGTACACATTACTCTAGGGTATACCCCTTCTCCTGGGGAGTGGTTAGTGCATTTTTTGTTGTACGAAGGATGGCTGTATTGTGCTGGGTGAGATTATGACCTTGTTAGTGTCTTTTTTTGGAGATTCAGTTTGAAGGAGATGCATATGAGTGTCAAATTGACAAGAGTGGACTTATGATGGATAATTCTATGTGTCCACTTGGCTGGGCTAAGAGATGCCCAGAGAGCTGGTAAAACATTATTTCTGGGTGCGTCCATGAGGGTATTCCTGGAAGAGATTAGCTTTTGATTCAGTAGAATCTCCCAGTAAAGGAGATCCACTCTCATCAGTGTGGGTGGGCATCATCCAATCCATTGGGGGCCCAAAGAGAACAAAAAGGTGGAGGAGGGGCAAATCCACTCTCTCGCTTTGATCTGGGATGTCCATCTTCTCCTGCCCTCAGACAACAGAGCTCCTGGTGTTCCAGCCTCTGGGTTCCGGATTTACACTGACAGCCTCTGAGCCCTTCTAGGTCTAATTTCAAACGAAAACCTCTGTCCCATTAGGTTCTAGGCTTCGTTGGGCCTCCTGGGCAGCGCTGAGAAACCAGACCTGGGACATGATCAGAGCTCGAGTGTGGAGTAGACTGCCTGCCTTCCTTTAGGCACACTTCCACAAGTGTTGGGGGCAATGGCCATTCTCTGAGTCAGAATAAGATGTCCTCATTGTCTTAGCTACACAAACATCCTGTCCACTTCAGCTGTGGGAATCTCAGCCGCCAGGCTGTGTGGCCTTGGCAAAGGCTCTCTGAGCCTTCATCTCTGTATGAGTTTCCTCTGGCTGCCAAAAAAATGCACTACATTTTTTTTGGGGGGGGCTTCCAATAACAGACATTGAATGTCACAGTTATGGAAGCCAGAGTCTGAAGTCAAAGTGCCGGCAGGGCTGGTTCCTTCCAAGGCTGTGAGACAGAACCCGTGCCATACCCTCTCTTCTGGCTGGTGGTGGTTGCCAGCAGTGCTCGGCATTCCTTGGCTTGCAGCTGTATCCATCTCTTCCAGGTCAGCCTCAGTCTTCACACAGCCTTCTCTTCTGGGAGCATCTCTCTGCATCCTCACCTCCTCTTATGAGGACGCCAGTCATTGGATTGTGGATCCAACCTAATCCTTTATGACCTCATCTTGATTTAGCAAATTATGTCTGCAAAGACCCTATTTCCAAGTAAGGTTATATTCTGAGGTTCTGGGTGGATATAATTTTTGGGGGGGACACATTCAACCCAGTACCATTCTCATCTGTAAAATGGGGGTGATGGCCCTGGCTGGTGTGGCTCAGTTGGTTGGGGTGTCATCTCACAACTGAAAGGTTGTGGGTTCAATTCCCATTCAGGGCACATGCCTAGGTTGTAGGTTCAATCCCTAGTCCCGGCGCATATGAGAGGCAACCAATTGATGTCTCTCTCTCTCTTCCTTCCTCTCTCTAAAATCAATGAAAAAATGCCCTTGGGTGAGGATAAAAAGCATTTTTTAAAAATGGGGGTGATGATGGTACTGATCTTCAGGTGGGCATGTGATTAAGCATTATAATTAATGTTCAGCCTTTACTATGTCACAAGTTTACATAAGTGCTCCCTAAATGTGCTATCATTTAAAACCTTTTGTCCCTTTTCCTAACTTTGTAACCTCCCTGGCCAGCTCATTTGGCCTGGCACTCACCCTGTCCTCCTGAGTGAGAAAGCCCTGGTTCACCCACTCAGTGCTAATTACCCCAACCACACACAAGATATATCTCTTTTTTTGTTTACTCTCGTACCCAGATGAACATACCTGTCTTTCATGGACATACTTCTGAAATTTGTATCCCCACGTATCTGAGATATATATAGTGGTCTGAGATATCTCAGCTCCAAGTAAATAAGCAAAAACGGAATCACTTATATCCTGGAAAACACACACACACACACACAGAACAGTCTCTTTAAAAGATGTCAGGGGTGGGGGTGGAGAGATGCTGTTGAAGGTCACTAAGTTGCACCCAGTGGATAAATAAGTCCTGTAGATCTGTAGGAGGGTGCAGCCAGAGGGCCTCCAAAAGAAGGATTTGTAATGGGGTCCAGAGCTCAAGGTGTCCAGGAAATATTATAAAGATATATAGGATGCCCTCACCCCTTCCCTGCCATAAGTCTGAACTGGAGGATGGGATGCACGGAGCAGGGCCACTGAGAGCTGTTTTGCATAGCAACAGCTTTGCAGCTAACCTCTGGCATGGTCATTTAACATATCTATGTCCTTTAACTGGTTTCATAGATATGTTAAATAGCTGTGGCCAGGCTGGGAGCCAGGGAGAAGGGAGTGACTTCCACCAAAGACTAATTGGGAGGTAATAAATACCCCCTGGTTACAGCGCCTGCATGAGAGCTTGGAGATGATTGGCTCCATGCCATGAGGCCATGCCTGCCCAGACTCACTGTGGCAGCCCAGTAAAGCTGGAAGGATATGGCAGTCCTGGCAAGCATAACCAATTGTGGAGGAGTCGGAAATGGGGCTGCAGAGGAAGACTGGCTCGAGGATTTAAACCCAGACGTGGCAGCCATTGCGAAGGAGGAGCACGTGCTTTTGGCAGCGTGGGGACCTTCGCAGCCTTGGTGAGGGAGAACCATGTGGCTTTGGCCAGAGTGGGGACCCCCCGCAGCCATGAGAAGAATCACCACACGGCATTAGCAGAGAACCACCAGGCGGCTTTAGCTGGAGATCCCCGCGACACAGCTGATGGTGCGGGGAACCAAGGGAGGCCTACCAGCCGAGCACGGATGACTGGGAAGAACCAGGGGCTGTCTGAGCCACGGACTTCTATTTCTTTTCCTGAGATACAGTACCCCAGACTGGGTAAGGGGGGAAAGGAAGGACTGTGTGTGTTTGTGGGTGTTTTAAGGAACTTTGGGATTTTGATGAAGACATTAAGTCATTACTCTTAATGACTGTATAACTTGAATAAATAATTCCTTTCCTTTTCATCAATCTCTAACATGGAGAGCTATAATTCTCTGGTGATGGGAAAGGCAAACCTAGTACAGGGGTATCCCAGGAGAAGGGGGGGTCAACTAGGTAACATTGTGGGACCCCCTTCCCTAGCGGCCAATCAGGGAAAATCATGGGAGACCACATGTGCAGTAGCTTTAAAGTAAAACAACTACTTGTACATGCGCAGTAAAAGCCCACCAAAACTAGCTAGGAAGGATCCGCCCTATAAGAATAGAGTCCCTCCAGCCCATGAGGTCAATCTCTGCTAGGAGTTGGCCTGCTCCCATGTTCTCTGCTATAAACTCTGGGTGTTCAGTTCAATTCTTTGTCCTGATCACCAAGACCTGGTTACCTGTGCCCACCTGTGACAGATCTACTGCTTAGTGGAGTGATTACAGACGTCAACGGTATATTGTAAACTTCAAAGTTGCTAAGAGACTGGATCTTCGAGCTCTTCACCACAAAAAAAGAAATGGCAATGTGACGAGCAGACGGTGGCACCCTACAGTGGTCGTCATGTCGCCACCAGTGAATGTACCAGACCATCACACTGAACGCCTAACACTTACACAGCATTGTGTCGATTGTATCTCAATAGAAAAAGGAGATTGATGCCGAGAGTTGAACTCCTGGTCATTTATCCCAGAAAAATGAAAACTTACGTCCACACAAAAATCTGTACACAAGTGGTCACAGTAACTTTTTTTTGCAATAGCCAAAAAAGTGGAGGTGACCGAATTCTGGTACATTCACGGAATACTACTTGGCAATGGAAAGGCACAGACTAGAGATGTACACAACAAATTGGATGAGTGTCCAGAGAATATAGTGCAGAAAAGCTAATCCTCAAAGGTTCCATATATTGTAAGATTCTACTTATATAACATTCTTGAAGTGATAAAATTTTTGAGTCGGAGGACTGATTAGCGGTTGTCAGGGGTTAGGGTAGGATGCGGGCAGGGAGGTGTGCAGCCTTGGGGTGATGGAACAGTCTAGTATTTCAGTGGCAGTAGTGGTTCCGCAATGTGACAGTGTGATAAAATGCTAGAGCCTCACACACATTGTATCCATGTCAATATTGGTTTTAGTGTGACACCCTAGTTATGTAAGATGGAACCATTGGGGGAAGCAGGGTGAATGATAAAGGGACTCTGCCTGATATTTTTCAACTTCCTGTAGGGTCTATAATTATTTCAAAATAAGTTTTAAAAAAAGGAAGATGGATGGATATATTCATAGTGTGCCAGCCAGGCGACCTGACAGCAGCCCCAGAGCCCCCCTATGTCTCAGGGTGTCTTCTGAGCCCTGAGGAACTGGCACTGCCCAAGTCCACAGGCCCAGCCCCTGGGCATAGCCTGTCCTCACTGCCATCTATGCTCAGGACAGAGTGAAAAAGTGACACACTGTACTCACCGCACAAAAGGGATGTTCATTATAGCAACAATTCTCACCAGTGATATGTGAAATGGGGTGTCTTATGCCTGAAAGGAAAAGATTGTTTGAAAGCAATATGAGTTGCCTGAAGTTCGGAGAAAAGGTTAGAGCAGGGTTTGTGAACCGACTGTTGACATTCGGGGCCAGGTGGTTCTTGGCTGTGGGGGCATCCTGTGCACTGAGACATTTTGCAGCACCCCTGACTGTAATGACTCGATGCTAGGAGCACCCACTTCCAGTCTCCATGACGAGAAATATCTCGCCACACTGCCAGGTGTTGTCTGTTGGGGCAGAACTTTCCCCAGCTGAGAAGCACTGCTTTTGCAGGCAGTCTTTTAGGACTATGCCAGAATTGCAGGAAGAGCTCCCTTCTCTTACTGAGGTGTTCTTCAATTTTATTTTAAATGAAGAAACTCTGGCTTGAAAGGAAACAGACAACAACCAGTGCTGGTGAGAATGTGGAGAAAGTGGGGCCTCTGTGCACTGGTGAGAATGGAAACGGCGAGGGTGGCAAACGGTGGGAAGCATCCTCAAAGAGCTGAGAGTAGAATGACTGTATCAAGACTACAGAAGAAACGAGCAACTTTGACATAGGCGGTGAAGCAAGACACTGACATTGTTAAAGATTTTGCTTACTTTGGCTCAGTCACCAATTCAAATGGAGACTGCAGCCAAGAAATCAGGAGAGGGCTGAGACCAGAAGGGCAGCAATGGCAGAATTATGAAAGATCCCCGAGAGCAAAGCTGCGTCATTAGAGACCAACGTCTCTAAGATCATCCACACGCTGGTCTTCCCGATGACTGTGCAGGGACGCAGAAGTTGGACTGTGAAGGAGGCTGACAGGAAAAGATAGGTTCATTTGAAATGTACTGTTGGAGGGGAGCCCCACAGACACCCAGAACCGCCAGAAAAACAAACAAGCGGGTCCCAGAGCAAATGAAGCCTGAAACGGCACTGGAGGCAAAAAAGACAAAAATGAAACTGTCCTGTTTCAGGCACATCATGAGAAGACAGGGCTCTTTGGAAAAGAAAATAATGCTGGGAAAAATAGGAGGCAGCAGGAAAAGAGGAAGACCAAACACAGGATGGACTGACCCCATAAAAGAAGCTGCAGACACAAGCCCACAGGAGCTGAGCAGGGCTGTTGAGGACAGGACACTGGACATCACTCCTTCAGAGGGTCACCAGGAATCACAGCCAGCTCAATTCCACTTCTGGGGGTAGAACCCCCCAACATTAAAAATTAAAAGCAGGAACTCTGGGAGATATTTGTATGCACACATTCTAACAGTGTCATTCACGATAGCTAAAACACGGAAGCAGTCAGATGACTATATAAACAGAATGTGGTCTACCCACACCAGGGAACACTGTTGAGCCTTAAAAAGGAAAGAAACTTTGACGCTTGCCACAACATGTATGAACCTTGAGGACATTGTGCTGAGTGAACTAAGCCAGACACGGAAAGACAAATAGAGTCAGGAAGTAGAATGGTGGGTGCCAGGGGCTGGGGCAGGGGGCGCAGAGGGGAGGGGGAGTTAGCTGTTTGGATGCCACGACAGAAACTGATGGAGAGAAGAGGAAGGTGGAGCCCAGACTGATTGCTACTGCGAGGAGCCCTAATGGTTGCTCAGCGAGTTGAACATGGAGCTCCACAGGACCCAGCAGTTCTTACTCCTGGAAGGCACGTCCCCAGGAGAAACGAAAACATCTATCCACACAAAAACTCGTACACAAATGTTCACAGCAGCACGGGCCCCAGCGGCAGAAAGGCGCAGACGACCGGAACACCCACCAGCTAATGAGTGCAGAGACGACAGTGGTCTGTGCACGCGGTGGAGTATCACCCAGCCATGAGAAGGAGCAAAGCTCTGACCCGCTCCACACAACACGGACACATTTCAAACACGTTGTGTGGAGTGAAAGAAGCCAGACACCACAGGCCACGCACTGTACAATCCTTTTGTATGAAATGTCCGAACAGGCAAATCCACAGAGAGGAAAGGGGTGTCCCTTGTTGTCGGGGCTGGGGGAGGGGGATGGAGAGTGAGCACTTAACAGGAACCAGGCTTCTTTTTGGAATGATGAGAACGTTCTGGACCTTGATAGTGGGTGATGGTTGCACAACATTGTGAATGTACTAAATGCCACCGAATTGTACACTTCAAAATGGTTAAGATAGTGAGTTTTGTGTGAATTTTATGCCCTCCCCCCAAAAAAGGGAAAAAGAGCTGTGAACTGTGAGAGAGAACACAACTGGACTGGATGGTCAGGGGGGATCTGAGAGGCGGGGGGGGGGGGGGTGGCGGGTGTTGAAGGGAAAGCCAGTGCGTTTGGGTTCTGGGGGCAGAGAGGGAGGCGGAGGACTTTCAGGCAGGTTGGCTGTGGGTGGGAAGTTCTGCTCCCTTCGGTCAGCTGATTCGAAGGCAGCTGTGCCTTGGGCTGGGGTGTGACAAACTGATGAGATGGTCCCAAACCGTCCTGGGCAGCCCAGCTTTGCTTGGGTTATGCACATTCTTTAGGGGTGGTTTACATACAGTGTCCACACCTCCGCCAAGGGGCTTAGAACATTCCAGGTGTCGATTTACTAAGGTTCAGCCAATCGCCCGTTGACAGTCAAGATGGAATACTAATGAAGGGTAAGACAGAGACCCAGTCGAGGTGTGGCCCTTCTGCTCTGCTCTCCTGTCCCTCTCAGAGGGCTGTGATCAATCAGTCCTCCAGCCACTGCTTAGCGAGCATGTGGCAGGCGCCAGGCTGACTGGCGCAGGGTGCTGTCTTGGGGGGCCCACGATCTTTCTCCAAAACTAACACAAGGGAAGCAAAAGAATACCAACTTGCCAGATGGTGATCTGCCAACCCAGGAGTTCTCCACCGAGGGGACTTTTACCCCCCAGGGGGACACTGGGTGATGTCTGGAGACATTTTTTTGTCAGGACTTGGGGCATGCTCCTGGCATGGAGTCGGTGGAAGCCGGGATGATGTTCCACACCCCACAGGGCCCAGGACGGCCCCCAGCCAGAGGATAATCTACCCCTAGATGTCAGCAGTGCTGAAGGCCAGAGACCTCGGACTGACCCCTTCCTCACCATCAGGGGTGCCTGTGCTCTCTCTCTGCCTTCTTCCCTGTCTTTGGAAAAAGAGGTCATTTCTCTTCTTTTCTAAAGAATAACGTCTCCCATCTTCATTCTTGACATCATCTCCTTGCCTCCTAGCTCAGAGCTCTCTTCTTTCTCTCCCTGCATCAATCTATCCTTCTCTACCGCTCCCTGGCCCTGATATGGGGTACACTGGAGCAAACATGCTGTCACCATAGGGGTGACGACATATGGTGTCGTCATAGGGGCATGTAAGGGTCATTCTCGCCCTGAGCAGGTTTTGCTGGCTTGTAAGTACAATCCCCAGTGGGAACACCAGGTTCCCAACCTACAGGGTGGGGGTTCAGGCTGAGTTCCACTTGAATTTTAAAGGACGAGGTAACGTCCCGCGGTGGACATCCAAGCGGCACTATGGCTTGTTCTCCCCAAATCAACCATGTCTCTGAAGTTGGCTGAAGTCAAACAAAATAAAACGCACATACCTCTAGATGCCATCCAGGATCCTTCGTCATAATCATAAATATAGACTTTTTTATTCACTACTAACAGCAATACCGAACCAGCAAAATGTGCTGACGTTACTTCTGGCGTGCCAACCTGCGAATACCGGCATACATGACACCAATAAGCACATCCGCTCAGACATCAGTTTGGGAAGCCGTGCTTCCAGACGTGCATCCAAGAAACACTGCGTGCCAGCAGGAGGTGTTCAGTTCCCAGGCGTCGGGCACCACGCACCCTGTGGTCAGCTGGAACCCAAACTGGGTGGTGGCCACTGGTGCTTGGAGCCCACAGACACCTAAATTCACTCCACCTCCTCCCTCGTCAAAGCCTTCCCTGAGGATAAAGCCCCACGGTAAGTCATGGATGAGGCACATAAATGACAAGCATAACTGTTGCTTCTAAGAGAAACATGGGAATCTTAATAGCACCTCTTTAGCATAGGTGCTAACGGTAGAAGTTTTCAAGATAGTTACCAAGACGATAAAGGTTTTTCTGTTTTGGTTTAGGACAATTTAGGGACAATTGAAATTCGTGCATGTCATGTATCTGTCCCCAACACACAGCCAGTTGTGGGGGGACTGGCAACAATGCTGCTTCCTTTTTCGGGAAAAAAGGTGCCATTTTGGTAGAGAGGGCAGAATAGAATCAACCCTCCTTTTTGCTTAGAAATTCTCTTTAAGAGACACATTTTGTAAAATAAACCCCAAACTAACGAAAACAGACTAACGTGATATCTCCAAACTATACCTTTACCCTGAGTAGTGTGTATTTCAAGCATCCCTCAGGTGGTCCTGTATAATAACTACCTGCATCGACGTAGGGATGGAGAATGGAAGGAGACTACTCTCAAAGTTATTTCTCGTGAGAAAAAGTTGTCGTCTGAAATAAACAATAAGAGTTAAATTAGGAGAATTTCACACGAGAAAGAAAAAAGACAATGGCAAGCACTCTAAAAATGTTCCATCTAAACAAAATTCCTTTTTCTTTTTTTTAGCAAGGAACTATTTAGGTTCACTCTATCTATCTCTCTATCTCTCTAATCTATCCATAGCTATCTATTTTTGCATGAGTAAATTTCTACGGGTATTTGACTTCCTGAAATGACATCATTTGAAAAGTGCGCTGTGATGCGGCTGACAGTCCCTTCACTCCCCGGCCTCAATCATTGTGCTTTTGCTGTTTCTGGAATAGTCAATCAAGGTCTTGCCTCAGGGCCTTGTCACGTGCTGTCACTGCTGCCTGGAATGCTGTTCTCCTTGATTGTCATAGGAAAGGACAGTCCAGGCAGAGGGACCAGCTGGGACAAAGGTCCCAGGAAGGGTTTGCACTAGGAACATAAACAAGTTAAAATTGTAGGTTAACTTCCTAGAAGTGGGATCATTGTATCTGAGAACATGTGTTGAACATTTTGACAAGTTCTGCCAAACTGTCCATCTACAGAAGGAGGCCCTACTTAACCTCATGTTCATTGGCCCTCGTCCTCACCAACACGATAGGCGAAAAGTGGTATCTCATAATTTTGTTAAGCATTAAAATTTCTCATTTTAGGAAGCTGTTGGAGTCAGACCCTCCCCGACTCCAGTGCGTTCTGGCCATCAGAATCCCATTTGAACGGGCTGTGTTCTAAGCTGCAGGTCTGGCAAACTTTTTCTTTAAAGGGCAAGACAGAAAATGTTTTAGGAGCTGAATGGCCTCTCTCTCGACCACTCAGGTCTGCCATGGACAATACATAAATGAAAGGATGTGGCTGTGTGCCAACAAAACTTTACTATGGACACTGCAATTTGAATTTTACATCATTTCCATGTGTCACAAATATTGTTCTTTTTATTATTTTAAATTTTTTATTAAAGTGGAGTTGGTATACATATCACATTAGCTTCAGGTGTACAACACAGTGCTTCAGTATTTATATGCCTTATGATGGGACCATGACAGCAAATCTATTACAATCTGTCGTTGTGCAAAGTTATTACGACATCATTGGCTGTGTTCCCTGTGCTGTGCACTACCTGCCCACAGCTTGTCAGCTTCGTAACTGGAAGTCTGTACCTCTTATTCCCCTTCACCTTTCCCACCCGTCCCTACCTCTGTCCCATATGGCACCATTCTTTTGGTCTCTTTCTGTCAATCTGCTTCTGATTTATTTGGACTGCTCATTTATATAGTTATTTTTAGATCCCACATATAAGTGAAGTCACACAGCACTTGTCTTTCTCTGTCTGACTTAAGTCACTTAGCATAATGCCCTCTAGGTCCACCCATGTTGTTGCAGATGGCAAGATTTCAATTTTTATTGCTCAGTAAAATATTATTGTTTTGATTTTTTCAAGCATATAAAGATGTAGAGACCATTTTTAGCTCGCCAGCCCACAGAAAATTCGATGGTGGCCTGGCTCTGATGGAAATGCCCTGCTCCCGAGCTGCCCTGCTCCCGAGCTGCCCTGCTCCC